>VXBW01003242.1:1040971-1180690 GCA_013400375.1 Thinocorus orbignyianus | reverse complement strand
GAGAGAGAGAGATGGTTCTTGTCTTTTGTTCCTCTGCCCAAAGTTACCCTGAGGACAAGTTTGATAACAAAGGTTGTACATGCCCATATTTTTTCTAAAACAAGGAATGCAGACGCTAACTACAAAAGGGAGTAAAAGGCCATAAGAAGTAATCTACAAATGGAAAAATATTCCATGTAGCACAAGACTTGAAGCTCTGTGTGCTGCACTTACCAGAAAGAAGAGCAAGAGGTGAAATATTTGTGGAGTAAGGGTGCCTAAAGTGAGTGAAGGTGCTAGCTGCAAAGAATGATTGTTTAATCCATCAAACAGAGCCAGAACAAGAACAATTAACTGGAAGCTGAAACCAGAGAAATTTAAACAGAAATAAGGCTCAGATCTCCAGCAGTGGGGTTGATTTGCCACTGGAAGTGTTGGCTTCTCTATCTCCTGATGTTATCTAAAGCTGGACACCTTTTTCTGCAGGACCTTTCAGCCCAGCGTAGGTGGAAATAGAGCATAAGGCGGGTGTGAAGGGCTGCTGCGTGGAATTTGTCTGATGCAGCAGGTCAGGCAAGGTGACCAAATGCTCTTTCTGGTCTTACAATTTTTACCTGGAAATATAGCAGATAATTTCTGGATTAACTCAGCTTTGTGATTCTGGTTAGATCTTTTCCTTGAAAACAGCAAAGAACTGATTTTCACTGAAGTTATTTTGAAGTGTGAATGAAATGAAATTTGTGCTTATCAGTAAGTGAAGTCCCATGGGATGGCATGGAGAAAAACCCAGAAAGCAATCATATGAATTAGCAGCAAATCTTCCTCTCCATCTTTGCAGGCGCACTGCCTCCATCACAAGGTTAACTAGGTCCTTCCCTCTTGCAATTTCATCTCTGTATCAGATGGCAACTTAAATTCCTCTACAGGAAAGTGCGGGTCCCTGCTCTGGAGTCTCAGATAGATGGTTGCCATACTAAAAGTCACACTGCCATGACTTCTACCAGGACATCCAAAGTGGATGTTTGTCTTTCAGGTGAGAGCAAGCCATGGAACTGGCTCAGCAGTGGTCCTGGGAGGTTGCTGAAAAGACAGACTCAGAAACCGAAGCTGAGCTTTTCATTTGTTGTGTTTCATTTGCTGGGTTGGGACTTTCCAGTAAAGGGAAGAGCTGAGTTTTGAGACCGTGTTCTGCTAGTGATTGACCACTAACAGCAAACCCCGATTCTCAGCCCATTGACACAGCACAGAGCTGAAAACAGCTCTTTCAGGAAACGTGAGTAGGGGTGGATGGGTTGCATGGATGCGGGGCTCGGATGTCATCACCTTCCCAGAAAATGAATCTTTCTCAAGGTTGCTTGAGAGAAATTGGCAGCCCTGAGAGCAGGAAAGGATGTAGCTGCAATGCTGCAGCTGATAGAAAATGCTGTCAAGTTTCCTCATCTGTCAGTTAGGAGGAAAAGAAAATGTAGCACAGAGCTGCCAGCACATCTGGCATAAACTAAAGGTTTAACTAAACTAAAGCATCCGTCCTCCAGCCTGGCCAGTTACACACTACCCAAGAACAAACTCTGTGGAAAAACTGACAGGTAACAGATGGTGCAAGCAACTTAACTTTGTTCATCAGCTCCTACTGCCAGCCACACTCCATTAGCAAAACCACCCGTTTTCACCTGACTAAAATGGTGTATAGGAGCACTGCTGTGGCCTAAGTGTGGCCTATGCCAACTGGGTTGTTCACAGGTTTGTTTGATGGTGACTGCGTTGTTTGGCATGTCAGTAACCACAGTTTTCAGGCACAGATTTTGGTATCTCCCTTTTTCCTCTGGAAACAGCTCATAACTAATCATGTCGTTGTTATAATTTAGGTAAGAACATAAAGCTCACCCTTTCTCCTATGGTCATTATTCATCAGCAGGCTATTTTCTTTAAATTATTTGTGTGTCTCCTGTAACTTGTACCTATAGCTAGAAAACACAGAAAGACAATAAGGTCATTTTCACGCGTGGTCTCAGAATCTGAATTTGCCAATGTTTATGGTGGGTCGGCTGTGCTCAGGGAGGAGCAATATGTGCTGTGCTGAGCAGGAGTAGTTAGGAATAAATGGGGCACTCAGAGATGGGAAGCAGAAATATTCATCCTCTTACCATCACCATCTGCTTTTTCCCATTGAGGCATGTGGCATACTTCACTGCAGTCTAATGCCAGCTCTGCCCAGAGGGGTTTAGATGAAACAAATAAAATTCCTTTCTTCCTTTTACTCTCCTTGTAAAGTGGCCTGACCATAAGCCTTTGCCCTTTTTCCCCAAGGTTAGAAACAAAACAAAATAAAAACCTAGTGGTGGGGGCCCTACTACTTTTTCCTTCTGTCTACATTTGCTAAATGACTGAATGTTCCTGGTATTTGGATGTGATGTGCATAACTGTTTGGGGGATGAGGACAGTTGTATTTGTATTGAGACCTCCTCCCTCAGTGCAGTCATTGGGATGATGCAGCTGCTGTATTACTTCAGCTTGGTGCCTAGTTAAACTCTTTCTCTTTGGAGAGATGTTTAAAGACTTGCCAAACTAATCTAGTCTACTCCCACTGCAAGGAGCCTGTGGAGCAAACTGGTGGCTGTGGCCGTTTCACCTTCCAAGCTGAAGAGCGTCTTTGAGACTCTTGTGGGCTTTAAACCTGCGGGACCCCACCTGGCGCAACCTGCACATCCTTATGAGTTCTTCTTGCAATGCTGCCTTGCCTAGACCTTCTAAATCTCTTCTCCTCTCCCTCCTACTCCCATGCAAAATGTTACTGTACGCTGGCACATTTCCTCATTAGCACAGATTTCTGTGGTGGCTGAATTGTTTTCAGTGTTAAAGTCTGGACTGTGGTTGTCAAAGCCAGGATGCTTAGAAAAGGATGGCTCTTTACAGAGCCATATGCAGCTCAAGTGAAATTTGAAAAAGAAAATCTGTCCATAAAGACAGCACATACTTTTTTCTTTTCTTGTCATGGTTTTTTTTTTTGTTTTTGTTTTTTTTTTTAAATATAGTAGACCACCTCATAACACTTGCAAATATCTACTGTAACCACAGCTTGAGCTTCTTTATGAGCGTGCATAGTGGGCAGCAGTTTTCCCTGGGCATTTGAAGATGTGCTGCATGGGGAGTAGGCACCAGCTTTGTTGTAGATGCCCAGCAGTGATGGGCTGAAACAGCACAAGGCAGTAACAAGGACTAAAATACTGTTTGTACTGAGCTGTGCGTTACTCAGGACCAGCAATCCTGCCCTGCTCTCTTTGGTCCTGCAGGGTTTAATAAGCTGTGTATGCTGCCTCGGCGTAGCAGCTATCCTTGTCCTGCACTGTGAGCTCTTCAAGCTTTCTCCATGTCCCTGTCTGGAGTTTATAAGCTCTGGCTGTCAGGGATACTCTTGAGCTCCTTCAGCTTCAAAAAAATGGTTGTCATGAATATTTTCAAATATAGCCAGTCAGTCTCTAAGAAGTGTGCAAATACAGATTAGTAAGTGGAGAATTCAACTAGAATGCTTTCAGATACTGTTTTCTAGGAAAGCTGTGAGAGTTTACAACCTTCTCTTGCTATCTCCAAAATACATATTTATTTCACCTCAGATTCCCTTCAAAATTTCTCCTTAGCTACTGCCCTGTACAAGGTGGTTCTTCCACTTGAAAACAGGTCAGTTAATTACTGTCGTAAATATGCAGTTACTGGCCAGTCTCCCTGGGTAGATGCATACCACTGAAATATGATTTGTGGAATTTATTTTTGCTGTAGGTGCTATAGGAAATTCAAAATGAGTGTCCCCAAATAGATAACCCATAGGGAGGTTATGGTGATACTGATGTCCTCTTGAAACTCAGGACTACTGAAAACACACATGAAATAATGGATACAAGAATTCATATAATTGTCTATGAAAAGTTAAATGTGAATTAGCAAGAATTAGTTGCTTTGAAAGATAGAAGTTTAACAATCCAAAGAGCAGCAATTGTGGCACTGTTCTCTTCAGTACGTTGCCCTATAGAAAGAATTACTGTGAGGCAGTACAACAAAAATGCTAGAAAATCTAATGCAACTGTTAAAAAAACCCACCTATTTAAGAAGATTTTTGGTGATTACAAAACAATTTTTCCTGTATTTCTGCTAGTGCAAAAAGTACCTTTCTAGTCCAGCAAGTGGAACTGTGTGAACTCTGGGGCATTATAGTTTCATAGAAAGAAGTGCATGGCATGCCTTCTACTACATTGTATTCTCCCCTGGAGCACTTCCTTCTTCCTAGTTTCAGGTATGGGAAAGATGCGCTGTTACGTTAGCAGAAATCATTGCCTGCAATCAGGTCTCATTCCAAGCCCTACGTCTTCATAATTAGCAGAGGGAGCAAAGTGCTTGCTGTGTCACTACACTACAAAACTGGTATTAGGCAAATTAAAGCAGGGCAGTGTGGCTTTTGGATGTGTATATGGGTCAGCTGCAGGTAGTGTCTCAATTAAATCCGTCTGTTACTGCGTAGTATCCCTCCTCCTTCAAGTGTTTTATGCTACGCTTTTGGGGGTGTTGCTCAGAGGTTTGTAGAAGCAACTGTTTCTATTGGCTGCAGCTGCCAACCATGTGTGGGGATGATCCACTAACGTGGATCCCTGTGCTCTGTGCTTGTTTTCAGTCGTCCCCCCACCCCCATCTCCAGCATAGCCAAGACAGGGCATGTGCCAGATTGGAGTGGAATGCGCTTGGTCTGTGGTGCCTAGCAGCCATCCATCCCATCACAGTACTAGGTTTTGTGGACACTTACTCCAAGGCCCCCAGCAGGCGTTCAGGAGCTTCACAGGAGAGCTTATTTAGGTGGCGTGTCTGTCAAAGAGGCATTCAATGGGGACATCTCCCTTTCTCCCTCCAGGGTGGCTTAATTCAGAGACTGCTGCCGACAGAGAAGGGGTATCATTCAGAGTGAAATTACAGACAACTGACAGCATCCCTGTCCTCGTAAATCCCCAATAATTGTGACAAATGTCTGAAGCGCCGCAGGCTTGCAGAGCTCTGCCAGCTGCCCTGCCAGCCCAGCGGCAGGGCCAGCACCTTCTGAGGCTGCAGCAGTGTGGCCCTGTCCCTGGCTGCCCAGGAATCACTGCTGTCACCCGAGCTGGGGCTTTTAGCTATTTTCTGGCAGGGACACAGGAGCGGATCTGGTTAAAGCAACCAAAATGGCAGTGGTTGTTTCCTGCTGCTCGATTTGTTCGTATTGATTACAGATCCGAGTGGAAACCCACAGCTGAAATAGCAGAGTTTGCTGTTAGTTTTGCTGTGTCAGCAGAATCCTGAGATTTCCGTAGCATGAGATCAGAAGGGGGATTAGGTTATGTGTCCCAATGTCCTCACATTGTGGGCACTGGCCAGGTAGTCCTACAATATGCCCAAACCCATCCCGGGTGGGGTTGGAGAGCAGGGGCCACTGACACTGAGGCTCTCACAAAGTAAGGGGGGGGGGGATTTGCAAGGGGGTTGTGCCACCCTGCAAGCTACACTGGGCTTCTTTCTCCCATCATCCTTGTCCGCTTTCTCCTTCAGAGTTCCATTAGTGTTTCTGATCTCCCAGCTTCATGTAGATTTCCTGGTGCCACCATCAGTCTCTCCAGCCCGTGATATCCCTGTAGCTTCTCTCTGCTGCTTCAAGAAAAGCTGGAAAGGAAGCAAAACTATGGACACACTGCAAATAAAATTCCTCCCTGAGCAAAGCAGACAATTGTCTGAGGCCCTGGGCTACAAGAATTGATTAAAAGTTGTCTTGTTGCAGCTCTTACATGTGTGCTGGGGGCAACACGGACATCCACTCAGCTCAGTGAGGCGGGTGCCGGCACTCAGTAGATTGGCTTCCCAAACCAGGCAGCACGCTCAGGTCCACGAGCCCAAACTCCCTTCTTCACACACATCCACCAGTGGTCCAGCTTCTCCGGCAGACTGGAGGAAGGCTTTTTGTAGTTTTTCTAAACTTCTCTGAAAGACCCCAGGCAGCTGTGAATCCATCGTCTTTGCCGGTGACATGCCCCAGTTCTGAATCAGCTTCACAATGAGCAGATGTCCCTGGCGTGGTGTGAGGCTCTGGGGATGGAGGGCAGTGGTAGAACCTCATCAGCACCAGGTGAGCTGGGGCCAGGTTGGCCCCAGCACCTCATCAAGGGTCACTGACCCCCCCAGGCCATAGCTGTGTGTTGGAAGTAGGTGCAGCCCCTGTGATACCTTTCTTCTGCCGTGGATCATAATTGACAGTGTTTTTAGCAGCTGGTAGAATACATGCTATAAGAATGTCTGGATTTTTTTTTCCCGGTGTGTTGTTCCTCCTCTTTTTACGTTGCATTGAACGTGCTTACTCAGCAAACACTCTCTCTTTTTTTTTTTTTTTTTAATTTTATTTCCAAATTAAGAATGTAAAATTTCTCCCATTTTAAGATCTTTTTTTTAAAAAAACAAAACAAAACCCAACAAATGTCTGTGCGGTTGCCACATTGAGATTGATTCCTCGGGAAAGTGTGGTATTTAAAGCTAATCTTGCTTGAGTTCGTAAACTGCTTATTATGTGTGGTGCTTAGGACTTGAATCGCTTTTCTTGGCCAGGGTGCTCCAAGCTCTAGGGGAAGAAGAGAAGCGTGAAAGGTGCAGCTGCATTTAAAACTGAAGTGCTCATTTGGAAATATCTCTCTGTAGCAACGGGAATTTTTCTCCCTGAAACAAGTGTTTGGTTTCAGGCTGGTTGGAGACACATCCTTAAGGAAAGAAAAGAAAAAGAGGAGGACTGTCTGTAGATTCATTTTTCCATTACTTGGAACTCATCTTGTATATAATTTAGATGGGTCTTAATGAGGCATAAAGTCACTTTCAGAAAACTGATGACTCTTGGTCCGCTTCTCTGTGCAATGAGGGCCTGGAGCCTTCCCTTTGTTCCTTCGGTGGGATCATCAGATCTGATTGCAGAAACCCGATGAAGCTCTTAATCCAAGCACCAGAGTGACCACAGCTCTGGCCTTCTCCTCTTATTGATCTTGTGGCCAGGCTACGCTTCTATTTCAGCCTAGCCCTCTATGTTTCTTTATCTCTAACAAAACTCTCATCCCTGGCCCTTTTGGGTTTATTAACTCCTTAGTCACCTAATGTTTTTTGGTAGCGTTCAGAGATTCTGTGGCTGTGCAGACTGGATTTCCGCCAGCTCCAGCTCTGAATTTGTGGTCATGTGGATGGAGCAGGACTCAAGGCTCTCAGGGAGTTGGGGTCTGTGCTTGTCACAACATATTTGCAGTCTCCAGTTCCACGGTTTTTTGTCTGCATTTGCCCCCTGTGCAAAGCGGGGTGCCGACACAGTCCTTGTGCTGTCACATTGCGGAGGATCCCCTGGCATTTGCAATGTTCATGCCTGTGGTGGCTTTGCATCTGCTTGGAGGCGCCTTGGCAGCCGAAAGGCAGATGAGCCCAAAGGACATCCAGGGCCTGTGGGAGACAGTGCATGTTGCTCATTCCCCTGTTCCTGATTCGCAAGTTCAAGCTCACCGGAGAAGTCGGCAGGTGTGAATTTTTCATTGCTATTTCCTCCCCATGCCTCAGTGTGCTGCGAGCTGCCATTTGCCGACATGCCCGCTTCGTAGCAGGAAAGGTCAGGAACCTCATAAACAAGGTGAGAAGCAGAGTTGGGGCGGCGCGGCCGCTCGGGCTGCTGATTCCTCCTGACATTAGAGCGCTAATGAATGTTCTGTCATGGTCCCGTGAATATTGCAGGAAGCTTTCGCCTCCCACCTCCCCTTCCTTCGCCGGGCCTTGGAGTTACCAAGGTTACCTGACGAGACTTTCCCGGGGGAGAGGAGCGATAGCTGCAGGTCGGCTGCTCCTGGGAGCATCCTGCCTCCACAGCGGGCATGGGGAGCGTGGCCAGCGCTGCATCGCCTTCCTCACACTCCCTTTAGCTGTTGCCGTTCCCCTCACTCCCACCCCACGCTGCCTAAGGTGTAGTTGGTTTCATTTTATTTTAATTTTTTGTGTGTGTGTGTAAGGATCATATTAATTTTGTTTTGCTTGCATAACCCGGACTGTTATCATCCGACTAATTACTCACACATTTTCCTTCAGACAGCAAATGGGAGAGATAAAACTGCAGCAGGTTTATGTGATTTCTGCTTATCAAATTACTGTAATTATTTGAAGAATGGCTTAAAATTGTATGGAGTAATGAATTTAATTATGAGTTTGCAGCGATGCCTTGCGCTGCATGCAGCTTGCAAATGGGCAAGTTTATGAGGAGCTCTTCTCAAAGTGGCAGCAGACGGAACTGCAGCACGCTCCTTGAGAAAAGAGGTTCAGACACCTCCGTACCATGGCAAGGGAGGACGAGGCACGCTTTGCAGGTCAGCTTGACAAATTGTGCTCATCATTCAACTCATCAGCTCACTTAGACCGATTGTAATACAAATCCAGGCAAGACAAAGTGCCCGCAGCCTCCTGGTCGTGGCATGCAGCAGCCGGTTGGCGTTAGTCAATCTCCTCAGCCCCTGAGCATGGAGGGGACCAGATTGCTGGCCCAGACCTCTGCACCTCCTCTTGTTTATGAGATCAGCCTGGGGGTAGCTGTCAGCAAAGGCAGGTCAGGCAGTGCTGACAAACCTGTCCCACCAGAGCCACAGCCTGCTGCAACCTGCTCAAAACACTCAGAGTAGCCTCTGCCATCTCTTTGCTCCGAACCTGGAAGAGCAAATTTTTTCACAGCTGGGAGATGCCCAGGGACATGCCTGAACCTTGGGCACAGTGGAGGGCACTCTCTGCTCCCAGGATGTCCCCAGGCCCTCAAATGCAATTAATTTCTTCCTGTTTCCTTGTACTTTTCTTTTCACTTTTGCTTGGTTCTGGCTGCTATAAAAAAATCGTGTTCTGCACTCCACCAAAGGGCTCCATCCACTCCTGAAACTGGCAGACAGGGACATGGCAGCTCTCCGTTCCTGCAACCATGGGACCAATTGAGAAGCTCGGTGGAAGGAGACTCCCACATCCCTGCCTCTTGTGTGCACATGTGGAAACAGTGTTTCCTGCCAGTTGAGGTAGTGATGATGATTTCAGTCTCTTAGTTTAGTTGACTAAGGGTACAGACAATACTGAGACGGCCAGTTGTACAAGTTTTACTGAGTTTTACAAGCAGATGTTTGGGACTGAACAATACTTTTTATGTTTGTTTCTATTATATGCTTCTGGTATTTGATGTAGATGGTGTCACATAAGTGGGTAAATATGCTAGAAAGACAAGTCTGAAAAGGTACAAAGCCAGATTAATTGCTGTCCCTACAGAGCAGGTTTCAGAAAGCAGGAGTATGTTCCTGAGGGACAGACTGGCAAAGGTGGACTGGACCACCATTCCCAAAAAAAAATGGACTGCAGGGGTAAACAAAGAGCCAGAGTGAAGAGGTTTGGGTAGGTGCATTGAGGCAGTGGAATAAAAGTCCAGCCAGCAGAGAACTGAAACTGGGTGTATGGGAAATGGAAAAACTGCTGGAATTTCAAATCTTCTGTGCAGTGATGTTCTGAGTTTCATGAAGGACTGCTAGGTAATTTGGTACGACCCAGCTGCCAGCTTGTTCTCTGTGGCATCCCTTACAACATAGTAGATAGTTCAGGCTTAACTAATCAGAATATCAGATATGAAAAGCAAAAGAGTCAGTGGCCAAGGGCCATCCACCGTCTGAAACCTTTGCAAGGGTGAAATGGCTTAGAGATAATATTAACAGATGGTTCATGATCTAGAGTTCAATGATTAAGCTGTATCAATGGTTGGGGGTTTTTGTATAAATAAATAAAGGTTGCTACCATAAGAGGTTACCAAGATTTGAAGGCGCAAACCTGCCCTAATTTGAGCTTCAGGCAAATCTGGCCTCACATGCAAGGAGAAGTATTAGCAGACAAAACCCTTGTCTTTCTTGATGCTTGAATAAGGGAGCTTGTGTGCAGGATGGAGTCATACATGGTATTATGTCTGTCTAAATGCAAGGTCAAAGTAGATTCTAAATGGTATTGACTTCTAAAAGAGCCTGTCACAAGGCAGACATGAATTCTGCATAATCTCTGCAGTTTTATGTAAGTGAGAAAGCAGCAAGTTATGATGAGAGCGCCAAAGGAAAATGTGGTTGCTAAAGCTATAAACCAAGTGTAATTTTTGGCAATCTTTCCATAACCCTGCTTAAGCCAGGAAGAAAGAAAAGCCTGCTTTCATTTGGAAAACTCATAAAGACTTGTGCGACGAATGCTGTAATTGCTAGCATGTTGATGGTGGTTGTAAATACAGTTGAGTGAGAAGAGATTGCAGGGCGCAGCAGTTTGCTGTCAGTCTGACCGACTGTGACTGACCTCCAGCTGTAGCCAGCCCCTGTGGGTGTCTCCGAGAAGGATGTGCTTTCTCCTTCCCTTACTGACATGAACTATTTCCACAGTTCAGCATATGGGACAAGACGAAGAGAATACCTAAAGCACTAGAGTATGAGATTTCATTACCCTTAGTGTTTTTAGCCTTTATAGCTACAAATGTTATTAAACATCATAAAATTGTCCAGTTCTTTTAAGTTCAACTGCAGTACTTCTTCCCATTTGTGCTTATATGAAGAAAGAAGACAGCAAAGCTTGTCTATGAAAAAATGAGAAAATAAGAGCCATCTTAAATTCTTAAAAGCAGTTTGAAAATGTGAAATAAAATTAGCAATAGTATTTTGCACACAAAGCTGCCTTCAGGAGGGATCAGTATCAGAGCAAATAATGGTGGCTAATGTTTTCTTCTCTAAATCATTTTTAAAGGTCAGTTCATGATCAAAATCTACTTGCTAATTTAATTTATATTCTCAGTGTAAATGTAAGATGATGCTGTTTATTCCGTTTGCTGGTGGTTTGCTGGGAAGAATCAACCTTTTGCCTTTGATTTTCAGCACTTCAGGGGGCCCAAAACTCGTGCATTTGGCAGCCCAGCTTCACAGGCTGTGGGGCCCTATTTCCCAAACTAGGTCTTTCTGAAAAAATATGTAGACTATCCAGTGTAATGTTGTCTCATGTTTCCAAAGAAAAATTTTGTTTTCACTTACTTTATTTATTTTGCTGTTTTACTTGCTTCTTGCACGTGTGGGAAGGTGAACCTTTGCTTATTTGATGTTCTGTAGCAGACCACGGATGTTCATGAGCCACATGCTGAGGTGAGGCTTTCATGCTCTCCCTGCCTTGCATTACCTTAGAGATTTCCTCTCCCCAACTCTTTCCAGTATTTCCATTCTTTTAGGAATTCTTTTCTGTCTCTAGGCAGAGTATGTCCTGACTTGACTTCAGTGGAAAGAGAGGAAACCTAGGGAATGAACTGCTTTGGAAAGCCATATTACCCTTAGTTTGAGGAGTCAACAGGTAGTATGAAACTTGGATTTTCAGCTGACAGGGCAACGTTCATGGTTTTGTTTTGGACATTTTTGTCCTGCTTTGTCACAGAGAATGGGATTTCCTTCGTGTCTGCTGTGGAAATGCAGTAAAAATCCAGGCAGCTGACTGTCTACTAGAGAGCCTTATCTGTGGTGTGCAAGCCTCAGGAGCAGGCAACTCAGATTGTATGGGTCTGGGGTTTTCATGCCATTTCTGTCTCCTCAAGAAACCCCTAAGATTTTCTTCCAGCTGCTGAGACCTGGGGCTGGTCATGAGGAGACTGAGTGCTGTCTGGAGAAGACTGGGACTGTGTTCGTTTTCACAGATAGGATCGGGACCTACATTGTCTTCCCTCAGGCAGATCACGGGTCTAAAAATTCCCTTCTGGAAGGAAAGAAGATGTTTTCCCAAGGAGTCTGAGGCCCTTGTGATCATCTGCAAGATCAGAGACTCATTGTGCAGGGCGTCTTTGCCTGGCATTTTGTGTTGGTTGACAGCTCAGCAGTGAGCCGCTGGGGTTCAGCCAATTCCACTTCTTGGCAAGTTGTGTCCACTTGCTTCCCAAATGAGCATGTGATTGAGCCCCCATCAGCTCAGAAAATCACAGCTATGTCTTTGGGGCCTCAGTAAAGTATGCCCTGCTGCCGGGTTTGCTCTTTGCACTCTGAAAAGGGACATATGGTCTTATTTTGTGCATGAGGGATGCCTACAACAGGAGTGCCAGCAGTTATTTTACCTTAAACACACGCTCACCCTTTTAACTTTTCCTCTAGCTGAATAATCCTGACACCAGTGGCCTGTACACTGTGTACTGAACTGAGGAAATAAAGCTTCTCAGTATTCTTATCTGCAAGGAGATACTGGCTTCTTACATCCTCTAGAAAAGACTCGGAGCAGCTTCTGCTTAGCAGAAAGTTTGTATTCCTGTTAGTGGTTGCAGCTGGGAGAGCCGTGCCTCATCTCTTGCTTGTAATTACATCAGTAGAGTGTCTGGGGAGATGGTTAAATAGTCTTTTGTATATCAAATAAAGCCAGTGAACTTCACTGAAATCATTTAATGAAAACAGTCCTGATTATCTGTATATACTGCCATGTGATATTTTAAAAGAACGTCTTAAAGGGAAACGTGGAATTGTTTAAGGCCTCTAAAGACTAGAGTGCAGAGGCTATGCAAGCAAATGCCTTTATAATCTAGGATCTGAAGTAGGCTTTGAATCCAGTTGGTTTTTTCACTGTTGTAAAACATGAGAGATTTTGATACGGTAGCTCGGATTTGATTCAGAACTTTCTTATTAACCGTTCTTCATGCGCATCAAATTTTAGAGACTGAGCTAAAGGGCTCTGCACATCAAGGATAGAACTGACTCAAGGACAGAGCTATTAAGGTGTGTAATAATCAAGAGAGGAAAATTAATTGTCTTTAATTTGGCATAAATCCCAGGGACCATAACTTTGGTTATTAGGAATTCAGGGCCTATTTCCAATTAGTTATACCCGAGCATGCTCACGTTTCCATCTCTGGGAGTCTAATCCGTGAGTGCTTTAGCGCAGCAATCGTTGACATGCTAATAAAGGACAGTGCTGCCTGACCTCTCTGTGTGTGGCCGCTGCCAGCCGGTGTTTGCCTGGCAGTATGTCAAGCCATGGTACTGCTTTATCGTTTCTGACACCTTGCAGTGAGCAGCTCGGTGTGTGTCAGCTGCTTGGGCAGGCTGTGCAGGCAAAATCACCTGGGCTGTGCTGGAGCAGGTCACAGGGGCTGCTGTGGCTTTTACATGCTTGTTAGTCTTTGAGCCTACTTCTAAGACATCTGCTCCAGCCAAGCCAGGGTGTCTTCCCTTTAGGTGTATGAAATGTAAATACTGCAATTGTTATCTATACCGGAAAATCTGGTCTAACCTGAGCTGGGTTTAAAGAAAGAGGCAGTAGCGGTTTCCTGAGTTGGCAGCAGCAGCGAAAGCCCGTGTTGCACCTGCGTGGCTGGAAATGCGACGCCTCCGTGCTGGCAACCTACAAAAGCACTTGGGACTGCTCTGCCACGGCCACCCGACCACCCCTGCACACACATACGGAGCAGGGCACAGGTTTCATGTCCCACAGCAGGGCTGGCTACTTTATACCCACCAGGAAATGGCAACCACAGTAACACCACCCTCATTGTAAAGCTCTCAGCATAAACGTCTGAGTTTTCAGGAAAGGTGGGCACTGAGATATCATGTAGGAACAACCTCTTGCAAGCCAGGCTGTGTGTATCTTGCATCAAAACACTAAAACAGGGCTGGCAGGAACACTAGTAGCCGTGTGTGTGTGTGAGGGGCACAAGGAAAGGTGGTTCAGAGCAAGGGAGACAAACCAATTCGTGCACTCAATTCCTCTGTAATCGTTTTCTGAAACCTACAACCTCATGGTGTTTTAGCCCCTGTCTGTTGAATGCTGCCTGCCAGTCACTCAGGAATGAAACAGAACTCGCACAGGGCAAGAGCATAACGCACCCTCATAGCTATTTTCAATTCTGCTTATGCTGCACCTTGACTTTATTGCTGAGGAGGTCCTGGAAAGTCAGTTCACAATGGCTACCTTTTTTCCCCCCTTTTTCTGTGATTTCCCATTTGAAAAAGAAATAAGGAAACCTCAGTGGATACTTTATGTCCAGCTCTGGAGTCCTCAACATAGAAAAGACATGGACCTGTTAGAATGGGTCTGGCCACAAAGATGATCAGAGGGATGGAGCACCTCTCCTATGAAGACAGGCTGAGAGTGCTGGGGCCATACAGCCTGGAGAAGAGAAGGCTCCGGGGAGACCTTAGAGCAGCCTTCCAGTATCTGAAGGGAGCTACAGGAGAACTGGAGAGGGATTCTTTGTCAGGAAGTGGAGTGACAGGACAAGGGGTAACAGTTTTAAATTGGAAGAGGGGAGATTAGATATCAGGAAGAAATTCTTTACTGTGAGAGTGGTGAGACATTGGAACAGGTTGCCCAGAGAAGTTGTGGATCCCTGGAATTGTTCAAGGCCATGCTGGATGGGGCTTTGAGCAGCCTGCTCTAGTGGGAGGTGTCCCTGCCCGTGGCATGGGGGTTGGAACTCGATGATCTTTAAGGTCCCTTCCAACTCTTACCATTCTACGATTCTATACTGTGGGAGCTGTTCTTCTGAACCACTAGTGTGTGGAGCTAGTACAGGGATCTTCCTAAAGAAACTTGGAATTACATTGCAGTGGAAAAATAGCAAATTGTCTTTAAACTTCAAGGCCAACTATTTTCCATTTTCAACAGGGGAAAAATACTGTTGAAGCTTTCCTTAACCTAATTTTCCAGCATAGTGAAGCTGAAGCTTGCCAGCTCCAAGTGTATGTTTTTGGGGGAAAGGTAGGGACTGTATTTAAGGAAAACACAACCTTCTGTCTGGGAAAAAGTCCCACACCACTGAGCTGTGCAGTGCTCCCCTGTGCCAGAGAAGAGGGGTGGGGAAACCCAAAAATTCAGTAGTTTTTCTTTGATAAAATGAACCTTTGACTAACAGCAAATGTGTCTAAAGTTAGGGAGTGCATTTTCCTTGAATAGCAAAGGAATTTCAGCTGATCTCTTGCATTTGGTTTATATTAAAATGAGGACTACAGTAGCCAAAAGGTGCCATTTTTTTTTATCCACTTGGCCTTGATGTGGTTTCACTGCCAGCTTTCCATTTATCTGTTGCATGCTCTTTAATTCATGAGGGCCTGCACTGGGGATTTGTTTAAAGCCTTGGCTGAAATTGTCAGCCACTCCTTTTATTGCACATCTTTCTCAAAAGATGGGTGTTGTGGCAAAGCAGTAAATAGGATATTGAGCCTCTGCAACGCTTGCTATCTGTAAAAAGAAGAGTATGTTCTCTCTTAAACTCTGATTAATTACATCATCCTGGCATTAAAAACCATCACTTGTGTGGTAACAATGTCTTATTTGTGTTTGCATATATAGCCACTGGCTTGCTATGTGTCTTTCACTGGGGACCTTTCTGCTCCACAGGGTCTCTGAAAGACTGTTAAGGTAACCAGAGTCTCCATCTAAAGTAATGTTGGAGCCGGTTCAATTAACGGATCTTCTAGAAAGTGATGGCTTAGTATAAGACATAAAACTGAAAAGAGAATATTTCTGTCCCTGACTCTGGTCAAATCTCGCTGTGATTTTTCCCTTTATAAAAAGTCACTTCCCCGCCAAGTAAAGTCAGTTACACAGTATTTCAAGGTATTTTCTGTGGTAGAGTATTTTAAAACTTCTGAATGGAAAGCAGTGATTTGCTATATCACTGTTCTGTTTGGAGTTCAGATTAAATTAAAGGCCATCTTACAATTCTCATGTGATTTCCATGTCTGCAGACCCTCTATCTGAGCTGACTGCAATAGAACAAGTATATTGAAACTTCAAACTTATTTCATTTGAAAATAGAATTTCTATAAGAAAAAGTATGTGAGGAACTTTCACAGAGTCAAAGAGGTACCTGGTGTCAATATGTGAATATTTTATGAAAGGTTAATTTCTTTTTTAATGCTATAAAAAAATAATGCCTCAAACTGGAGATTTAATTTGTGTTTTACTATATTGGCCTTTACTGGGATGGGTTCTGTATATGAGCTTTGCTATCTAATTAAATATAAAAATATTTTATATGATTTCTGAGCACTTGCTTAAAATACAGATCATTACAGTTAAGGGAATGACAGATGTAACCAGATGCATGAGAGATTTTTGGGGGTGGTGGGAAAGGATGGTGCTGGAGAAAAAGCATAGGGTGAAGGAAGAGGCAATACGGGGAGGTGGAGAGCAGAGCAGGCTGTTGAGGACCAGGGGTGGTGCTTTTCAGCTTGTTTGCTGCAGAGGAGCCTTGTTTTTGTAAGAATTGTGTTTGTCCTCCTTTCCCACACCCACACGTCTTGATTGCTCGCTTTGGGATTCAAACTCTCACGGCATCACAGAGCCACTCTATCCCATAGCTTGGTGATTTTGGAAGTTGCCTTCAAATTTCAATTTCATCTTTGAGATCAGAGAGCAAAGAGGTGTTTCGGGAGGGTATTCCTCCAGGGAGGGATTCTTTGTTTTCCTTTTAAAGCACAGGCAGTTTGTGAATGCCAGAACTGGAGCATATTTGTGCTTTCTCTAATGACTCTCTAACTCCTCCCCAGTACAATCTTAAATTTCAATTTCCAAGCTAATATTTCCAGAATATTTAGAATGTTCTCAAGAGTTTTTGTTTGGGGGTTTGGAGGAGGGTGAGAGACAGACAGAAGGGAGCTCTTTTTCCGTCTCAAGTAATATCACAGTGATTATCCTTAAAAAGTCAACAGTCATTGCTCTTCCATGCTTTCTGAATACTTGCCTTTTTCGGTAGCAAGGCAGTGCTTTTTCTTTCTCATGCTGGAACAATTGCTAGCAAAAAAACTTTTTTCAGCAAGTTATTTTGTCAAAGTAAACAAGTATTTTCCATCTCTAATCTTAAAAGTTTTTGCTAGAGAGTTACTGGCCACTATTTCTTTGACAGTCTGTGATGTTCTTCCCCCACAGGAGGAGAAGCCACTGGATTGGCAATGATGCAGACAGGCTGCAGGAGCAAAATAGAAATCAGATTTTAGCACGATCTAGCCCTTTCAGTAGGAGTTTAAGTGACCGAAAATCTTGCATTCTGGCCTGTGAAGTGGAAATGAACAGATTTAGTATTCCAGCTGAGTGGCAGCAGGAATGCTTCACTTTAATCTGAAGCTTGATGTTAGAAAGCGTGGGAGAGCTCTGCTGTCAGATTAACTCAATTCTTGTGCATTTTTTCCTGCAACCAACTGAGCTGCAACCAAACATACATGGATCAAAAGTCAAATGCTCCATTAATTTAACCACATGTTGTATTTAATGCCATATGGAAATGCATTATTGATTGTACATCTTAAAAATGAAAATCTCTATGCTAACAGCATATCACATCAGTGCAGGTGAAGTAGTATGGAAAATCCAGAGGATTAATAAATGACTTAGAATACAAGGCAGAGCTATGCTTATTTTCATGCTTTTCTCTGAAGATACTGAAGTTTTGGATATGTTTTAGTGGGAGTGTGTTTATATGTTCTGTCATGAGGAAACGCATAGTGGCAATAGTTATGTTGTATTTCTCAGTATAAAATATTAAAAAGAAACTGTGGTTTGAAAACAGTCTGCAGGCAGTTACATTCAACAGTTGGTACCAACAAATGACACAGTCCTGCCTGAAAGCACAGCATGGCCCTCTTTTACTGTTCCTTTACTATGGAGTCTTAATAGTCAGCTGCAAAAGCTTTCTCAGTTCATTGTGTTTAAAGAACTTGTGAGTTTTTTCAATACGTACCTCCAGCTGATGAGGTTTTTTGTAAGTAATAGTTATTGAAAGAATCTGGGCTTATTTATCAGCTGTTGCATATGACCCAAAAAAACTCTATTTTTACCTACTTGAAATTATGCTGTAATTTTGGGGGAAGAAACAAAAAAACAGTTTATTTTTCCTCTTGCTGAACAAGGGTTAAAAAGGGTCATTTGCTCAGGCAGGGAGTCTTGCAGATATGTTCTGTTTTACTTCTGTGTAAGCTCTTCCTCACCCACATTCTTGACATTTCTTGCTGTAGTTTCTGCTATGCTATACTCTGAACCCTTTTTAGTGCTGCATTAACACGAGCAACTAGTTTCTCCAGTCTCTCAGGAAAAAGCTTGTTTTAATGTGTCTTGGGCTTTGAGTTGTCTGTGGACATTGCTCTATATTCATGCCAGAAAAGTGGCCTTGGATTTGGAGCAGGAGGTCTAGGGTAGTCCTCACCTCTTAAGAGGCTTTGAATCACACCTCCCACCACTCCATGAGGCTGTGTCATCAGCTTGAAGAGGCTCTGCCCTGTGGCACAGAGCTTGTATAGCAGGAGCCGATAAGCTTCTGGTATAATCTTCCTTCTCATGTTTTTTGATTCTTTTAGATACAGTGAGCCTCAGTCTTGGCAAAACTTGAGTTTAGGAGCAGAACTTCAAATGTGACTGTCATTTGTAAGGAAACCAGAATGGAAAGCAAGAAAAGGTAACCAGGGTGACTGAAGGATGGTGTGGTAGTAGGGGCTTCATAAATGCTGCCTCAGACTGTTGCAATCTAATCTGATAAAGGTGTAAATAATTGTTTTCTTCCAGGATGGGTTGAGGTCTCCTAGTTAACAGCAGACTCCACAGCTAACACACACTGAGCAGAAGTTGTTATTACTTAGGAAGATCCCTAAACTAAGAACTGAAACAGTGAGTTGTAGGTACAAATCTTTAATTTGCTGAAGTTTGTGACTGAATGCTTGCTTCTGGTCTGCTCCGAGTTGACTTCAACAGCTGTTAATCATTTTTGTGTTGCTCTCTGTCAAGCACAGGTCACAAGCTGTTATCTGTGAAGGAGAGAGAGGAATTGCTTGTTCACTACTAAAACTGTGGCTGTGCTCAGCAGATCTTGCAGTGTCTCTGAAGACCCTGGATCAGAGGACTGCAAGGCTATGGCAGTGGAAGTGCATATTTCTCCTCTTCTCGTGTCTTCCCTTGTGCTGTCTTTAGGGGACAGCCATGCTGGAGAGTGACAACTGTTGCCTCCATTCAGTGCTTCTAGAGTTGTGGCTCTTTTCTGTGTCCCAGCCTGAATCTAGGCTGGATTAGCTACCTCATGAGAAGCTTAGAGGTAGCTGTGGCTGATATGTGGCTGTCTGGTATGCCCTGGAGAGCTTTGGTAGCGGCATACTGCAGAGCTTCTCAAATGGAAGGAGGATGTATTTCCTAATGGAGGGGTAGCCCTGTATCTGTGGCACCACCTTTTATCCTGGCCACTTCCTTGGGTCAGGTGAAGAGACATCATGAGACCCAAAGGAAGGTTGTTTGGCTGATAACAGCACCTCTAAGGGCTGGGAGAAACAATTTGTCTCGTCCCATTGGGATGCAGTGCCCCCTCGAGCCTAGAGAACCAAGGCTGCACCCTGGGTGGGAGGGAGCACTGGGTGTCAGTGCACAGTGAATGCAGGGGCGCTCAGTCCTGGGGAGGTGACATGTTGCTGTAGTGATTGTGCGTTCACACCTGGGAGCACAGTGAGAAGCAGCGCTGGGACGTGGCACAGGCACAGGCTGAATCCACCTTGGAGTCGGTTGGGAGGCACTGCCCTGCCTTCGCTTGGGAGCAGCCGCCTCTCTGCAGAGCCATCCTGCTCCCCCTCTGAGATAAACAGATGCTTGGGAATGGCCAGTTTTGCTACCGAGAAGGTATCGGTAGCTTGCAATTGGAGATAATTGCTGTCCAGCCGTGAAAGGACAGCGCCCTTCTGGCGCTTGAAAGGTAGCACTGTCTCCGTTGGGTGTTTTATGGACTCATAACCTCTAGAATGAGCAGGTCCTGTGAGCTCCCACGCCGTGAGCCCCCAGGGCAGGAGTCTGCCTGTCAGTTTATCCTCTTCTGCCTTGTCTAGTCTCGTATTTTCTTGAATTTTCCTTACAGTACTTTCTTTGTTTTGGACTGACTCAGATTCTTTCTTTTGTGAACTGTTTTGCTGCTGCTGGTGTGATCTTTCTAAGAGATAGCAAATACTTTGTTTACTGTAAGCACTTGTGCAGTAATTCATGTGGTTACACCGTGACACAGAGAAGTCCTTCTGGAGCTCGTTTCCACGCCCACCCATTCATCTGCGCCCTTCTCCCCATTTTCAGCAGGCGGCTTCAGCGTGTCACGTTGCCATGATGTCATACAAACCTGGCAGATTTGTCATTAAAAGCCTTGTCATCAATAGATGACTGTATTTTCTGCCTGCCTGAAACTGTTTTATACTTGCTAACCCAGTAATTAAGAATTTGCTGCCTTTGAAAGAGGTTAGTTTCACTGCCCCACCTTTTCCTTAGGCATTTGCGGAGCAGTGCCAGTGTGGATGGGGCATTCATTAACCTGCAGGAGACTTGGCTCTGGCAGCGAGCACACACAGATGCACTCCTTCTCCTGCTGCTCTCCACATGGGTGGTAGCCTGACACTGGGAAGCCTTTGGGGACCATAAATTTGGACAATACTTCTGGTGCAGCTCTTAGGGGGCTTTTTTAAAAAGAAGGATGCAGGAAGAGAGCATCACCTCAGAATGGCTGATAAAATGCTCTCTGTGCAGCTTCAGTTGAATCTGAACGGAGCAGTGTCAGGATTTTCTTATTATGTGAAATGATGCTGTTCTTACGGGCCTCTGGATTGCTCGACAGCTTTGGATTGTCTTGAGGTAATTGAATAGCCGCACTGTGTAACCTGTGCTGAAGGAATTAGGGCTGTTTTTTCAGCAAATAGATGTCCTGGATTGTGGTGTGCTTACGATCTTATACTGGCTTGCATCTTTCATTAGTTCATATTGCCGATTACCCAAGCTATCTTCCTTGCACTGACAATTTTGGATTTGCTAATGCCTTTCAGTGCCTCAAAGGGAGATTTGGAAGCTTGGAGAATTTGTCAAGTAATTCCGTTGAACCATCAAATACAAGTTCGTCAGTACACAAGGGTTACCCTTGCAATATCTCGTTATCTTGCGTCAAACCACTACCTCTTACCAGGATCGGTTCAGCCCTGGTGACTTGAAGTGGGTGAGATCCCAGCCTGCCTCACCGAATGGTTAGGGAACACGTGAAATAGCTTGTGATACGTGTACCCTGCTCCAGTGCAACGCTGACCGCAGTCAGATGCATTTATCAGAGATCTCTCTGCCCTCAATCCATTTCCTGGCTTGTCCCTAGCACCACACACTCCTGAGTGGCTTCAGATAGCTGGCGGAATTGAAAACAAAGCAGCTTTGTGTTTTAATCATCCCTACCGAGCCCCTAAAATTGATGTTGGGCTGGAGGTTCCTCAGCTGACGCAGGCTGGCAGGAGCCAGTGGCCCAGATCAGCTGTTCCCAGCCCTGTGTAGGGATAATGTCCAATATCTCACTTGAAATGAGTTGAGAACACCCCTTCCAGTGGGGCAGTGGTTTTGATAGATTGTAAGAGGTTTAACCTCACAGCTACAGCTGTAACATATAGAAAAGCTACTCTTTGTTATTTCCAAGTTATATTTGGTGTCATTTTTTTTCTGTCCCTCGGCAGTCTGGACAATTGGACTCAAGTTACTCAGCAGGCCTGTTTTTTATAGGAAGAGGAATATGACAAATAGCTTCCATAAATGTGTTTACAGTTTTCACTATCATTTATAAAATACCATTTCCTACATTGACACAGAGGAAGTTCTCAGAGGAATGTTTTACAGCTGCCAAGTCATGATATGACCCCCCCCAAAATGCTGTTGTGTGGCTACAGGACTAGGGAGTGTTGTACCGGGTTTGTGCTAGTAGGAACCTGATATCCAACCCCTCCAACTTTTTTGTTCTGTGAGAGATTACAAGTTTTGAGCAAAATCCTGGGGGTAATCCTGCAGGATTCAGCCATCAACAGCTGTGCTCACCACAGACTCCTCTGCAGGCCTTTTCCGTAAGCAGCTGTTATCCTCATACTGTTCCATGCTGGGCCTGATCCATGCTTCTCATAAGACATAAATTGCAACTGCCTCCTTGTTCCTTATCATCACTTGATATTTGGAGTGATGCAGAATATAAGGATGCCCCAAGGGGTATGTGTGTCACGGCAGCATCCTCATGATATAGGTAGTTTTCTGGGGAGCTGGTGAATGAGCTACGTAAATTGCAGCTGCTCTGAAGGAGGTCTCAGCTCCGATTTGGGGCTGTGGGAAAGGTTTCTTACCTTAGCTTTTCCCTTAAATATGGGAAATGTGTGGCACAAAAGAGCTCTAAGAGAAGGGAGGTTAGATTTCTGTCACCTCAGGAAGGGGATTAGCAAAGGGAGCTGTCAAGTGAGCATGAGATATCCACTGCACATGCTGTCATGCTAGATGCCAGAGGGACATTCCTGGCTCCTTGGTGACTGCTGCTTGCTAGACCTCAGCCTGGTCATGGATTTTCTGAGTTTCAGTTTGTAATTGCAAAACCTACTTTTTTTTTTTCTCCACTCTCTCATTGTTTCCTTCTCCTTTCCTCCAGCTTCTCTCTTCTCTTCCTGCTCTCCTGTCATTCCTGCTTCTGCTGCTGTAGTCCATGGAGGGAATTAGAGCTTGCAATGCCAAAAAGCCTCCTGCTTGTGCCTAGATTTTGCTTGTTCTTACTTAATGCCTGCCTGAGATAACTTTCAAAAGTAGTGTATCTGAAACCCAGAAAGAAAAACTGGTTTAGATAGTCTGCAGTTGAAAGGAGATTCATAGCCTGTTTTAATGTGTATTAAAAGCACACTGGCTGTCCTTGAATAAAACCAAGTGCTGACAAACTCATTTTCTAGAATAAGGGTATCCACATATTGGCATGAATAGGAGGACAGCTATTACTGCCGAGCTCCGTGTGCAGACAAGTTAGTACAGCTAGCGAGGGCTGGAAGGAGCTGAGGCATGACTGAGCCTCATAATTAGACCTAGATTAGACTTTTGCCGGAGGGGAAGGCAAGGCAAAAACAGCTCTGAACTCCTATCGTCGCCTGTTGTGTTTGAACACAGAGACATCCCTTGCTGTCCCAGTGAAGTCAGCAACACCAAGCCGGGCTGGAACGGAGTCACTTTATCTCTGCAGGAACATTGCTGACGGGGCAGGTGTGGGCCTGTACCGGGCTGTGCTCTGTAGTGTGACAAACTCAGGGTTTCTCCACAACCACTCTTCTCCGGGAGGGTTCAGGAGGGCTGCCAGATCCACGCAGTGCCAGAGGAGGACCTGCAGTCGTTGAGGTCCCCCATTTCATGATGGTATGGGCACCTGAGACCCTTGGATCCAGAGAAGGTGCTCATCTTCCCCTTGATCTGGAGCTCCAGATGCTGTGACCTTGGCCCAGTGCAGGTCCCCTAGAGATACCGCAGAACCTAACAGCAGGTGAACCCCAGCCTCCCTGTGTCTGAGGTGCCATCAGAGACTGGCTGTCAAATTTCCCCCGGTCACCTGTGCCCAGTGTTCCTATCAGGGCTCCATAATGGCTTGGGCTTGCAAGGGGTGCATGATATGGGAGCAGTGATGTCCATCTCTTTGGAGTCCAGAAAAGGCTTAATCTAAGATTTCTAGAATGGCAGAGGTGGCTTTGGTGCTGGGTCTTTGTAATCAGCGTCTCTGTGTTGTACCCGGTGAAGTCAAGGTTAGAACATCCTCACAAACTGCTAATTTTGATTTAATTAGTGCAGCAGGCTGGTCGTGTACCTGTAGATCAGGCACTGTGAAGGATTTTCTGATCTCTGTCTCGTGTCTGTGGGCAAAGGATCGTTGCAGATGGGAAGAGATTTCTTGCACAAATACTGTTTTCAGATTTGCTTTTAGCTATGTGCTAAGCCTCCACACGGACTTTGGACGAGGTTAACTGAGCAATACTTAGCTCAGTGCATTCTTTGTAAAATCTTGAGCAAACCAGAAAGGTTTATCAATGGTAATCATGGTGATTAGATTAGATCACTTCAGGGTTTCAGTGTCCCCTGAGTAAACATCTGTTTTCAATACCATAAATAGCAAGGTGCTGCACTTTAGGCAAACTTGGCCTCCATCCAGGGGAATGTCATTGTTCTACCACTTTTCCTGTGTACCTTCCTTTGCTTTTCAGTCTACACCGTGCTGTTCTGTGTGTGCTCCTTCTTCCATTTCGTTTCAGCCATGTAGGAGTATGCGTTGTGGTTGCTCAGTATTGAGTGTTTCTGTTGCTTGTTATTGAATGCTAGCCCTGGTGTCATTCCAGTTAAGCTCTATGTACCTTTTGTCTTTGAAAATCAATGGAGAGCAAATTAAAAAAGAACTAGTTTTCGTGATACCTTTCATTTAAAAAAAAAAATAAAAAAAAATTCCATTTATGTTGCTCATGATGAGAGAGGTTTCTAGGGAGGCCGGTCTGGGAGACAAAATACGGTTGGCACTTTTAATAAGCATCAGGAACCATTTTTGCCTTTAGAAAACCTTGGGTGTTTCACAGCCACTCTCATCTAAACAGAAAAACAATATTCTAGGGCATTGTTTTGTTTACAGCAGATGTTGCCTTGTGCTACAGAGTTTTGATTTGCAAACAAGTCAAGGGTCTTGGGAATTCTCCTGAGATCTTAGGGAGAAATATGTAAGATTGGCCACCACAGGCTGTGTTTGTGCTGCAGGTGTGGCAGTACAGGTGGAAGGAAGCACCTGAGGTGGCCTGTTCCTGTCGGGAATGAGGAGTAAGGTTCCAGATGTGTGATCATAGCAGGAAAAATCAGATTGCAGCAAGTTCAGACTCCTCTGGGACTTGGGAAGATGCTGAGATCTTGTTTGTTTAAACACTGCAATGAGCTGGGAGCCTTGCGGAATTGGATTTGCCAAAGAAGAAGGTTTGCTTAAGTTCCCTTAAAACAGGGGAAAAAAGAAACATACTGAAAATAATTGAGTTTCTGGTGCTTTAAAGGCTTCTTAATGTTCTTCAAGTTCTTTTTTTTCTACGAAAGTATGTCCTTTTGATTGCAGTTCAGGCTTAACAGAGTACAGTACATCTTGCCACAGAATGAGTAAATGAGCTCTGTTCTGCAGCTGCTATTGAATGACGATGTTGGAGCATGCCTTGGCTTATCAGTGAAGGCTGCCTAATGTATTCCACCCAGTCTACCTGAGCGTGCTCTGCAGCAGCAAACCCAATTAACTCTTTTTGTACCTGCCGTAGGAATGGTTTTAGCAGTTACAGGGGTGCTTTGTTTGATAGTATTTCAGTAAGACATGCCAGAGCATGCACTGGTCATTTCTCGCGCTCCTCTGTTGCTCTCTGCAGCCCAGAAAATGCACCAGGAGCTTGCCATTGCACAGTCTGGTGAGGCGGCTCATGAGCAGAATGTGGCTCATTAGCTTTACATTCATTATTTTCTAAAAGCCTTCTGAATCAGATTGCGGGGCATGAGGAAGAGATTTACAGGCTATCCTACCAGTGTGACAGAATGCTCCTAGTCAAAAAAAGATAAAATGGGCCTCTCTGGACCATTCTAAGGGGTTTTATTGTTTAGCTGTTGTTTTTCAAGATGCCTCAAACTATTTGGCTTTGTGTTTGCCTGTTATCTTCAACTCAGTCCTCCCACAAAAAGGCAAATACCTGCTTTTACTGAATTATTAACAACAATAGATGGAGCTTACGTATCAATGAAAATTATGGACGTTTCCCAAGGCAATTGATTTAAACTGAGTTAAATTTATTGGAAGCTTCTATTGGTGTAATGAATGCTCATTATAGAGCCTAATGTGCTTTAAGGGCTTGAAAATCTTCTCAGTAGGGAAGTCAGGCTGCTGTTTTCCAGCAGAGGCACAGATGCTGTACCAGGGCACTGCTGTCACTACAACCCGTATCCCATTGCTACGCCTGAACGTTTCTCTTTAACCTTGTGTGTTTTCTTCTCTTGCAGAAGACCACCTCCCAGCTGGCTTCCCGACCATTGACATGGGCCCGCAGCTGAAGGTGGTGGAAAAGGCCCGCACAGCCACAATGCTCTGTGCTGCCAGTGGTAACCCTGATCCTGAAATCTCCTGGTTTAAGGACTTCCTGCCTGTCGACACTGCAACTAGCAATGGGCGAATCAAGCAGCTCCGCTCGGGTAAGGTAGCAAAGCAAGTAAGCATTCCCTACCTCCTCACTCTTCCTCTTTTTTTCTCTTTTACTTGCTGCTGGTTTTATCCTGTGATGCTGAAACACAATTCTAAACCCAAATCTCGATTTGATTTGAGCTTCCTTCTTTTGCAATATAAAACCAGTTTTTGGAGCTGATCCTCTCTGGCAGGATATCATGGCTTGTTAAAAGGAGACAGTAAGCATGGGCATGCCTTTTGGAACATCACCTGGATTCCTTCTTCGGTAGACCGTCTTGACATTGCCCCAAATCCTTGGTAGGCTCAGACATTCCGCTGCCAACTCAACAGGTCTCAGATACTTCTAATGGGAGCACAGTGCAAATCAGGACAATGACATACTGGTTGAGATTTTACAATCAGTGGCCGTGTACTACTTCACTCCTTACATAGACTCTGCAAGACGGTGCTCTGCTTTCTGTTGAGATCTTTATCATTCTTGCTATGTGACACCACAAGAATAAAGAAAAATCCAAGCAGCAATTCTATGGATTTCAAAGGAAGGAAATAACAGTTTTGAAATTTTTTATTATTATTATTATTATTATTTTGTTTGATGAGCCAAATACTAGCTTTTGAAATACAGATGGTTAGTTCTTGTGGGTGGATGAGAATGCACTCAGTTTAGCGAGTAACTCTTGTTTTTCTGCCTCACTGTTTGGTCTCCCAGGACTATAAGACCCATTAGAGAATTAAAAAAAATAAAGTGTTGCTTTATTCACTGCTGAAGTGCAGCACCCCAGCGTGAATTGCAGTGGCTATTTAACGACGCAGAGCAGATTTAATCTGGAGAAAAAAAGCCCACAGTATCCTACAGAAAGTATGGGAGGGAACAGATCTAGAACAGCTTTGGTCTAGAAGGATCTCACACTTAAATAAGACTCAGACTGCTTTGCCTGGCCACGACATATCTCTAGGCACTCAAAAGGCATTTGTTATGAGTGCTGCTGCCAGGGCAACACCATCTTCCTCCTAGCAAGGTGAACATCTTGACACATTTCCCTGTGGCAGGAGCCCTCTACATAAATCTGATGATGCTTAGATGATAAGAAGTAGGCTTATACTTGGGGGAGTGGGTAATGAGACATCACTCTCATCAAAAATAGAACCCAGCCTGACACTCCTGATCCCACCTTGATGTACCAGGGAGCACTAATTATACAAATGCATTTATAGCTTATGAAATTTCCCGGTGACCTTTAGCTTATCTCCCCCACAACATGGTTTAATCTTGATCTGTTTGTGCTGAAAGAAAATATCACACTTGTTAATTATTCTGAGAAGCTTTAGGAAGCAGCAATAGGAAAGTGCACATGGATGTGTTTCACTTGATAGCTGACTAAATCAGCATCAGAAATTACCATAAATGAGCAGCAAGGCAGCTCCTGATGCTCTTGCTGCACATTCTCCAGCCTCCTTTTCACAGGCACTTGGCTGCCTCTTTACCAGCTGCTTCACAAGTTTAGTGAGATAGAAAGTTTAAAAACAAACTAGTAAACCCTGTCACTGTGTCCAAGTTTTGCTTCCTATTCGCTGTTCTTGAGCAACATCTCAATTGAATATTTCACCTGGGATTCAAACTCTAGAGCTGCCTGCTTGCTGAAGACACAGTAATTACCAAGGGAGGTGTCAAGGGAACCTTTTAGAAATCAATGAGCAGCACACATCCTCAGACTTGCAAAAGAAATTGATTAGCTCTCTAATGTAGTAAGGGAGGTTTCCACAGTTCAATGCAAAAGACTTCCCAAATACGAGTGAAGTTTTATTTTCAGGGACCTGATGATACAGTGCTAAAATTCACCAAGGCTCTGCTCCACCCTGGCATGAGTGGAGAGCAAGAAGTTTGCCACTTCTCATGGGCCAGAGATTCAACCCCTGCTCACATCTGTGTCTTTTTCCAGGGTTTGTAGTTGATAGAAAGTAAGGCCCACGCTTTGAACTGCCTGATTTACCTGGCTGCAGTCACCCAATGTGAGCAGTGTGATGGGTTAGGCAGTCTCTGACCCATTCTGCAAGGTGCTAACTGAGCTCTCCAGCACTACACGATGGTGGGGCAGAGTTGTTTTTCAAAGAAAAGAGTATTTAAATAGATACCTCATTATATGGGAGAGTTTAATAGTTTGCAAAGTCTCTGCTCCATTAAGATCATATCTTACAGCCAGCCTGGCATATCTGCATGAATGTCAGTTTATACTATCTCAATCTAAATATACGCTCATTTAATTTCATTTAATTAAAACCCAATAAAAGCTAGACAGATGTAATATAGTTAAAATAGCTACAGCACGGTATGAGCCCAATATTGCATATATAGAGTGTCTGACCTTCAACGAGTGCATAATATATTATTATTCAGATGTACTAAATATAGGTCATAAAGGTCAAAGCAGCTTTGGAGTTTGACTGAGAGGGGGTTGAGGGATGATTTCATTTCTTCAGGTTCCTGGAGTGGAATACATAGCTAGAGGTAAAGAAGCAGCATGCCTGGGAAAGGTGCTGTCTTCTGACACTCACAGTTATGTGGGCTGGCAGTGCTCTGGGGGCTTCAGGCAGGTCTTTGAACTTGCATGCAGTCAGATCGTGTGCCCAAGGGGGCTCTGAACATCAGTTTCTGGAGGTCTGTTCATCTTCTGTCAAGGTATGAGAGAGTTTTTGGTTTAAAATAACTAAGCCGTCATCTTAGGCTCTTTTAACCCCAGAGGACTGGTGTCTTTGTCAGGAGCACATACAGTTTATAAATCTGCCTTGTGTCCTACTGTCCCTCGCTTACTAATTACATCTCTATGTATGCGTTTGCATTATGCTCATTAAACCTTCTGACAGCATAACTCTTTACATTTAGAGAGCTTTTTCCCCCCTTCTCCCCAGTGATACATCTTTCCTCCCAGGTAATGCTTAATGCTTTTTTAAGTCCACCTCTTGGGTAGTTTTGCCAGTACATGTTGGGCTAATTGCTCTAGAGATGAGAACACAAATAAATACAGGTTTTCATCTCCATTATCACAGATCAAGGCAAAAGCAAGGTCTGTGACTCACGCTGGTTGTAACAAAGTTCTCCCTTGCTCATCTTGGTAATACTTCCAACCTCTTGTGGAGAGGCTGCTTTTCTGCAAATGCAGTGACTCAGGACAACTCCCTCTTCTCCCCCAGGGTGCGTAGCTTCGGTCACTTGACATAGGATCCAAGGCCAGCTTTGGGCTGGGAAATCTTCCCAGCATGCTAACTCATTTAAAACCTGTTTGGCTGAACTGATTTTAAAACTCTCTGGACATTATAGTGTTGTAGGCGATGTACATATGAATTCTGGCATCAAGGGCCAGTGCTGCACTTCTAGCCATGTTTTAAAATTAGTTGATGATGCAGTGGAAACTTTCTCAATATAGATCAGATTGTACCAATGCTTCCCAGTTCTTCCATAAAGATTCTTGGATCGCAAATGCCTGAAGACTTCAAAGCAACTCTGATGGTATTCGTACTCTCAAAGCTTTTGAATGCTTCCAGTGAGTTTTGTAGTTAAGAATTGCTCTTTCACCTTGCTCTTCAGAAAACTTATGAACAAAATGTCAAATTAGAATAAATAAATATTCTGAATGTTAACATACAAATACCTTGGCCATGTAAGGAAACTCCAGAAATTCAGGGAGCATTGTCATCTTTCATCTAGTAAAGAACTCAGTCTTACAACAAGTATCACTCTCTTTTAATCACCATCAATTAACTGAGTTATAGAACCATGCCCTAGACCCCAGTGATGCTTTCAGGCAATTAACTGCAAGTAAAGTATCAGAGAGAGCTCTGCAGGTGACTTCAGTTACTCTGGAGAAGTGTAGATCCCTCTATCAAAGAGGCAGTGGGAGCCAATTCATCTGATCACCTTGCTGCATTTATGCTCTCAGATTTACCAGCAAGTGTTTTCATTTTGGTCTTCATGCTATAGGTAGAAGCACTACATATTTGGAAACAAAAGAAGTACACAACGTGCACAGAACAAACTTGCAGAATGAGGTGGTGCCTGTTCAAGTGAAATGGCACTGACAACCATACCCTGCTTCACTGGTAATAGCCAACAGTCGGTACCCAGCAGAAGAAATTCAGCTTCTGGCAAGAGACAGCTTTGAGTCTAGACATCAGGTGGGCATCGACCTGGGACGAGGTGTGTCAGAACAGCCCCCAAATGGGGATTGGGGAGCATTATCCAAAAGGATCAGGATACCAGCACAAGAATTGGATGCTCTCTCAGAAAAGACTGACTAGACAAGGGTTGAAGCAATATCATGACCAAACAGTTGACAGCTGAAGTTTTATGTCCTGGAAGAATCGATACTACGTATCCGGGTCTTGCTGCGTGAGAAACACACTGCAGTGGTAGGATCCACACGTACTCCCTCTTGCAACTGGTGGCAAATAGTCAGTCTTTTTTATAGTACTTTCCCTTCTCAAAATAGTTACTCCTATAATTATGTTAGGTAGTAGCTGAAAGCACTGTTGGAGTTCCCTGGGACTCATTGTTAATGGTGCCCTACTGCCCAGTTGCAGCCAGCAGGAGCCTTGGTTTCTCCGATACTGCTTTGGAGTGACTTTTTGGGTGGTTTAGGTTCCTGTAAGGAAGTGGTTTGTTGATAAGTCTGGGGTGAGTTTGTGTCAGCAGAGTGAAGTCCCTCTCCTCCGCACTGGAAAATACTGATGCATATAATCCCATGGGATTTTCCAGTGTGTCATCCTTGCCTTGCTTTGGGCTCTTGGCTGTGCGCTTCCAGTACACGCAGGATGTCGAGGTCAGCATTCATTCCTGACTGAAGTGAATATATGGGGCGTTACTCAGTGTTTGTTATCATGCAGGGGAAATCCACTCTCCTTTTTTATGAGTATTTCAAACCTTTCAAGTCACACAAATAAAATTGGGTTTGAAGTTTGATCTTGGGATGCCCTTTGTATAAAGCAGCCTGGTGATCACAAGACACAAGTTGGCCTCAGTAACCATTGAAGTGATGGCACTTCCATCAATTGATGGACTCTGTTATGTTGGCGCTCTGTGGCCTCTGTGCTGTGATTTGGTCCCTTTGAGGAACACCCTGAAAGGACAACAGCCAGAGATCTGTTGTCATATGATGTGAAAGGTGACTTGGAACTTTTATTTGCTCTGGATGAGGAAATCTGGAGTCCAACAGAAAAAACCTTGTGCATTCTCCATAACAGTCTCCTCTGAGTGAAGAGTGAATGTCTTAACTTTGCAGAGGGGAGAGAGACCCAGAACAAACACTGTGCTAAATACAGCGATCCTCTGTGCTGCTCCCACAAGGGTTGTCTTACATTTGGAGACCAGGAGAATTGGGATTTAATGGAGGAAAAAATGAGCTGGTCACACATTTTAGGGAATCTTCTTCAAGTATGCAGTTGCTCCTAGACCTCTGTGTAGACAATTGCATATTAGAGAAAGGGTTCAGCCTCTGTAGGGAGTCGATTCAGAGATTTGCCTCATATCTTTTCAGTTCTAGGGCAGAACAACAAAACCCATTTCAGCAAGATGAGAGAGAAGGAAGTTCTGTTTTCTGCCCCTTGGGCTTGTGCTCAAAGTCATTGCACCATTCCCATGGGAAGTGACACACTGTGGTGATGCTTTTCTTAACTCTGAGAATCATCAAAGTGGATGGGGACAGGGGGTGGGGTAGGGAGGGGGGTGGGGGTAGGCCCTAGACCAAACAGAACAAAAATATCACTTGGCAAACTTTCCAAACAGGCAAAGAGAAATAACCCTGTTTTCCACGGCTGTGCTATTCCATGCGAGTATCTCTGGTGTAACTGTTCTGTCAAGGGTAGCGGTAGTTACTGAGATAGATAAATAAGCAGCAGATTTATTATTGCAAGAAAGAAATTACCCACAACTTCAGTGACTGTAGGATCTTTCCTGATGCTTCAGTCATCTGTGGATAGAAAGCGTCAGAAAATATAACCAGATGTAAAGTTAAAATGGGATAATGTCATCTTGGCAGAGGAAAATGCTAAACAGAGTAGTTTGAATTGCTGCTCTTGCTTAGAGACAGGACTCTGCCTAAAGGAAAGGGTAGTTAGGAAAGAAAAAGAATAAGTATAAATACTGTAATTACTTTTTAAGAGGCAAGTTAAACATGCTTAAAATATGCCTTCTTTGTATTTACAGAAATTCTTTTCTGTCTTTCTTTCCCATTGGGTGATCATTGTTGTGGATAATGGAATGAGCTGTAAATCTGAGATACACGACACTTGTATGCATACTGGTATTTATTAATCAATACACTGAACATGATTTGACACACTGTGTCCTGTTTAACCCTGTTTTTCTGTCTGTTTAAACTCCTCAGTTTTCTTTGGTAAGTGCTTGGTATTCAGATCCTACAAATCTGCATAAAACCAACACATACCATGAACTGCCTACAGATTCGATCTGCATGAATCTCTCCCTTATACTAACAGCCTTCATATGTGCAAAATAAGACCAAGGGGACAAAAGTGGGGAGTTAGAAGGGTTCCTTGCCAATTTGTCTAGTTGCAGCATTTCCCCTTCAGTCATGCTTCGTTATTGATTGTACACTGAACTCGAGACACTGACCAGTGGATCCTCCACTTGCTAAACACATTGACCTCATAAGCCAAACCTTTATAGATTGTTGCAAGAGCAAAACTTGAACCTCACTCCCAGAGAAGCCCTCCTTATAAGACACTCTTCATTATAGCATGTGAAATTATGTCTAGTGCCTTATAAAGAGGGTAGGGATTCTTTTCTCCAGCCAACATCCAAATTAGGCAGAAACAGCAGAGGTCTGGCTAGCGTGCCATTGTTACATTACTAGAAACTACTTCGTTTCAGAATATTTCTGTTTGTAAAGTTAATTCTGCATGACACCAATTCCATTGCCGGAGGGAACCTGATGCAAGGGTTATGCAAATGTGGAGAATAGCTCAAAACTGATTTGTTACACTCTCCCCTTAGTTTAATTTCTTTAAGTGAGCAGATTTTGTCCCACTGGTCGTTCTAACCTCAAGGCAATATTGCACCTAGCGCCTGCAACCATGCGCTTTCCACCCCTCCTGCCCAGCACACCCACGGTCACACAGTCCCCAGGACACCCCCTCCTTGTTCTGTATGAGGAATGAAGGGGTACTGCACCATCTTTCCCAGCGTGTCCTCCATCTCAACTGCTTGAACAGTCATGTGGGTGAATGCAAGTGGTGAGGCCAGCCAGCAATGCCACCTCAACAGCTTAGTTCGGCCCCCAGTTCACGAGGGTGGTGACTTCAATGGCAAGATGCAGGGCTGGATGCTGCACACCTGGAAGCGATGAGCTTTACTAACCTCCTGAGAGTGTCACTCTGACTTTTATTGCACATCAGTTTCTTTTCGTTTATTCCTGTTGTGCTAATACAAATTCTAGCTTTAAAAGAACTTTCTGCTTTTTTAGTTATAATTTTCTTCCTTTCCTCTTTGTACTAATGCTTCTCTCTAATCTTATTTGCATTCAAATTACCTCACCAGGTGGTACACCGATCAGAGGTAAGAATGCTGAAATGTGCCTCCAGTTGTCACGTCACTCCATCTCCTGTCTGCCTTGTCCCTTCTCCTCTGGTGTTTCTCATCTCCAGCTTTTACTCTCAGCCCTAACTCTGCCAGCGCTCTTGCTCATCTGCACTCTCCCACTAGTGTGTTTATTTTGGTTGGTTTTTAGCGTGATTTCTTGTAGACTCATCCATTGCGATTTTGCACTGTTGAAAGGGGGTTATTCAACGGAAAGTTTGCAAACTGGAAAACAGTCCGTGGCTTCCGCCACAGGAGGGTTGACATCTCCTGCAGCTCCTGAAAGTCTCTGAACTTCCCGCGCAGTTGTGGCCTCTGAGGTTTTGTGTCTAGGGGGTTTTAGATGGATTGCTTTGGTGTAAGTGTAAGGAGGTAACATTTTCACAAGAGAAAATTCTTCTCTGCTGCTGCTGAAGGGCATGAAAACTGTAATCAAAAGGAGATAAATTCTTGAAAGATGGAGCAAAACTGGCTCTAGGTAAGGAGCACTTTTGTGTTCCTCATGTTTGCTTTTCTAGTGTGCTTAACCCTCTAACGTGGCAGCAGAGCAGAGAACCGCTGCCCCAGACCCCCCTTTCTGAGCTGGACATGCCAATGTTGCTTTGTGGCACAAAGATTTGTTTTAAATAGATGAATCATAAGCACATCTGGCTGCTTTAAGCCTTCATTAATTATACTCACCCTTGGTTTGACAGCCCAGCGTGCACAGTCCCTGGCTAGTTTGCAGAGCCTGTGTGCACCAGTAATGACTTTCCAATTGGAGTGTTGTCTTTTCTAGCCTAAACACTCAAAGCTGTCCCTTTAGATTAACTTTAGTGTGTTAATCAGCGTTACATGCTAAGGCCCTTCTGAATTCTCTTGTGATTTTAGTTACCCCTGTTGACTGACCCCTGGATTTCTTGACAGAATGACTACCACCTACAAGTCAACACGACCTCATTCGTTCAGTTTTTCCCCTTCTACCCTTTCCTCCCCCTTTTCCCTGAGTCACTGCTGGAAGTTAATAATCTGACTCTTTGGAACTGGTTCTGTTGCTGGGGGTTAATGTTTTCAGCTCCCGTTAAGTGATTTTAGAATAAATGTGAATTGCCGTTTGATGCGTATTTGCATTAAGTTGCCTCTGTAGCAAATCTGGGTCAGGGAAAAAGACTGCAAACCGTATTTTGATATGAATGGGCTTATATATCTGTCATTCCTCCCTTTGGAACGCTGGAGATTGACAGCTGTGATGTTACAAGCTCCTTAAACTATTTCTTCATCTCCTGTTCCTACTGCAAATCCTAAAATGAAACGACAGATTGAATGCTAACTAGCCGAGCACTCTGAGCTGCCAGCCGTGCACGCCGGGCGCGCAGCCGTCCCGGGGCCTCCCTGCGCGCCCACCCGCCCTGTCTGATGACATTAGTGACTCAGCACCAGAACCGCGTGGATGCTCCATACGTCCTGCTTGGGAACCGAACACATTTCTGTGAAAAGAACCATCCATCTCATGAAACATAAGTTCCCTGCACCCCCACCCCACCCCCCTTCCCACCCCCGTTTGAGTCCTGATGAGGTATTTTAAGAATGTTCTTGACATTATTTAAAATATATGTGTCCTGTTTGAATGTCAAAGATGACATTTCTGTGAGAGCAAACAGAAGCCATGTGCTGCTCTCTGGCTTCTCCCAGAGGATTTCTGTCAGCCTAATGCCTTTTATTTAAAACGGAGGTCATTGAATTTCTAAAGATAACGACAGATTAGATGAAAGTGCTTTTGTGATGGTGAGGTTGTGTCCATGTAGAAGTGACTGTTCTGCCGTGTTCTATACCCAGCTGCACTCTTGTTCCTCATTAAGGTAAGTTTGATGCTTTGGAATCCATTAATTTGGTCTGAAAGGAAGGGTGAACTAATGACTCTTAACGAACCCTTTTGGTAATATTATTTTGGGGGAGGGGTGGTTTTAGTTTGATTTAATTGCTGCTGTGTCTGTGTTGCTAGGAGTTGTGAGTCTGAGTACTTGGGAGGTTCAAACGTTACCCAGGGCCTTTGTGGCAAAGCAGCAGGGAACCCACTCATAGTGAGCAGCATGTGGTTAGCAGAAGGATGACCTGAAAAATACCATGCACCTCTCCAAATAGGAGATTTTTCTCTCTAAACACCTTGTTTGACCTTATTCCCACATATTTGGTCCTTCCTGTCCAAAGCATCCCTGGCTTCTCTGAAACCGGAAGAGCTCCCAGCATCTCAGTTTGTAGCTCCGCTTTTTACCCCCCTGGGAGTGTCCCAGATAGTAATTTAATCTTGAAATCCCTATTTGTTCATCAGAAAGATGTGGAGCTGGCAGGTGCCCATCAGGTTCGGCGATAGCTGGCTGTTTAAGGCGACTCACAGATAGTATCAACAAGTCCATGTTTTAGCAAGTTCTACCTCATTCTTATTTTCAAAGCAAACTATAAGATGTTCATTTCCGGCATTTCTTTGGAATTGAACTCGCCCAACTTTACATGAAACCTTGCTGCCACAGGCTGTAAGAGAGAGCAGAGCACTGTTGTGTTTCTGGTGGGTGCTGGAGTGAATAGACCTTAGATGGGATACACAACGAGGAGGTAAAAAAATATCATAATCTCAGACATTTTCATTCTCCAGTCAGATTTATTTGTTACCTTTCTGTCACCGCAGGAAATATCTGAGGTTCCTGTACATAAGGGTATTTCTTCCCCGCAGAGGGCTGTCTGAATTAACTTTAGATCAGCTCACTTGGGTGTCAGAGGCTGTCTGTCTGAGAAGTCAAGTAAACACCCGCACTGACTTCTGGATAGCTGCAGCTAAACCTTTTCCAGTCCCCAGCAAACTGGTTTAAATATAGCTCCACTATTTCAACACTATCTTGCGAGCTGGAGCATAAAGCTATCCAAAGAGATTAGAGGAAGCTGAAAGAATTTTGCTGTCTCTTTTTGAGCATGTGTTTGTACATTTGATGGCACTTTGTATATGATAGGATTATTTTTTTCTTGTTTCTTGAGCTTTTCCAGTCACAAAAAATAATAAAAAAAACACAAACCCAAAAACAAAAACCAAAAAAACAAACCCTCAGCAAAAGGAAAACAATTTAAAAGTGTGAAGATATGCTTGCAGGAGCAGACAGTGTCGGGGGGAGGCCGGGTGGGGTGGTGCCTGGAAGTGTTTGTAATGCCATGTTTCGTACTGTCGGGATTCAGATTGACTCGTGTCCCTTTTAGAGGGAACACAGAAGTGTTACTGTGTATTTGACAGTGCTGTAGTTTTGTAGAGTCATGTACCTGCTGGTGTGAGATCAGAGCATCCTGAAATTTCACTGTCTCTGAGGAGACCTCGTGCTGCTGAGCACGGTGGGTCTTCTCCCCCTCTACTGAGTCCGGCTCGGTGGCAATGGTTGGGTACTGTCCACAGCAGCCCGTGGTGCACAGGAGAGTCATTTCTCCACAACACTGCCATCCAGAGCAGGCCCCTTGCATGCCAATCACTAGCCTCTCGGGCATAATGACCATAATGAGCACTAACAATGCAAATATATTTATGGTTATCTTGTTTTGCATAATTGGCAGTGCCTTGCAGTGAAGGCTAGGTGCAATCCTCTGTAACAGCTGGGTGGTGCTGCTGTTATAAATTACACAAAATACTGAATATGGGAAAGGCTTTTTTTTTTCATTATTAGTGTCTCTTGCATGGTTTTAGTGTCTTTCAGTTTTTCACAGCTCTCACGGCAAGTGTTGGTTATCTTGGGCAGTAGCCAGGGTGTGAAAGTCCCAACCCCCTTGTTGTCAGGGCTTCACAGTGTCTCTTTCTCTACCATCTTCACACTTCTGGGTCCTTGTTTGGTCTGGGCTTGCCTCTGGCCCTGCTCCACAGATGTTATGAGGATTTTGTCCTCCTCTGGGAGGGAATTTTTAGCAGAAGGGGGATTGGGATCCACACCTGAGCACTGGCTGAAGGGATGACTAAGAATACTGCTTCAGGAGAAGTCAGGCAGTGTTTCTCTGGAGGAAGCTGGTGGGAGGCAGAGGGAAAGAGAAGGTAGGGGGCGGTGGGATAGTCATGTCCTCTAGTGTGCAGTGTGGGCAAAATTTACCTGTTCCCTGAGAGGAAGGGCCCTAGTCAGGTAGCTGGCTTCATTAACATCTACACTGCAAGTCTTTTTCTTAGATGAGTGCTGTGACTGCAGCCTGATTCCCCTGACTCTTGGGTACTTAGGGGAGCATTTCATTCCACGTATAATTTTATTACCAGAGCAAAAGGTCAGTCCCCACCTCTGAGTCGGAGGGGCTGAGGCTGTGGATGCCCTGGTAGAAAAACAGAGCCGCGGCTGCTGCTGGGGATGGAACTCCAACCTGAATAGATATGGAAAAGCATTGCCCCAAGATCTGCTGTGTTTAGGTCCATGTAGTGCTCTCTGGGAGATGAGCAATGGAGCAGGATTTCAGAGAGGTCAATTTGTGTGGCAGGTTGGAGCTTTTTACATTGGGTTTGTCACCTGGAAGAGAGAGTGATGAGCCCTCCATGGCACAACAGTACCCCCACGCTGCCAAGAAGCAGTCCTTATCAGGATCTGCCTTCCCCATGCTCTCTCTGTGCAGTGCAATTTTTAAATGCTTCTTTTAAGCACTGTCACTGCAACTAATGATTCTGCCTGAGCACAAGTATATTTGAATAGATAAGTATCTTGGAGAGCTGCTAACGGGGATGCTGTCTGTGCCCGAGTTTAAAGAGCAAAAGAAAAAGCTAGAAGGGGAGGGAAGGGACTGGCAAGGAGATACCAGCTCAGACTAAAGAAACCTGTAAGGGGTGCTTGTCAATCAGCAGAGCCTGCTCCTGCTCTCAGCCCCGGAAAGCTCTACCTTGTCTCCATCCTTCCTGGTAGTGGAGAGCAGCCAGGGGTTTTTCTCAGGAGCTGTCGATTCTCTGATAAGCTGAAATGTGTTACCGGGAACAGATCTGAGCCGCAAGCGAGATTGACGTGACATCGCAGCGTGGTGAAGAGTGGCTGCCCCTCTTCTGCTGGAGCCCCACTAGGGTTCAGGGCGATTAGGAGGCAGCGGAGGTTGAGTGGTGCTCAGCGGGGAGAGGTTTCGCTGTCGTGTGTACACATGGCTGCAGAGCCCTACAAGCTCCCAACAAACTGTTCATTGCTCCTCTCTGTACACATATGAACATCCTCATGGTAGATGGTCCTCATGCATCCCCTGAAGCTGTGCTATGTGATTATGCATCAGGACTCAGCCATGCAAATGAGAACAAGGCACCTGGCACCGGAGTACTCGAGGAGTCCATAAGAGAAGTCTACAGTAACATCCTGTGTGAACAAGACCTTACTCAGCAACTTGTGCAACATAAATCCCAAAGTAATGAATAAAAGTAGATCAGCCTTCCTAGCCCTGGGTTGCAGAGGCGCAGAAAATTACAAGATGAGATGTTGACAGGGCTAGGAATAGAAATCAGGTCCTTTGCACTTGTCAAAGCAAAGAATTCACTGCGCTTTTGAGGGTTTTGGGATGCAGCTTCCATGAATTTCAGGGAAATGAGCTACTCGGGACTCAACTAGTTCATTCTTTCTTTCCTGTAGCCCTCTGTGTCCTATCCAGCCTAGACTTGAGCCCTCCAAGAGATGAAGCTATTGCCTTTCTCTGGGATGACTGAACTAGGGTCTGGAACATTTTACACTTAGGGAGTTGTTCTGAAGACCCAGATGCCTGAGCTTCTTAACTTTATTCATAAATCTCTGTACCCTGAGATTTTTCTGTATCTGTTCCTTCCTGTATCTGTCATTAGTTGTAGATCATCCTTCAAGAAAAGCCCTGTAGTCCTGCTGACTACCATCAGTTTACCATGATCCTTCTACTCTCTGCTAGCTGTCACCTATACTGGGGAATCTTTGTATCTGTCTAATGATGATTAATTGCAGTAACTGATTTCTTTCTGCTTCAGCTGAGAGTTTTACGTTAAATTCCTTCTGCTTTCTGGGTTGTTTCTTGCTTCTGATGTACCGTAGTTTGAATAGTTGTGCCAACCGAGACAAAAACAGAATTTCCTGCCCAGTGTCCTCAAGCAGTTTGCAGGCAGTTGCTGACATGTTACATGTTTATAGTATGATTGTAGAAACTGGTCCACACTGGCTGCAGAACTGACAGACGCTAATAGCATGTAATCTGCAACTCGCCTCTGCCTTCGTTTTCTTCATCCTCTTAAGTTTCCCTCTTCTCTCTCCAGCACTGATGTGGAGGTCCCTAGAAATTAAAAATAGTTTGCCCAACCAACATTTAAGAGGCATGGTGATCACAAGTACAGAGAGTATAAGTGCCAGTGGTATGTATTAAATGTCTAAAAGGGGCATATAAACAGGTATGTGTTCATGGCCAAATTATCTAGGGATCTTACTTTTTTCTAGGCAGACACCATTCCTTGTCACCTGAAGCTGGCTCTGCTTTCAGCCCTATATACCTACAGGCTAAATCAGAGACAGGCTCGTCCTCAGGGTGATGACATCTACTCTTTTGTGTTTATTGATGGGTTTTTTTAAGTTTGGGTAGGTTTTGCAGCAAACAGCTTTTTCCATGCAAGCACTTAGAATGAACTCTGCAGCACATGAGTAATGAGCAGAAATTAAGAAGGGGATAATATATGGTGAGTTCCAGGAAAATCTTCCTGACAGAGAGCATAACCAGGCTGTGGCATCAATTCCTTGAGGAAGTGGAGAAAGACCTATCACTCAGCACATTTAAAATGGGATTGGACAGAACACAAGTTCATTTACAACTGGGAGCAGTCCTGCCCTGGCCCCCAGGGATGCACAAGATAACCTAATAGGTCTTTTCCATTTCTAGATTCTTTGATTCTCTGTGTCTTGTCAATGCTGGGAAGCTTACTCCTGCTGCACTGGCTGTCATGCTGCTGTCTGCTTGAAGATGTTTTTCCCAGACAGCATGTAGAAATTCAGCATTCTCCCTGAATTAAGCAGCAGTGCTCTGTAGGCTTTGGCCCGTGGGTGTCCAGGGAGCACCGTGGCTAGGGAAAGCTGGCAGCTCTTTTTGTTAGTAGGCAGAAAGACTTCTGCGAATGAGCTTTCTCTGTCTAGCTGAAGCCTCATTTCCAGCACTAATGCAACAATAGGGAGGGCTCTGTACATCATTTTTATTATATGGCAGAACCTAGGGAAGTTCATTTTTCCCCATGACATATAGACTTATGCTACAGTCTCAATTTATCCTTCTAAATAATGTAGGTGGCAGTGGTTGATTCACATTAGTTTTTCTTCTGTTCTGATGATATGAAAAACTGAGTTTGACCTCTGCAGCTTGAACCAGCAAGAAGGGAGAAGGCAATTTCACCAGCTATTCTCAGTGCCGCTCTCAGTGGTCGTTTTGAACTGTGGCAGGCAGAAATGAGTTCAAATCCTTACAAGCAAAGGGGTTAATGTTTTCTTTTAGTTCAGTATATGGTTTGTGAACAGAGTTCCCTTCTTACAGGCAATCCTATCCAGCAGAATCTGAGCACTTGGAGGCACTTTAAAAATTATTTGCACGTTGCCTGGGGGAAGCAGGCTGAGCACCAGCCGCTCCAGTGCCTGGCCAACGGCCCTTCGCTCCTGCAGTGCCAGCTTGCTGTTATATACATCCTGCTTCTTTCTTCCTCTGCATCACCATCTTTTCGACTACATATGGGTCCCAGTTAGGGGAGTTTAGATGTGACCAGTTTTTCAGTCTTCCATGCTAGTCAAGAAGCTGGATGAAAGACCAGCCTCCCAAGCCAAGTGGTGCTCGAAACCAGTGGAATAGGCTGAACAGATGACAGAAAACGACCTCAGACCAGCACTCGCTTCTGCATTGTAGGCATTCCACAGGTTCCCCATGTAAAGGACTACTCTGTGTTCTCTGGTACAGTTATTCAGATGTGCCTCTCATGCTTCTGGCACTTTGGGGTGAGATGAGATCATGTCCCAAGGAACCTGCAGTCTGGGCTGAACAACTGTTCCTGAAGCGAAGCTGGAGGAGCAGGCACTGCTGGGACGAAGGAGGGTGGCTTTCATGTGAGCGGTGGGTGGCAAAATGGGTGGATTGCATTGGTGTATATCTTTGATATCTCAGACTGAGTTTCTAATCTTGTCATATCATGTATAATGAAATCTGAAAGGCCAAGGAGATCACTGACGTGGAGAAAGCTGACAAAAGGCAAAGTGTTTTCTCAGAAGGGGATGTGTGTTGGAAGGAAGGGTGGTGAGGTGGGAGAGATGGGACTCTGCCAGTTTCTGCAGGAAGGTTGCAATTTGTTGAGCATTTGTTAGGCTTTATGTGCATCAGATAAGAAACAAACAGCTACAGTTAGTGTGCTTTGTGCTTGGCTGTTTTGATTAAAGGCTTATTAAAGGTCCTTTTATTAGATAGAAGTCCTGTACAAAGCTGTAATTAATATGTGTGATTGTGTATGTTTTTTTCCTGTATTGAAGCAATTAATATAAGTGGTTGGGGTGGTTGGAAATACATCTGTAACTGGTTCCCTGTACATTAAAAAAATAACAATAATCAATTTCACAAGCTTCTGACAAACAACAAACTGGGTACGTTTTGGCTGCATGCCGGTACCCTGTGGGTCCAGGGAACAACATCGCAATATATTTATCCATGAAGATACTTTAAAAGCGTGGGGCATGGCCTTCCTTTTCTGAGGCTGGCTGTACAATTACCAGATTTGCCATAACCTGAATTGTCTGTGTCATCTTGTTTGTGTACAGGAGCTCTGCAAATAGAGAACAGCGAGGAGTCAGACCAAGGCAAATATGAATGTGTTGCAACCAACAGCGCAGGAACCCGCTACTCTGCCCCAGCAAACCTTTATGTTCGAGGTAAGAGCAGCTTCCACCCAAGGAGGTCACTCTCCTCCTGGCCCAAAGGCTCCATGGCCATCAGTGAAGGAGTATGTTCCCTCTCTTAGTGCCCTGATCGCACTCTGTGGTTTGTGATGTGGCTTTTTACTCAAAAAATGGCAAGAACTTTGGTCCACGTTGGGTTTGACTCACATTGCTGGAAATCTATTTATGCTGTTTATAAGGTGTTATGTCTAATGCTGAAATATGGACAAGAATTGGAATTCCTTTCTCCCTTGAACTCCTTAACTTTGTGTCACAGTTATTTTAATTGGGTACTTAATCTTCTTAGTATAAACTAACCTTTGGTGGGGTAGTCTGAAACTAGTCCTAGTCTAATGAGTGAGAGGTCCTCAGCTATAGGAGAGCTGGTATTTAGGCCTCTGCTTTGGAATGTGTATCTTTAAAAACTGAACAGCTTTTTGGAGTTGTCCTAATCCATCTTGTAGGCATCAGTGATTGAGCTTCTGGGTATTAATGGCTCACACTGGGAACCTGCTGGAAATTAGCCACAATTGACGTAAAGTGATTTTTCTAATGGTTGTGCTGTGTTACCTATTTAAAACTGTTTTCAACATACCAGAATAACTAGGTTTTATGTTAGGACCGTCTCCTGCCAGTTTTCTTTCTCTACATTAAAGATGTTTGAGTTAGCTTGGAGAGAAGCTGGGGCTAAATTCCCTGTACTCTTTCTGTTAACCTCAGCAAGAAAAAAATGCGCTGCTTCATATGAAGCACCATATAACCAGAGCCAGTGGTCAGGAACTCGTGGGAAACGTAGTTATGGATTTTCCCAAGAAGAGAAAGATTCTTGTGCTGGTGTAACCTATTGTTCGTTAGGAGGTTAGATCCAGATTTTATTTCCACTTAGTAAATCAACTATCTAACAATAAAATCTCATCTTCATTTCTTCCTTCCTCTGTTTTGAAGAAAGAAAATAAAATCTTTAAGCTGTACATTGGTTAGTATGGAAAGAGGACATGAGAATGATTTAAGTCTTCACATGCTGTGTGTTTGTTTCTAGGGGTGGCTTCTGGCATTGTTTTCTTTGCTTATTCTGGGGGACTGCTTTTTTATTTTGCAGTGTAATTTGGATTATAAGAGTCTTTGGAAGACTAAAGTATCCAATTAAGCATATTCAGAAGATGAAGCTATATCTATGCAGTGGAATCACTCATTTCACTCTCACAATGTAATTATGGATGATTTTGAACTCCCTGTGTTCTTTCAAGTTCATTTTTCAGGCAAGCTGTACTAAAACTCATCCGGGATTGCCACGTTGCACTCTGGGTGAAAGGATCCTAGTTACCAGGCTGGCTGTTGTTGCATAGGTTTGTGTGGATACCCAACCATTTTGCTGCAGTATTTGGGATGCTTTTGCTTCCAGGGACGTACTCAGAGTCTCAATGCTCTATTTTATATGGAGGTGTGGTTCAAAAAAGGCACGGGAGCTTCAAGAGGTAGAAAAACTGCCTGCTAACACTTTCCGATTTCTTACTAATGAACACTCTTTATTTAGCAAGTGAATCCTGTAGGACTGAGGAGTGTACTGAATTTTAAACCTGCTCAGCCGGGTTCATCTGTCCTGGTTGGGGTAGGCATGGTCTGCACATCTGAGAGGATCATGACATTCACCGAAGAAACCATGTTCTTAGACATATGTATTGCTGTTAACTGTCATTTTCTTAACATAAATTTTTGGAACAAGCCGGTTTATTGCCCATAATCTTTACAATGTCAGTCTCCAACCTATGTGATCCTGATAAAGCCCTGCTGTGTATTTAAGACAGGTTACCCCATAAATTATCAGATTAAATTCATTGTGTGTGCTAGGTCCTAGATGGTATTTGTGCTTACAGTTTCTGATAGCAAATGTTCTACAAAAAAAAAAAATCATATTGTAACTGTATTAGTTAATGACTTCAAAGAGATACACAAACCAAGAATGGTATTTTATTTATTTAACAAGCAAGGAAAAAAATGAAAATGTTTTACTTTCCCAGGTCTGGGATGCAGAATAAAAGAATCCCTGTTTTTTCTTCCTGTGATAATCCTTGAGTGTGGTCATTAGACAGATCAATGACTTCCAGCAGGGTCTTCAGAAAGTGCCTGCATCTTTACTATAGAAGACATTAATTAATGCTAAATTACAGTGGAAATCAAGTGTGTTGGCTGCGTCACCACTGCATAGTGGTTTCATAATGGTTGACCTCATTGCAGTGAATACCCAAGAAGTTGCCCGCTTTCTCGGAAAGCGTAGCTGAGTACTGAGCAACAGTACTAATTTCCACCCTGTGTATTTCTCAGGACTGCTCGTGCCTGCTCTCATTCACAGCTTGTTGTTTTTTTAGTAGTTCAAATGTTTGTTTGTCTCTTGACTCTTGGGGTCTATGTTTTTGATCATGTCCTCCCCTTTCCTAGCCTCCCAGGTAATCCTTTGTGCATGTGCTCTGTCAGAAAGCACAGTCTCATTAGCATCTTCATCATAATTTTCAGTCTAACAAAGGAAGATACTGGGTGCTGAGAAGGAGTATCCAGGCACTGCTCAAGGCTTCCTATATCAATGAAAGAACAGGAGGAGGAAGGAGCAGGCTATACCAGTGTCTTGTCTCTGTGGATCCTTTAGAGCTAGCACTTCTGCACAGATGGACTTCATTAAAAGTTAAAACATTTCCACACCAGGGATTTGTAAAGGAAAATGGATGCATTTTCCTTGAAGCTATTATTTTCATCTTACTAAGTGTGCTGGAAAGCAACCCTCATAAGCCTTCTGCTTCTGCACTGGCAGGTCTATCTGCTGTTGCAGAGCTGGGATGGGGCTGGGAACCAGCGCTGGGTGCTGACTGCCTCTCACTGCTGCGCTTCAGCCCTCCATGCATGGAGGATTGTAGACAGCATCCAGACCATCAGAGGAGCAAGAAAAGAGTGAAAGCAAGAGCAGGGAGCATGCCAGGGCAAGGTGGCTATCTGGGCAATGGCAGGGACTTCAGAGGGGCCACAGTGACATATTCCCATCCTGGCCTTTCAGCACAAGCATTGCCAGTGCTGGTCTGGATGTTGTTGCCACCATGAAGGAACACTCATCCATCTGTGGTCCATGGTTACATGTACCACAGTACATTGAAACAGTGATTAGATTTGGGACTTGATGATGCTGCAGGGAAAAGGGAAGGGAATAGAAACATGTGGAAGATGTGATTCCTCTAATCCAGAGAGCTTACTGTCTAATTTAGCAGCAGAAATCCAAGAAGCTGATTCAAGACATCCAAGAAATTGGTTTAAGAGCAGAAAGCAGATAGGACCTAGTGTGGGGGAAAAAAAGAAGGTGGTGTCATTTCATCATGCTCACTGGGAGTATAGTAGAACTGCACTGATTCACCAATGCGATTGTTTTTTTCTGAAGACATTTCACTCTTCATTTACCTACAGATTCAGGGACATTTTCACACAGAGGAGCATTTTCAGTCAAAACTCTTGTCCTGTGAAATGCCTGTGAAGGTGGTGGCCTGTGTGGTGCTCCCCTCAAAGAGAGGCACTATTATTTGACTCTTGTCCTGTACAAAAGGTTTTTTCTGCCCTTTCACTACACACAGCATTATTTTTTTCTTATTCTTCAATAAAGCAGATGAGCAGGAAGACTGTGTATAAGAGTATATGAATTAATACACTGTGGAGTTTACTAGGTGTGTTCCCCAGTGCTGCTTACAGCACTGAGCATTGCAGATGCTATTAGAATAGCATTTATTGGAGCATTGGCTGCATAATTCCCGTCAAATGAGAAATCTGCCACTCGGTTTTCGCTTTTTAAGTGCTGCTTTTCAGGCCTTCAAGGCACGGTCCAGTGGGGCAAGTGCCTCAAGTTCCCTGGCCCAAAATGCTACACATATTATAGAGAAGCAGCTACAAAGACGCTTTTAAAAAAAGACTGTTTAAAACTGAATTGCCTCCTCTGTCCTCAAATCACAAACTAGTAAATCAGACTGCAGTAAACAGAAATGGTATTAATGCAAAATATTTTGCTCTCTTGATCTGCTTTTTGAAAGGCCAGGCTAGTATTTCATTTGGTGGCAGGGAAGCTTGTTGGAGTCTGAAGTTTTATTTGCCAAATTTCACTAAGGAACCATCACCCAAAATGAAGTTAGGATTGTAGCTCTGTCCCTAGCAGTGGTTCTCTGGCCTCTGCAGGGTTTTATACTTGGGAACTTGGCGGTGGCTTAGGCTCAGACACAGAGGGAGCTCACTGAAATGGCTACTTGCGGCTATATGATACTTAACTGCAGTGGGGAACTTGTGTAAATAATAATAATTCTGAATGACTGACATGGGCCTGGAGCAACAAGATTTGAAGCCTTTAAAAAGGACATTTTCTGCTTATGTAATATTAAAACAGCTAAAATAGCAACAGCAGTCAAAGCTTGAGGGTATTGCCAGGAGAAGAGGTAAAGCTGAGGACAATGGTCAAACAGTCAGTGACCAAAACTGGGGATATCTGAAGATGGCTAAATAATGAGGAATACATTTGTTTACAATCCAGCTACACGCACACTCTCTGGCAATGTGCTCTGTTAAACCTGCCTTTCCTCAGGGTTGATGGGGGTGACATTACTTGACCAGCGAGGAGCACTGCTGGTGCTTGAGGGCCTGGCAGCAATCACAGGCAAGCAGAGACTGGAGGGACTTGTGAGGGAAATGCCTGGGTGACAGGGAACAGGAACAGGCAGTTGAATCAGACTTGATGACCCAGACTGCTGCTTTGGACAGACATCTGCCCCTGGACCATCAGAAGAAGCAAAACCAGCCTGTGATAGAGGCCACAGAGTAACTACCCCTCAGCAGTTGGTACATGGCTGTGAGGGGCTATGGGTCTGAAGGGCCACGTGTGCACTCTGCAGTCCTGACTTCAAGATAGTGCTGCAGTAGAGCAACACAACAGGGAGCATTGACCCTTCGATGAAGAAAACGCACCTCTTTTATGGGATGTCAGTATTTTTAACTTCATTTCCTTTACCCCAGGGGTGCTGCTCCGTGCTGGAGCTGCTGCTGTAGCCCCAGTCAGAGCAGCTGTAGCATGGGCAGATGCAGCTGGGCAGGTTGTGGGCAGACTTGGGGTGAGGACAGCCAGCAGCACGGCCAGAGCCACACAGCACCCAGCACCAGCAGGGGCTGGCCACTCAGTCCACACTGTGGCTCGTGCTGCTGTCACTGAGTGTCCCCAGACTGGAGCTGGCTGACCTCAGAGCCAGAGAGGCTTCTGCCAAGTTTTTTTCTTCCCCGTATACTACTCAAGAATATTTTTGTCATGTTTTCTCCTGGGTTGAAGTGTGTTCACCATCAGTGTTTCTCTGAGCACTTTGCTATGCTGTAATGATTATAATGATCACGGTTTAATAAATAATAGTTCTTTGTCCTTCTTCTAGTACATTTCATCTGAAGATTTCAATATGCTTTATAGAACTCAACTAAATAAGCTTAACAGTTTTATTCCTTTCAAAGTCCTTTGATTAAAAGTGCAATGAGAGGCTCAGGTCTGATGATTTGTAAAATGACCTTTATGGAAAATAGAAGGAGAGACACTGGTGGCTCAGTGCGTGATAATGCAGCTCAGAAATGGACTTGGAAACCTATTTCCTCCTCCTCCCCCACATGACCTGTATAGACGTCTGTGGAACAATTAGGCCTGGGTATCTATGCCGACTACATGTCCGTTCCCTCCCCTTCCATATCCACTTGCACAAAGGGTTAGGAAATCCATCGCTCGTGCTCTGAGATTTTCTGCTCTTAATTGAATTCATGCATGCATGTGTGTGCACTATGAATGGGAAAGGATGGTTGGACATCCTGAGCATACTGTCTGTCTCTCTAGGATGGAATATACACATCACTGTGGCATGAGAACATTGTTCATCCCATATAATGGGAGGTTGTCTTATTCTCATGTAATCTGGCGTAAAAAAGACAATCTGTCCTTTTGTTCCTCCGTACCTCTAAAAGCTGTAAGGGATAAAATTTGATTTATGTGGAGTCCTTGAGACACAAGATGTGCTTTTGGAGATAAGCAGGAACAGGTTCATCCCCCTCTGGGTTTTTGTTAACCTCTCTGTCTTTTGGATTCCAAAGTGTCTGGGTTTGCCTTTGTATTAATGCCTTGCGTAGCACCAGAGGGTTTTGAGCACAGGACAGATGCTGGCAGTTCCCAGCAGAATTACAGAGCCAATTGGGATAATGAACTTTTCTTTGAGGAAAGTATTAGCTTCCCACTCTGAAAAGCTTTAGAAATGTGTTCCTTTGTTTGAGCTAGTGATCTAAACTCTCAGACCTGTGCATTCATATCCTGGCCACAGCCCCCTGCCTTGTTTCAGGGAGCTAATTCCCAAGAATACACAAAAGCAGAGCCTCCCATAAGCCCAAATTCATTCTTTCTGCAACAAGCTGCTGTAGTTAGAGTATTGCTGCTGCTGCATAAGATGAACATGTCTGTGGCAGGGCAAAAGCCAAATCCAATCGGCATGGGAATCTCTGCCTGCAGAGCACTGGAGCCATCTGACAGCCAGGACTGGCAGACACGTCTCTGATGCGGCCTCGCTTTTTGCTGCTTTGCTGTTTCAACTTGGATCTCAAAAGGAGCCCTGGTTTTACCTTCTGGAGTTTGCTATCCTCTGGTGGCATTTCTGCTGTGACTTGACTTGCTTTGTCTTGCACACAGAGTGGGACATTTAAGTTTAACTGCCAGGAGGCTCAGGTTCGTGGGAACACAGAGCGTGCCTAGTGAGCCGTGGTATTCTGCACAGGGGATACTCTGGGTAACCCCAGCCTTAAATCCTCTGCATGGGGGGCAGATGTTATTTGCTGTCACTCCTCAGAGTCATTTGTTTTGTAAAAAAAAGCAGAGAACCTGCTTTTTAGCTTAGGAGTGACATAGATAGAAAACTGGAGTTAAGGGAGAATGTGAATGGGATCCATGAGGAGATGAAACTTTCAATTTACCATTTATCAGGTTTATCTCAGATAAAGCAGCAGCTGTTTAGGCATTAAGTAAAGGGAAAGGAGAGAGAACTTTCTGCCCAGGTGTTCCCTTTTGCCTTACAGCTGTTCCAAAATCGCCTACTACTGGTTTTTATTCCCCATAAGCCACTAATATAATAAGAGATTAAGAGATAATCCAGCAATTAGTGACAAATAGCAGGCCCCAAACTTGTTCCTGTTTGACAGACCAGAAATTAATCTGTTTGAATTAGCGCATTTCACATGTGTGTCTCCTCACCTTTCCAACTCTAATCTGAAGTGTCAACACATGGGGAAAGCCACTGCTGGAGCCTACTCCTGTCCATCCACACTGATGCAGTGCAATCCCTGCCAGGCTTCCCAAAACAAAGCTCCTGGCTGTTCCCCAGCTGCAGCAGCAGCAGCACCCCCTCCCTGCCCGTGGGCAGGGTTGGTGGCACCGCAGCAAGTCCCCTTGGTATGACTGGGGCCTGTCAGCCCTTCCCAAGGACAGTGACAGGCTCTGTGGCCGCTGAGCTTCTGCAGCAGGGACGGGTGTTCCTATAGCTGTTTCAGCATCGTCCCCCAGCCCTACACCCTTCACTGGCCTCTTCAGTTGCACAGTCCCAGCAGGGTGCAGCAGGTTGGTCCACGTTTGCAACACTTGGAGTCCGTGTTGCCCTGTTGTGATGTTAGTGCTGCTGTCCAGAAATGCGGCCGTTGGTGGGTAGACCTGGTTCACCAGAAGCACTGTGCTTCCCGGGCAAGGGCAGAAAACAAATCCTCCCTCTTGGGAAGAGCTGAGCAGAAGGCAGAAGCCCCTCGCTGTCTGCTGAGGCCATGCAGATGTGATACGCTCCATTAGATTAGGAAATAAAGTGGTGGCTTGGGAGCAACAATAAAGAGGTTCCCTCCCATCACCGGGTCTCACAGGATTAAATGAGCCTTATGTTAATGTTTTGTGGACCAGGAGGTTAAATTCCCTGTCTGAAGCAGACCAGAGGAAACCTGGACCTTAAGTTAGGACTGTTCTTCAGAGGGTATCTGAGTGGGGGTCCTCGCTGGATGTGATCCTCGCTTATGGGCCAGTTAAGCTCTGAGTTGGCTGGTTCTGGTTCCCTGGTGTCAGTTCAGTTGAAGAAATGTAAACAACTGTTTTGCTGTTCTCCTGCAAGCTCCATTACACTTAGTAGGCCACTATTGTAGCTGTTATTGTCAGTTTGTTGCCTGGTCTGTAGCATGTCAGTGTTGGTTAAAATCCTGTCCTCTAATCGCTGGAAATGGCTGACTGTACTGCTGCACTGTATAATGCCACATGCTGTTCTCTAATTTGCAGTGTTTCTGCTGGAAAGCAAATTCCTTCCCCCACCTTCTCTTTCCCCCATTGAAAATGTGACTCATAAGCAGTCTTTAACTATCAAGTCCACTTCTGTATTCTCTCAGCGAGGGTTCGATTACAGCTGATATGCCACAGATCTGTAGCTGGAGTGAGGTCACTCCTGCTAGAGAAATAAGATCTCCTTTGTCTATAAGGAAAATGCAACTAACCTTCTACTGTCTCTCCTGCAGGAACAAAAACTGGGACCTGCTCAATTCTCTCTGGGTGTTTTTGTCCTTCTGATTTCTTGTCCATCTCTCACTTGCAGCACAGTGTACCAATAAGGCTCTCCCGAAACTGAGCCCAGCTGAGACTGCGCATGTCTGTCGCTTGCCTAATACCTCTCTGCTGCATTTAGCTCTTTGTTTGGAGAGGGGGAGCAGCTCTTCATGGTAGAAGATTTTCCATTCACCACTTGGAACATTTCTTTCATACTTGATAAAATTCGGATCAACATATATGCTCTTCCCAGTGTGTGGTCAATGGGTTTAAAGTGCCTTTACCATCATCTTTATAGCTGGAGTGGGTGCGTGGGAGGATGTCAGTCTGTCTGATGGCTTGTAGTCCCTTGCTCTGTGCGTGTGTGTGAGTGTTTTGCATGTGTAAACCTCTCTGTGCTTCCAGCATCTGGCCCAGTGCAGGGCCACCGCCGCAGCACCCTCCATGTGAGTATGTGGGACGTGCAGGGTCCCCTCCGCCCTGCCTCCCGGAGCAGTGAGCACATCAGGGAGGTGGAGGGGCTGGCCCTGCTCTGGGCCAGAGTGGTGTGAGTGCGGCACACTCTTGTCCACGACATGGAGTGGTGTGTGTGCATGGTGGGAAGTCATGGCTGACCTCTGTAGTCTTGTCTTGTCGTTTCAGTGGTGTGCGGACAGATGAAGCTTGGCCTGTTTTTACTCTCTGTGTTTTTCCTTGTCTTTTTTTATTCCCTCCTCATCTTCATCGCACTCTGCCATCAAACAAAACAAACTTTCATCTCTCAGATCAGCGAGAAGGTTGGTCCTTTTCACTTCTTATCCATCTACAGTACGCCACGTCAGATGGGACTTTTCCAGTAGATAGAGGAGAGCCATCCTCAAAAGGGGAGGGGGCCCTACAGACTCTGGCTCCCTTCCAGGCACGGCCACAGTGTGCCTGATGAAACCTGCTTACTGTTTGCTGTGACTCTGGTGATGGCATTGCTACTTTGCTTGCATGCCTTTGTTGCTTGTGATTTATAATGCACAGAATATACTTTGCATGCAAATACCAGCCAGGGCGGTTTTGTTCAAAGGTAGGCTGGGAAGAAGTGCATGCTGCTGTATGTGGGGTCCTTCTCTAACCTGTTACCTGTGCTAGGTGCCACTCTAATACCTCTAAACTGCTGCTGCTTTCTGGCCGGAGATCAAGAGCAGTCTTTGGAAGCAGGGATCAGAATGATCTCCAGTCCCCTCCTGAGCTGTTAGGGAAAGTGGGTTCCTCAATTCCTCCTGTAGCTTTAAAGGTTTCAACTTTCTCTAGAGGCAAGAAAGCTTACTTATCATCTCAGCTGGAGAAGAACCCAGCATGCTGCCCTCTCTTGCCACAGGGCAGCAGGGGCAGTTGGCTGAGAGATGCAAGGCCCTTGTGCTGAGGCAGCTCCTCAGCATTCCCCATTCTGGGGGTGGCCAGTTCTCCGTGCTCAGACAAGGGCCCTTTGCATGAGCAGGTCTGCCTCTGCTTTCTTCCCTGGGGCTGGGTCTTTCTCTTGCTGGCGGAGAGCAGGGAGCTCTGGCAGTCACCCTGTGCTTACCTAGGATGGCTCAAGGAGGCCTGTGGCAACGTGCACAGGAGCTTGTAGCCACTCAGCAAAACCTGATTTTTGCTTTGCCTTGCTCCATCCCACTAACCTCGGAGAGCCAGAGGTGAATACAGGATAATACCGAAAGGCAACTGCAGCTTTTAAATTAAATCTAGCTCCAGACCTAGCTTGAGGCGCTCCTGATTTCATGCTGAGGAAAGCTGGTGTTATTGGCAGAAGTCCTGAGCTAGTTTCCAGAGATGACTCCTTCACCGAGCAGGTACTGTGTGGGTCTGTCCGTCCCTCCACACGCACTGGAGGGGAGGGATGCTCACAGCAGCTCTCCAGCCCAGCGCTGCTCCCGGGTGGCACCTGGAAGAGACCCTGGCTCCTCGCACACATGCCATCGGGCAGCTGCATGACTTGATTTTACAATCATCACCGGAACAAGTTTTAACAAGTTGTCATAGCAGTTGTTCCAGTACACTGACTTTGCTCCCATTTCTCTCCCTGGAACGTGCTCTCGTTTAGATTGTACCAAGGCACGAGGCCCTTGTTGTTTACCTTCTAAAAATAGATTTCATAGAGGATAAAATTACCTGAGCCCAAGACAATGATGAAAAATGAGAACAAGGAAGAAAAGAGAAGAAATTAAAGCCAAGGCCCAAAGCCTCCCAGATTTCAGTGAACTTGGAGCACCGCTGTGATGGCTCAGGCACCTCTGGAGAATAAACCTTTGACAGGGCACTTAAACGTTTTATCCGCATGGTTTAGCTGAGGGGAGGCAGCCGAGAATGGATATAAGCCAGCAGGAGCAGATAATTTCTCATTCTTTGTGTGGACCCCTCCTTCCCGCCCCACCAAAAATACCCACATACACAAATATTTAATGTGGAGGCAGAAATTAGTTTCTAAATATTCCTTTGGGATTTGCCGTGCTTATAATTTGTTTGGCACTGATAATTACATCTTACATTTTTCCAGCTTTACTTAAAACTGTGTACTGCTCACCCATGCATTTAATTATTGCTCTGTGACTGCTACAAGGTTATTTATTAACGAGTTATTTTATCTTGATACAGTGGATCTTTTCTCTTATTCCCCTCCTTAATGTTGTGTTATTTTCATCAGAGAAATTCAGAGAGTGAATGCAAATTGCATAGCTCCACAATCTTGCTCTCCCTTACTTTGCTATTAGTATGTCAGTATGCTGAATGCTGATGTGTCTCCAGTGCTGCACCACTGTAATGATATATCCTCTTTTATATGTGGTTGTCAGCGCAAATAATTAGACCTAAAAGTTATAGCTGAAATATAATCCAAAAATGGCAAGGCCCTGTTTTGGAAATTGTCTATAAAATGTCAGCACTCAAGGATGCATTGGGAGCATAAATAGTACAGCATTGTTTGAGCACAAGATTAGACTGTAAATGCATTTTTTCTGGTTTCAATTTTTCTTCTCCTGCTGTTGATTCTGTCAATAGATTGTGAGACTCCAGCAACTGCCTTTCCATTTGAAGTCCTTCCTTAAAATGATAGCACTAGGGAGAGATGAAAGGTGTCTACCGATGAGTAAACTATGTAGACCGATGATCATGTTTGAGGATATCTCCTAAATTTACTCCTTCCGGACTGTGAGGAGGTAGTTCCTGAGGAATATGGAAGTTTTGGGCAGGGAACCATTGTGGCAGGTCACAAGCACACCCCATGCAGCAAGGATCCTCCAACTTGAGTGGCTGGAGTAAAGTTGGGTGGTGTCACCTTCTTAACTTGCCCCCGCATCACTCTCTAACCTCATTACTTGGCAGGTTAGAGCAGAGCTCTCCAAACTTACTTTTACTGTGCTGGGGACCAGGGAGGAGCAGCACAGCCCAGGCAGTGATGGTCCTTCTTCAGAGTGGACAGGACTTCAGACTGGTCCTCCTTTGTGCAGAGGAAGAGCAAAGGGGAGAGGATGTCAGGACAGAGGTCCAGGACCACTGGAACCACAGTAGCTGGGATTGCCCCTCAGAGGAGTGGAGGAGCATATGGAGCACAGGCACATCACCATGGGACAGCACCCAGCAAGCCTGGGAGGAAGGGAGGGAGAGGGAGAATGGAACCGGAGTTAGGTGCCAGCTGGGCACAATGGGAAGGAAACCTAGAAACAAGAACAGAAACAAGTGAAGGTCCCTGCATCTCTGCGAGCTAGAGGGAGGGGTGCGAGCATTGTTGTTTGCTTAGCTGTACTGTGGCCAAGACAGCCAGCAGGTGAAAGCAGTTTGGTTTCCCCTTCCCTAGCAGCACCACGCAGTTTTGGAAGCATGAGCAGTCCTCTCGGCACTGTTGTGTTTTCAGCAGAGCCTTACCATGTGCCAGCAGTGTCTCAGCATGTGAGAAGGGAGCTAAAAGCACCAGCCTGTGAGCCCTGAGCACACATCCCCAGAGCTCAGAGCTTACAACTCCTGCAGACAGAGGTGGGAGGGGAATTGGGGGGGTCCCTGCTTCTCCAAGGGGGTAACATCACCCTCAGAGGGAACCTGAGACATTAGGAAACAGCCACTCCTGTGGTGAAAGGAGCCAGGCAATCGATTCATGCTCTTTGCTCTCAAGGCAAGGACTGTGCATGTTAATGCATGCTGAATTATTAACGTTTCTCAATCTCAACCTTTGTTGCTATTGTGTTGCGTGCTCCTCTCCTTCCTCCCCATGTTTCCCCCAAGTGAGTGGGGAAGCAGTCTCCACGCTGTCCTTTCTCCCTGTCCTGTGGGATCCAGGGCACAGGCTCAGGTTGCGCTGCACTGCTCACCGTGCCGGGGTTTCACTTCACTTCCCAGGGAGTGCTTTCTGCAGGGAGGTGTGCTGAATAGTAGAGCAGCACAGAGCCCTTTTGATGCCTATTCTTTGGATGAATGACAATGAATCTCATTTTTGACAGTCTGCTGGTTTAACTAAACCTCTGAATTATACTATTGTCCATTGAAATAATTTTAATATTCACAGCAATTTTCCCTGTGCTGTTCTTGCAAAACCTCCAAACCACCTTCTCTGATCTTTATCCAAAAAGAAGATTAAAAAAAAAATATTGCAAATTCTTGTCAAGAAAATTGTAATAAAAAGGGAAATTTCATGGCTGCAATAAATGAAGAACAACAAAAATTTCTGGAGCACTCAAGTTAGCATCATGGGCTGTGCTAGCCCATGTGATTTGACTTGTAAATTGGACAGAAATTCTTAGAATGCTGCTTTTTGAGGAGTTATACTGATTTAAATTATTACCAGACTCTTATGCTAGAAAAGCAAGCGACTTAAATCACTGGCTTGAGCCTGAGGAGTGTGTTGATGGTGCTCTGCAAGCTGCTGCGAGAGCGCTGCCAGCTCTCACTAATGCTAACTGACAGCATCTCCCCTTCTCCCCCTGTACTGACTGGGACGAGAAGCTGCCAATTATCCCCCAAGAGGACGGGAGGCTGATGGAGCCCGTCCCTTCCTTCGCACATGCTCCGGCCAGAGCATCATCTGGGCCAGATCTCTCACCAGAGCCATTGCCCTGACCCCCACCTACCTCCCGTGTCGAGAGCTGCCCCTGACACGTGGCATCCACTTTTAGCAGCTGCAGTGCCTTGGGCACCATGGCTCTCCGGCACGGAGCAACAAGCCCATCTCAGCAGCTCTACCGGTGTGCTAATGAGGGGAGGCCGGCTCAGCCGTTCTGGGTCACAAAAAATACACCGCAGAGGCCTGTTTAACGGCTCATCTGTTGCCAGGCTTGAGAGCCGGGGCCCTGCACAGCTTCCTGGCATGCCGCAGGCTACAGTGTGCAGGAGGCATGGCCCATGTCAAGGTCGGCGATGCTGCAGCCCGGCCACCTTCCTCTACAGTTTGATCTGCGGGAGAGGTTTCCTTGCCATTCATCCATCCCTTCCTTAGGCATATGGACGGGCCAGACACCTCTGCTGCTCCCTTGTGGGTAGGAGAGGGGGGGAACCCACTTCTAAAGGGGCTCAGCCCTTCTCTTCACCCTGCAAAGTGCTGCTGAAAGAGCCCTCAGCCCCTTTAGAAGTTCATCTCCCCTGTGGGCAGCACAGGGGAGCAGGAGACCATCAGCTGCTGTCTTCTCTGGGGAGATGCAGGTCCAGCGCCCACAGGCACTGCCTCTGGAGGACACAACAAGGGGGACACAGCACTGGGGGGGGGGCTCGGCATGGCCCCAGGAGCACCCTGAGAGCAGCACTCAACATGGGGACACAGTGCGGGGCGGGGGGTCTGCAAGGGGCTGTGCCACCTCTGGTCTCACAGGGCCAGGAAACAAAACGTGCTTGTGCGTGCTGGGTTCTGACATTTCTGCATGGCTTCTTGTCCTCCAATCTCCTCTTGCCGTATCCCTGTATGTCAGTCACTGCACACCTTCCCTCTCACTGTCCTGCCCTCTCTCTGCTTTCTCTCCGACTCTGCAGTGGCCTCCAGTGCCTGCCAGCCTGTTTGCCTGCTGCATGTGTGTGAGTGCTCTGTGCACACCTTTGGCTTTATCCTCAAAGTTTGCTCTTTTTTATTTTAATACAGTGTGGGTGGGTGGGTTTTGGTCCTTGGATGGGGACGGAACAGCTTCTACCTGAAATTATTCGACGCCACATTCATTGGAAAACAAAACCTGACTCTTAACGGTGCTGGGATGCTTTGGTTGGAAATACACGCCATCATGTTAAACCATTGCCATGTCCATCAGGTTAACTCCGTATTCTCATGACTGTGTAGCACTTGAGTACACTTTCAGTTCTGTCTCATTTGGGGAGCACTGCCCCATTAGTCAGGTAACGCCTCACCGGCAATCGCTCACGTAGCTATTGATTTGAGATTTAATAATTGATTAAAAGAAACAACCAGCAAGACTTTGGATTTAGACATTAAAAAAAAGAAAGGCAAAGCAAGTTATCCTTCCCCTGACTGGTAAGGAGCTAATGAGCCCTGTTTTGTCACTGAGACGATGTGTAGTACACACACGATGTTGACAGTATTGTCTAATTTATCACGAAGTCTTAGCTCTGTTGTACATGCTAGCGTGGGGGCTTCCGTGTTCAGTCTATTTCTGCAAGCCTGTTGGTTTGGGAATGAATCATCAAAGAGAGCGCTAGTGAAATTTGATTTGGGGAGAGTCAGCTTGGCAAGCGGAGCTGACACCTCTGTGGTTCGCCGGGCTGTCAGCGGCGTTACCGTCTGCAGAGATGCTGTGGTGGCAGGAGCCAGGCCAGCAGAGCCATGTCCCTCTGGGCCCTCAAGCGTCCCTGGGGCCAGTTGTGCCTGCAGCATGTTGTGAGCTGGTACCGCTCAGGCTCCTGCCTGATTTCCACCTGCCTCCAGCACCGCAGCTTTTGGCTGCTCCGCCAGCCCAATGCACTGATGGAGGAGCGTAATTGGCAGGGAGAGGCTCCTGAGGAGCCGGTCAGTCGTGAACCCAGCCAATGCTCTGGGGCTGCCTTTCTGATGGAGGAGGCTAGAGGAGAGCAGGGCTGCTGGGCAAGACACGTTCAAGCAGTTTCCCTTTTTAACTACAGACTAAAATGAGCTTGCCCAGAGGAGACAAAGATTTACCGAGCACAGTTGTTTCTCTACCCTTGCTTAAATAGGCCCATAACACTAACCCTGAAGAAGGGGCCTCATTTCTCAGTGTCATTTTCCTGACGGGAATGCATATGGCAGGCAGCTTTAGAGCTTTATTGTAGCTAAGAGTTGCTTACAAATAAGTCTTGAATGAAATACCCAGCAAGGGATTGATATGAAGAGAAGCTGTGCAATGAAATAAGGAGGAATACATCTCCCGAAGTGCTGCCACAAAGGTGGGGAGGGTTCTGCCAGCCCAGCTCTCTTCTGTCAAAATGGATATGATCTCACATCTGTCAGGATTAGTTCTCTCCTGCCCAGCAAGGTGATCTGTTCAGGCCCTGACAATGTCATGCAGCTCTGGTGACTATTTTTTCTGAGCCAAGGTAGAACCTGAGTTACATTTTGAAAGGAATTATATTTTATTTAGCAGCACACGTGTGCTAATTCAGAAAGAAACCCTTCTGCTGCTCCCGTCCAAACCCTGTGAGGTTTAGGGGACAAGTTGCTTTACTCTAGAGCTAATAAATTGAGCAGGTAATTCCGTTTTGCAGAGCTTCAGTGGGCCCTGCACAGAGAGAGTGTGTGACTGGCATTTGTGCATGCTCTCTAATTAGAGGGATGTAATTTAAATGGAGAAATGTTTCATGTTAGTAATATGATTTCAAAAGGCTATGTTTGGAGGGAATGGATTGAGCCATCCCTTAATGAGTTCTTCTAATAAGATGCCAGTGGCTAAGGAAGGAGAGCAAAGTGTGTGCAATTTGGCAAAGCAGCGAACAGCTTTTGTACTTCATTTTATCTGTCCCAAGGGATAGACAGGCAAAAATGTTGAACCCCCCTCACGTACCCCCGCAGTGCAACTGAGTGCTCTCTGCTGGTTCTGTGACCCTACTAGCTGTCTCCTCCTTGTTTCAGTGCGGCGTGTTGCTCCTCGATTCTCTATCCCTCCAAGCAACCACGAGGTGATGCCAGGGGGGAGCGTAAACCTCACATGCGTGGCAGTAGGTGCTCCGATGCCCTACGTGAAGTGGATGGCTGGAGTGGAGGAACTGACCAAAGAAGATGAGATGCCTGTGGGTAGGAACGTCCTGGAGCTGAATAACATCGTGCAGTCTGCCAACTACACCTGCGTGGCCATCTCCTCCCTCGGCATGATAGAAGCCACAGCCCAGATCACTGTCAAAGGTAAGGAACTGTTCCTCATGGTGCTCCTACATGGGTTTCAATGGTGTAACCCTTTGCCAAAGTGTTTTTGGGTGCACCCAGCTTACAGCAGTCTCCTGTGACTTTTCCATCTTGCAGGAGAGGCTCCCAAACCCACAACTTGTTTTTTTGTGTGCTTGCAGTATAGTATTTGCTTTGGAGGCTGTTTCCTCTCTCCTTACACATGGTATGATGGGAGACAGGCTTGTGTCGGGCTGAGTCCTTGTTATGCCACAAGGGAACCTCATTGAGCCTGTGCTCATCCCAGCAATTTCTGGCTTCTTGCATGTATCAGCAGGATTGGTCCTGATGCAGGGTCCATGGGTGTATGCAGTTAGCGAGACGTTTGCATAGAGGGTCTCCTCTTGCAGTAAGGGCAGGACAAGGAGGTTAATCTCAGTAATGTAAAGTATCTGTGGGCCTCACCACAATGAGCATCCTGCAGGGTGTAGATATACTGGGTCATTTTAAAATCGTTGCATATCCCTCTTGTCAATTGTCTTTTTTTTCCCTTACAGCTCTGTCTCTTTCCCTTTCTCTTGGTTGTTATCCTTAGGCATGGCTTCCCGCTGCCGCTTCACAGGTAGCTTTGCCGCATAGAGGGTGTTATTGCTGATTGCTCACCACTGGGTACAGGGCAGCCCACCCAGACAGCTCCCTAGCAGGAGGCTGAAGTACATGTTCTGCCTTTCCCATCTGGGGCCAAGCAGGTCTACACTATCCCTTTCCTTCTCTCCTTGCAGTTGATTTTCCACAGATGTGTCATCTTTTGAGTCTGTCTGTTCTTGCAGGCGCCCTCCTGCACTACGGCTGCCCTTAGCACTGAGTCCCTGCTTGAACAAATCACAGAATTGAGTGTTAGCCCTCTCTGACCTGGAGATTAGCAGCAAATTCTCTTTTTCCCTGATGCTAGTCAGAGGATGCTTTTAACCTTAGCCACATACTGCTCCCTTTACTCACAGTGCCAGCTAGTCAGTCCCTTTTCCAGCCCCCGTTTTCTTACAGAGCACAGGGGTTGTCTTGGTTATGGTACGCACCCAAGAGTGTACAAGAGAAAGAGTCATGACAGGGAGATGATTTGGACATGAAGGGAGGAGGTGGGAACTGCACCATTGCACTGGTGGTTTCCAGTATTTACCTCTTTGTACCTGGGACAACTCTGCCTCGCTCTCTCTTTAGCTGATGTGATGCCCACTACTACCCCAGGACTGCAGAGGCCCCCAGGACAAGGAGTGGTCTGCTCAGTTCCTTTAGCCCTTTGCTGTCCTCCTTGTTTCTCTGTCTGTCTTTACTGCACCTTCACTCTGGATATCTTACTGCCTCATGCTGGAAAGTAGACCGTTTGCAGGGCAGACAGGAGAGGCAGGCTGACACAGCGCTGATTGCAGTAAGCGCATAGAAGGTACCAGACCTGTCCCTTGCTCACACGCACACCCAAGGGCTGGCAAGAGTCTAACTTGCGGCTTTCCGAAGGGAAGGGTGGATGAGTGTCATCTGTCCTTGAAAGACTGAGGGAGGCTGCCAATTTCTTGGATGCTCTAGGAAATGTTTTGCTTCAGGCTGTGATATTGAGTAGGATGCATTCACCCTCCCTGAGTGCTCCATGGGTAGTGGTGTGGTGTCTGGTGGTAGGTTACATGACCTTCCCTCCCATACCAGCTCAGCCCTCACCAATTTTCTCAGTATTCATGTTGCACTGGCACTGGAAAAGGCATCCTCCCTGGCAGTTGGAGCAGGCGTGTTCCTGAGCTAAAGAGCCTGCCCTCCTCTGCTGAACCATGTGGAAACTGAAAGCCTGATGGCTTTGCCAGAGAGGGAAGCACTTGAGGATCTTAATTTGGGCTGAGCATTTTTCCTAATTCCTCGTCAAGCACAGCTGCATTACAAGTCACTAATGACTTTAACTAGAGTGATTCAAAGGAGGTTTAAACTTACTGTAGACATTGTCTTAAAGTATTTGTGTACTCTGCAAATCTCTCTCACTCATTCTCTTTCTTTGTTCTTTTGGTAAAATGGCAGATCTGGAAATGTTTGCTTGCAGTAGTTGCATTCTCATTAACACTTCAGAGATGTCAGTGTCTCAGAATTCTTGTGTAACAGTTTATTGTCTGGTTGCAGTTTGACACACCACCCAGTGAAATAGTGGATGTGAAAGTTGGTAATTTCTCTGGCTGTATCCCTCCTGCATGTACTGTAATACTTACAAGGCATTCCCCCATCAACCCATCTAACAGCACTGTCCATGAACTCCCTGTAGCCTAAGATGCTGTATCTGTGGAAGCAGGAGCAAAGCTCCAGATTACCTGTGGTGCTCTGATTGCTTTACTGTATCCCTTTGTAAATCAGCTACACACCTGGCTTCTGGGGTCAGCCCAGCCCAGCAAACACCTTCCCACTGCCAGCTGAACCCCCATGACAGAAACATTCCTGCATCCCCGTTGAATTACCTTTATTTAGCCTGCTGCTGGTAAGTGCGTCAAGCACATCTAATAACATGATTGCTCTGTTTATCCTTCCATTAAGAACCACTTCAAGCAATATATGGTAATATAAAAATGCATGTTCTAGAGTATGAAATGATTTCTGCCTTTTAAAGAAGAATGTTAATGGGAGGTGGCAGCTCCATTTTTATCCCCGTGCACATTGCAGGGTTTGAGCTGACTGAATTATTTAAATCACACCTCTCTGCCTTCCAATTGCAGCACTGCCAAAACCTCCAACAGAGCCATTAGTGACTGAAACGACAGCTACCAGCGTGACCCTCACCTGGGATTCGGGCAACTCCGACCCCATTTCATATTACGTCATCCAGTACAAGCCCAAATCCATGGAGGGTCAGTTCCAGGAGGTGGATGGTGTGGCAACAACTCGCTATAGCATAGGTGGGCTCAGCCCCTTCTCAGAGTACGAGTTCCGGGTCATTGCAGTCAACAACATTGGCAGGGGCCCCCCCAGTGACCTGGTGGAGGCCCGGACAGGAGAGCAAGCTCCTTCAAGCCCACCCCTCAAAGTCCAGGCACGGATGCTGAGCGCCAGCACCATGCTGGTCCAGTGGGAGCAGCCAGAGGAGCCAAATGGACAGATCAGAGGGTACCGTGTTTACTATACCACTGACCCACATCTGCCTTTGAGCATGTGGCAGAAACACAACACCGACGACAGCCACCTCACCACCGTGGGGAGCCTCATCACAGGGACCACGTACAGCATCCGCGTCTTGGCCTTTACTTCGGTGGGCGACGGGCCCCCCTCGGACATCATCCAGGTCAAAACACAGCAAGGGGGTACGTATGGAGTGAGGTGCTGCAGCTCGGTGTCCACCACAGTGGTGTGTGGATCAACTGTGTGTCTGATCTGCACCGGGCATCACAACCAGTGTTCAAAGGGTTGCATGTCAGAGTGGCATCCCTACCCCACAGCCATCAGGTTTAAGCTGTCAGTATGTCCTGGGGAGTTGATATCAGCCCTCAGTTTTGCCTGGGATATGATGGCTATCAGTGTGACACGAGATCCTCGGCATGAACCTGTGCAACCCTGCCAGGCTCTACTGAGTATGCAAGTGGAAGGAAGGACCTGGGATGCAGTCAGGGGCTGGAAGTGGGCACACTTCCCGTAGTCACCCGCCTGGGTCCCAGAGGTGCTTGCTTGTTGCCTTGGGCTTTTCCAAGAGCACAGTACCAGGGAGAGGGAAGAAGGGAGGGTCCAGAAGGAATGAAAGAGGATCCTCACAAGGTGAAACAGACTCCGCAAAGCCATGTGGCTCCTCACCCTGCATCTGCCTCATGACACTAACCATGTGTTTGGTCCCCAGTTCCTGCCCAGCCCGCTGACTTCCAGGCAGAAGCAGAGTCTGATACCCGCATCCTGTTGACCTGGCTGCCTGCCTCTCAGGAACGTATCACCAAATACGAGCTGCTCTACTGGGAAGGGGAGGATGGCACTCAGGTGAGGATCCTGCCTCTGTGTCAGCAGCACTTGGGGCCAGACATCACAATTCAGCAGCTTGGGAAGGGTGTTTGCTTGAGAGGGGTAACAATGGGACTGTTTCTTCTCCATGTCTCTTCTGTCTCATGGGTGTGTGACAGCTGTATGGCAATCTCTGTCTGGCTTCTGTTTAAGTGATCTCAGCAGTGCTTGTTGATGCCCAGCAAAGCAGCTAGTGGCTGGTTTGGAACTGGAGAGAGTCTAGAATACTGCGACACTTTCCCTGAGGCATACTTACTGCTGGTGCCTTTAAACTGTTGCGCAGGTCAGTAGGGCTTCCAAATGGGTCTTCAACGGCCTCCAAAATGTGTCTTCAACTGGTTACACTTAAGGAGGAGATCAATGGTAGCCTAGAGAGAGCCCTTCCACGTTGACTGTCAGGCCCCTATAAGAAGTCCAGCTCTAAATATGTCAGAAGTAGTGCTGGCTGCAGGACAGCAAAGTGAGAACTGTGCCATGGCAGCATCATGCTGTCCCCTGGTCCTTTCCTTCTCCTGCTGTGTTTATAGTGGCATGAGAGCTGCCAGAAATAAGTGCCTTCCAAGTGAAGTGGCAGCAAAACAAGTCCTTTACCAGCACTGTTTAGGTGCATTACAGATGCTGGCTACTCCAGGACAAGGGCTTTACTCCGTTGCACAGGCAGACATTGTCTGTTGGGAAGAAACAAATTCATGTGTCCTGTGCCTCTCGTCTGAACTGTATAACTAGACCCTGCATTCACACAAAGCTGTCAGACACACAGCGCAATCTGGACACCAGGCAGCATAGCCTGGCTTTCAGAGAGGTCTGCTTCCTTGCAGAGTCCTTGTATTTCACCCAGGAAGCTCCATGCCTTGGAGTCCTGCAGGACTGCAGTAGATTTGGCAGTGTGGCCGTGACTGTCTGTGGGGCCAGAATGAGTGATGGGGCTACCTATTCCTTTGGCATTGCGAGCCAAGCACCAGTTTTTCTGTATTCTCCAACTACGCCAAATAACCTGTGTTTCCCTTTATTTGTCAGCAAAAGGTGGAGTTTGACCCAACGTCCTCGTATGCTGTGGAAGGTCTCAAACCAGACACGCTGTATAAGTTCCGTCTGGGTGCCCGCTCAGAGCTGGGGGTAGGAGTCTACACCCCCACAATCGAAGCTAGAACTGCCCAATCCAGTAAGTGTCTGACACTCTGCACTCCTGAAGACAAAGCAAAAACGGTCCAGTTTCCATCACTGGGACATGGAGTAGCTCAGTGCCTCTGCTCTTGTGGGCCTGCAGGGATGCCAGTGTGCAGTTTGCTAAAGGGTGGAATGGGGAAAGTCAGCTGGGGTTTTGGATCAGGGCTCTTTGGCAGAGGGGTTGCACCCAAGTGGTAAGTTCTTTCTTTGTGTCCTTTTGATCATGTTGTCTTTTCCTAAGGGTAGATTCATAAAAATTGATGGAGGAGTGAAACAGGCTGGGAAATTGCTTTGGAGAGACTGATTTGAGTGGGCTTGAGCATCTCTATGAATTCACTCCCATGCAGACAAGCTGTCTGGACAGGCAGCATATGAGTATTTGGCTCTAAATGTGACTGTCTCCAAACCATTGGGTTTTCACCCCTTCACTCCCCATTTTAGTTGCCTTGCTTCCACAGGAGGCAACCTCTGGTCCATACACTTGAGTGCAAGGTGAGGCATCGTCTGAGGCCAGATGTGCCTGTGGCTGTCAGGCAACCAGAGGAGTCAGTTTGAGAAAGTGGCTGTTTGCCTGGGTTTTGTGAGCAAGTGAGGCTGCTGCTTCTGGGACTGCAGCTCTAGGGGAACCAGAACAAGCTGCAGCTGAGTTAATAGAGAGGCTAGATAATGAGGTGACCCAGGCAATATCACTTTCATCCTCGCTCTGCCCTGTGTGATCACAGAGCAGGAGTTCGCGTTGCTCTGATTGGCAGCTCAAAGTGCTGCGCATAAGCAGATTAGGGCTATCAAAGGGCCCTGCGATAAGCTCGTTTTCACTAACGATTTTTGGGCTTGCCATTATGCAAAGAGCATTAAAAGGGGGGAAAAAAGACATTTCCGTTAGCACCGTCTGTCTGGGATTTACTAGCTATGTGGGGTGAGCAGTTGGCAAAGGCAGCCAGCCTTCCCTGCAGGGAGGGCACCAGCATGCGCAGCAGCTGAGAGCCTGAGATGGCCATTAGAAAGGAAGCTCAGGCAGGGAAGAGAAGCTCTGCTCACTACTGGAACGACCTTCTCTTTGAGGAAAACTCAGCTTCATTAACATATCAGTCGCAGGGATTCCTTCACCTTGTTAAGTGAGCTAATGGTGTCTTAGTGCTGCACGATAGACAGGTATGAAAATGGAGATAGGTTCAGATCATGCAGTTATAAATATTTGAACACTGAGAACAACTTCTGAGTGTGGGGATTTGTATATCCATTTCAGATAGGTTTTGTATTGATAGTCAAAGGATGAAAAAACTCTCCTGCCACTTAAATTAATTCCATCAGTGGATGCTCTTATCCTTGAACACACTTAATCAGAGACAGCTCCATGCATAAATGAGTCCTTCAGGGTCTCACAACAGTCCAAGTAGGAGAAACCTTTGCTTCATGGACTCTTCAAGGCAGACATCTTCCTATGGCCTACTCCATATGCTGTCTGCTCACAGGGGATCTCATATGGGTATCTTTTTAGGTTGTTGCTTCGGTGGCCAGTGGAGCAGTAGCTGACTAGTTCTGACATTTGTTTAGTAAGAGAGATGTGTATGGGTTGGAAGAGATTTGGCCAAATGTCACAGGAATACCTTGCTTCGGACAATGAAACCCTCCTTGAGGGACCTGGGAGTTCTTCGATTTATCCAAGAAGTGACTGCTGGGCTTTTCTTGTGATATCTGCTCGGGAGTAGTAAGAATGCTTGTCCAGGAAGGCCAGACGGATGCGGTGCCCTTTTGCACCCTTCCAGCAGCACAGCTTAGAAACCCATCTCCTGAGATGACGGCTGCCTTCTGGGCTGTCTTCCTTGCTTAGCAAGCTTCCTGCTTGCTTAGTTCCTGGGCATCCTGGAAAAAGTACAAGCAATGCTGCTTTGAGGGCCTGAGGAGCACGGGGGAGTTTTCCAGGAGCCTGCAGTGCCTCAGGCAAGCAGTATCATGCAGGAGAGGAGCGTCAGCTCTGTGCCCATCAGGCCTCAACATTAAAATGCTGTTCTTGCTTGAAATATGAAGGTGGGTCTTGAGGCTGCATAGCTTAAGGAGTGGGTGAGCTGGATGGATGCACAGGGCTGCTGTGAGCCGGTGGTGGAGGCCGGTGTGAGCAGCCTGGAGGCAGCAGAGGTTTGCGCAGTGTGTGAGTGGGTACATCTGCATGTGTGGGTGCATGCTGGCCACCCAGTCTGCTCTTTGCTGGCCCCAGGAGGGGCACTTCCACTCCTAGTGCATTTTAAGTTGATCCTGTTCATATTACCAAGTTTTATTTTACTTTCTTTAAGTGTTAATCTGAGTTTTTGCCTTGCACGTCATGTGTGTGACTCTTACCCAGTCAACAGCCAAAGTTTGACCTGCCCACACTGCCAGCCAAAGCTGCCTTTGGAGAAGGAGCTCACTGCTGCATCCCAAAGGATGCTGTGGAAGCCCAAAGCCAGAACAAGTCTCTTCTGTGAAGGGTCTCTCTGCAGACCATGGCAAAGGAAAGGCTTGCCAAGCTCCTTATGTCTCACCTGTCCCCTCTGAGGGATGCCACCAGGTGCTGTCTACTTTATGCTCTCCCTGAATTCACTCTTGATGTTGCTTTGGTGCTGTATCTTTCTAGTCTTTTCCCTGCCACTTCTCTGCTGATTAACCAGGAGAGTGTGAGGATTCATTTTCTACCCCTGCTCCTTTCCGGTATGCCAGATGGCAGGGCCAGTCCCACTCTGCCTCCCTCACGTAGGCGACTGTTTGCTTCCACGCATTGCTTTGACTTCTCTTTCCTCCAGTGTAGCTCCCACAGCAGCAGCCTGACTCTGCTCAGGAATCGTCTCTTCCAGTTCCGTCACTGCCCACTCTCCCTACATCCTTCCTCTCTCCAGGCATCCCAGCCCAGTCACGAGGGATGAGCTCTTCTCCCTCAGCACCACAGTGGGCACTAAGAGCTACATGCAGCCTGCCACTGCCTCTGCAAGCAAATAGGCCTTGTTCCCAGCAAGCAGAGGTCACCAACTGGCATTGGGAGGTCCTGCTGTCCACAGCTTTCCCAGATCTTCTCCCACTGCCAAAATGTGCCCAGCAAAGCCAAGGCACAGTTGTTGGGTGCTTCAGTTATCTGAGGTCCCTGCTGCCATCTGGAGCGATGTGGGTCATGGTTGCCTTTGCGCAGGCAGCAAGCAGGCAGGCTTGTCCCTGTGCCCCACGAAGGCTGGCTCTAGTGTGCTGTAGTGGCTTCAGGGACTGCAGCATGGGGAAGGGCACGGGTCTTTTTTCAAGCGTTTCTAAGTTTCTGAGTGCAGTGAAGAATGGAAGCAGCCTTTCAGCTGCCATGGCAAAGAAAGATACTTTGTACTCCATTATTGCTTGGCCAGGCAGCTTCCTAGCCTCGGAGCAACTCTGTGCACTTTTTTTGGTGATGGTGCCCTGCCCTCTCTGTTTGGGGCTCTTGCCTTCTGTGTAAGCAGAAGGGTGCACCCGTCTCCTTTGTGCCTTCCCTGATGGGGTGGGCTCCCTTCCTTCACCAGGCTTTCACCCTTGCCTTCTGTGCAAGCATGCTGTCTGCAGCATCCCTGGGCAGTGAGACCAAATGAGAGGGGGCTGCTGCTGCCACGAGAGGCTTCCCATACTGCTGGTGCCCTGTTGCAACAGGACAGCAGTTCTGAAAGCTGGAGAAGAGAACGAAGCAGGCAAGTGTCCTAGAGATGCTTTGCTTTGTCCAGGTCATCTCTCCTTTCCCGATCGCTCTCTTCCCCCCTAGATTTGTTTCACTGCTCTTCCCCAACAACGCTGTGTCGAGGAGACTGCTTCTCATCCTGATGAGAAGTGTCTGCTGCCCAGATCCCATTTCTCCCCCCGTGGCCAATTAATACTGCTGGAGCTTAGAAGTTAATGCAAACTGCAGGTAGGGTTTTTTTTAACCTGGAAGGGGACAAGACCTTCCCCTGTACAGCTCCATAGGCCAGGAAACTACTGAGGCAGGTGACCAGTTTGGCAGGCATGAAGCAGCAAGTCCCCAGTACAAGGCACACGTGCAGAGCAGCACAACCATGTTATCTGCTCTTTCCTCATGGTGACCGGCTCCCACCTGGGTCAGGGTGCTGCCCACAGCTGATGCCTGTGACTTCAAACCTTGCCTGGACATACTCCAGCCCACCCCAGTCACCTGCTTTCTCTACCCTCTTGTTTCCTCCATTTGCCTCAGAGCAGGTTTTTGCAAGCCTTCATACAATCTGGTGTGTGAGCTTCCCCTTCTGCCACTCTTGCCTTCTGTAGCTTCCTACCTCTTCTGGTTTCCATCTGCTTCAGATCTTCACTGAAAGCATCTTTCTTCTCCCTACCAGTCTCTCTCTAACCCCTCCCTTCCCTCACTGCCATTTGTTGTGTTTGGTAAAGTGAGCGTCCAGAACTGCTTTGGGAAGAGGTGTTCTCTGATGCAGAACAGCACTTCTGTCTCCATGCTGTTCATCAGGCTTTCAAATACAAATTGCCCATAGTGTCATCTTTGATGATCTGCGAGGAAAGCAGACGGTTGTCCTGGAAGCTACTGACTGAATTTCCAAGTGTATTTTCAGTGCTCAGTTGGCTGGGTAAAAGTTCCCTGTGCATTTTGGTTTGTCCTTCCACTCATTTCCCTTCATCTCCCCACTTCATTTATTTATCCCCAGCCCCTTCTGCCCCACCCCAAGAAGTCGAGTGTGTAAGCACCAGCTCCACTACCATCCGGGTAAGTTGGGTGCCACCGCCTGCCCAGAGCCGCAATGGGGTCATCACCCAGTACTCCATTGCATACCAGGCAGTGGAAGGAGATGACAACACCAAGCATGTAGTGGATGGCATTGGACGGGAACACTCCAGCTGGGAGATCAAGGACCTGGAGAAATGGACCGAGTACAAGGTGTGGGTAAGGGCTCACACCGATGTGGGGCCAGGACCGGAGAGCATCCCCGTGCATGTGCGCACTGATGAGGATGGTAGGTGTTACTGAACAGCTTCTTCGTCTACCACCTCGGGGTAACTGGGACTCTCCTGGTTGAGTTGCTGGAAAATGGGGGAAAAGGAGTGGGGATATTGGCCTGGGAGCGCTTTTCAAGCAGGACCGGAGGCTACCGGGAGCAGTGCTTCCATCAGCTGCTCCCAGGAGTGGCTCCCCATGGCCGCCCTGCAGTGGGGTTGGGGAATTGCTCTGCTGACCCTTGCTCTGATATAATGGTTGCCTTCAGGCTGTGGATCAGATGTCCTGGCGTGGTCCCTCAAGGGTCCTGTGTGTGTTAGCAGTGCTTCCTGCACGTGTGAGGAGGCATTAAGCTGCTTTGCCGTTTTGGCTTTCTAGTGTTTAGTGGTGGTGGTTTCCATTTTACTGAAGGTAACGTGAGTTCTCCCAGTCAAAGGCTTCTCTCACACTGGGAGATCAGGACTTAAAGTTTACTTATTGACCTGAAATCCAGCAAACTAAAGAGGGGAAAAGAAATCCATTTGAAACTTGTAGATATTGCAGGAAAGCTGCTTCCTGCCCCAGCTTCCAGGCAAGCCACAGCTTATATAAATCTGCTCTTCCGCTCAAGAGTCAGAATATCACATGTACAGAACACTTTACTGGATACGACAGCTTTAAAGAGAAATTGCTTTGTATTAGCAGGGCTGTCAGTTATGTCATCATGACTTAAGCCATTTCCTTTGAAAGTGCCAGAGCTCAGGGTGACAGTAGGAGCTTTCCATGGCTTCACGCTGACCCCAGAAGCTTCAGATTTAATGGGAGAAGAAAGAGATGCAGCGTCCAGGCAAAGAAAGGATGATCTCTACATTGCCCAGTCAGCGTAGCAAATTGAAACCAGACATGTTACAGTTTCCCTAAATGGGCTGCCACTGTCCCCCGCGTCTCCGTGGCTCTGGAAGTGGCGTCTGGGAATGCTTGCTGACTGCATTCCTGGGCTGGCAAACACATCTGTGTTTATCCTGCTGCCTGTATTGTTTGCTTCAGTTCTCATTCAGCAGAGTTGTTTGTAGCCCAGGGGAAGCTGTTACCCCAGAAATGTCGCAACAAGCTTTCTCAGTTAGTTTTTGGGCACCATGGTTGGACATTCCAGCTTAGCTGTCAGGAGTGATTTCATATCCCTCTGACATGCTGATGCTCAGTAGGTACTCATGATGAAGGAATGAGAAATGCTAAACTGTGATCTGAAAACAAATTGAACTTTCCCTGTTTGGGTCTCAGATGCAGCACACACTTCCCTTAATGAGGTAGGAGAGTGTTCCTCGAAACCCTGTGATCTGCTCACATTCACATCTTTTCCTATCCCTGCAATATTCCTGTATCACGTCCTGCTGAGGCCTCCCGCATTCTCTTGCCAGCAGAGCTTGACACACAGCTTCTGTCTGGTTCTCGGGGAGTATCTTGTTTTTCGCTTGGACTCCCAGCTGTGTGTGTGGGCAGGTGTCGTGCTAGGGCAGGAGAGCCCTGTGGCTTGTGCAAGGTCACTGCACTAAGTGAACTGTGGATTACGGCGTAGGCTGCTCCAGCCAGAACATGGTAACTATTCAAGCACAGCCCCCTCCATTCCCATACCTTGAGCTGGTCTCATGGTGCTAAAAAGCTCCTTTACTCCTTTCTCTATTTTATTTAATTATCTACAATTAAGAAGGACATCTGGGGAAAATAATGAATTGCCCTGCGGCTTAAAAACTGTGCTTACCTGCTGGGTAGCTGTTTCTTCCCATCTAGTTGGTTGAAGTAGCAGTACTCATTATGTCTGCTTGTCAGCTATCCATCCCTAATTATCTAATACTGATTATTTCTTGCTGTGTTGAGAATTGGGTCATATGGGGTTCCAGACCCCTATATTTTCCCAGGCAGTGGAGGGTAGAAGGGGTCCTGCAGCAGAGGTGCTAGGAAGGAGCCCAGGTCCTTCACTTGGGTACCAGACACTCGCATAGCAGCAGGATCCTCCACAGGGAATGCACACCTCTGCTCCCAGCTGCTTCACACGGAAGGAGCTTTCCAGGAGCAACTGAGAGGCTAATTTTTTAGCATTGACATTTTTGTCACAGTCAATGCAAGAGCAAAAAGTAATAAGGAGGTAATTTTTCCAAATGGTAAATAGGGTATAAATACATTTTTAAACTGGCCTCACCTTACAAGAAAATTGATATTTTCTGGGCAGTGTAATTTTTCATTTTATTATCAAAAAGCATTCAGCTAGCCGTGCATGAAATACAGTCCCCAGAGCTGTCACAATCCCCACGGGCCCCTTTATCTGGCTGAGTTCAGTGACTGCTGTCTCTGAGCTCTGGGTTATTGTTTTAGGATGGTGCTTTTCCCCCTCATTAACCTCTCGCTGTCACAGGGGAAGAGCACGTGTGCTCTCTGGCTGGTGGCAGGTACCAGGGCTCCCCGCAAGGCAGCCTCAGCACCCAGTTGCGCTACCTGGGGCTGTTGGACTGTGTTTAGATGTGCACAGAGGGATCTGAGAGGAGGTGTTGTGACAGGCAGGATGCAAAGAAGGCTTCAAAACACCTGGCTCTGCCGCAGGGCACCCTGAGCTGCAGGTGCTTACCATATTCTTCATATTCTGCGATATTCTTGTATTCTTCCTTGCTCCCTCACTGCTGAAGACAGTAGTGGGATAGATGGACCTTGGGTCTGATCCAGCACAGTGGCTTTTTATTAGGGATGCTCCTGCCTATCACAGTCATCCTCTTTCCTACTGAGAGTAGCAAAAATGCTCAGATGCTGGAAGAGGGTCAGGGATATGGTCACAGTGGAAAACAGCAGTGTGACCTCCTGGGCAGGCACAAAGAACTTGCACCAGCAGGACTGTTCCTTGTGATGAGGTGGAGGGAAAGTAGCAAAGGAGTGAGAGGTAGTTGACAGCGGTTTTGTGGTACCTGCTAACTGTCCATCCTGTGTGTATTGCAGTGCCCAGTGCCCCACCGCGAAAGGTGGAGGTAGAGTCTGTGAATTCAACTGCCATCCGGGTGAGCTGGAAGCTGCCCATCTCCAGCAAGCAGCATGGGCAGATCCGTGGGTACCAGGTTACATACGTGAAGCTGGAAAACAACGAGCCCCGAGGGCAGCCAGTGATCAAGGACGTCATGCTGTCAGAAGCACAGGTACAGTGTGGAGACCATGGGCTGGCGGGCATGGTACCTTCCCTCTCCACAGAGGGCCAGGCTAGCTGGATCCAAGTATTTTTTGGGCTGCTCTTGCGGCTCCAGAGTATGGGACTCAGCCCTGCCTGAACAAGGCAAACAATTTGTCCCTAAACTGTGGCTTACAAGCGGGTAAAAGGTTTAATCAGGGAAAGATTGCTGTAGGAGAGATGATGTATTGGATGATGCTCCTCTCTTACCCCTTCTGACGTGTACCTCTCTCTACCTGCCCTGTCTTGTGCAGACTCCAGATGGAGCAAATTACGTTTTGCCAGTCAGGTTATAAACTGTCAGAAAGTTTTAAATAGACCTTGAATCTGCTTCTTTCATGCTGTTGACTGTTCAGGGCAAAGTTTATCTCTCTCGGCAGAGTCTTCCAGGGTGCTCCCTGCGTGTGGGGCAGGGGGGTGGCTCTGACCTGTTGGGTGGGCACAGCGCACCAGGCAGGGCAGCCCTTGTCTGGCTCAGCAAAGCCTCCCTTCCCTCCGGCTTTTGTAAGGCAGGGACTTGACCTTGCATTGCCCTGTGAAACCAAACTGTAGGTGAAGCCAACTGACCCTGAGAAAGGCTGAGGGGGGGAAGAGTGAGATGCAGGCCTACATCGCCTGTAAATGACTTTGCCTTCTGCAATCCTCACACAGCAATCTGCTTATATTTATGTGATCTCTTGAATACCTCCCCAGCTGGGAGCTGAGGTCCTTTTCCCACACAGTGCTCCAGGCGTGGTTATGGACTCTGCTCAGCCCAGCAGCACATAGTTGCCTCTTTCCCAGGGAAGTTTTTGATGCCCTGTCTGTGATGAAATACAACTCTTCTTTGGAGCAAGGGTCCTTCGTCCTGGATGACCCATGCTGTTCTCAACAAAGATAATCGTATAAATGAAGTACAGGATCTGCTGCTGTTGGAAGCGATGAGTAATCGATTCAGAGCTGGCTTGCTTGAACGATGCCCAATATAAATACTGGAGAGCTGAAACGATTAATTGATCTGTCTCCTGAACGCAGCTGTGAATCATTTATACGTTTGTCAGTGGGGAGTGCAGTGCACAGAGGCGGCTTTACTCCCCATTCACACATAGTCTGAAGGATAAAACTCTGTAATAATGGGGAAGGGGAAAACTTTAAAGAGAGAAGATGCTTTGAGGGTCCTTGCAGTGTTGTCTGGGGCACGTCTCTGCTTGTGTTTCAGATGTTGCTTTATTTTAATCGTTAAAAAAGCTGCTTACTGGCTTTTACTTATTCCAGAAGGATATAATCTTCTGTGTTGTTTGAACAATTGATGCTGTTTTGTTCAGCTGGAGTTTGGAGTTAATGGGTTGGTCCCAAGTATAGGTGGGCGAAGTTGGCAGTGTTGTTCTTGTTGGTGTTTTCAAATATTTTATGCTTGCCTAGCCAGTTCTGCTTTCACTTCTTACTCATACATTTCAGAGAGCGAAACCCCATGTTAATGTGCAGGTTACCAGAGCCAGAAACTTTCCAAGGAGTGCTGGATTTTGCATTATTTTGAATGTGTGCATCAAGGAGGCAAGTTGCTTGAAGTTTCCTGGCCTGTCAGATCACTTACCAGTTTTTCGTATTTGGTGTATTTATGTGGGAAAGTTCTTCATTGCTGTGATATATATTTCTGGTGTCTATGTTGCTGAATTCATCCACTATAATTTTTGGATGGAAGCAAAGGCCAAAAGATAGTTGCAGAGAAGAGACTACTCTGAAGGAGTCATGTCACTCTTGGCATAAACTAATGATAAACCTGCAGGGAAGAGGTTTCACTGACTTGGCAGAAGAGATCTTTATTTCCCAAAAGAGTGAGAAGCCAAGCATGACCTGTACTTGTGATGAAATACATCTGCTCCAGAAGCTGAAGAACCCTGTAAGAGCTGCCATCTTTCAGTACAGCAGTGCATGCCTTTGCAAACAGCCCGAGCAAACTTTAACAAGTAGTCTTGGAAGAGTTACTTTCTATAGAAGAAAACAAAAAGATTCTCTGGAACACATGTCCCTGAAGGTCACAGGCTGAAGATGGCCAGAATACAGCTACAGTTCAGTACTCATAAACATTTATACCAGTGCACAAGAAGAGAATTAAACCGGTTGAAAATCTGAGATCACAGAAGAAATTCTCTAGATATATAGACAGAGCCCCTGCTCCTGCCTAACCAGGCTGTCGCCTAATTTTGAGTAGGTATGTAGCATGTAATCTGCTTCCTGCAGATGGTACGAAGACACTGGTATTAAAGCTGACTCATGATTTTTCCTGATTGAAGATGAGAAATACAGAGAGAGTAAACGAAGATGAAAGGAAAAAGGAAAGGGAATGGAGATGTTAGCTATGCAGATAATATAGATTCTGAGTTTTCAAAACCGTTTGAGTGGAAAGGACTGAAACATCAGCAGAGAAATGGGAGCCCTGGTGCTAGAGACCACATTTTGTTTTACAGTCGCCTGCCTAGGGAGAGTAATCAGTTGTGAGGAAGGTCCTGCATGGAGCTGAGGCCTTTCCCTCCCATTTGTGGCTGTGTCTGTGACTGACTACCTCCATCAGACTTCTCTGTGCCTTCCAGTGTGAGCTCTCATCTCCTACTGACAGACATGGACAAACAAATATGACCATGCCCTGTGGAGGAGCACCCAGGGAGAGTGTCTGTATAACTGCAGAGCTGGGTCATATCCCTGCACCACCTCTGGCATAGGCCCTGTCCATCGTGGTTCAGCCAGTCCCATGGTGGGTGATGGCAGAAGATTTGCTTCTGTCCCCTGGGTTATGTGCACAGTGCATCCAAGCACCAAAAGAGCGCCTTTGAAAGGAGCAGGAGCACCAGTTCAGGGTCTCGGTTGCATTCCACCACTCTCATATGGGTCCTCACTGGCTTGAGGAGGTGGGGGATAGTAGGGCCATGGGGCACAAGCATTAGGTTCTTCAGGACCCCACCTGCTTTCCTTGGTCTCCAATCCTTGGGCAGCTGCAACGTGCCAGAAGGACCAGTGTAGCACAGACCTTCCTGTTTGGATTCCTGTACAGTTGTGACTCTTATTTGCTCTTTCCAAGACAGGCAGCTAGACCCTTCATGAGTCTGGCTGTTAATCCATAGTGTCCTGCTCCCAGCCTGTTCTCGGCCCAGAATGGAACACCTTGAGGGGAGACTTTCTTCCCATGCCATAGTGTGGCTTTGACAACTGCTCCTGCCCTTGACTGTGCAGCAATTTGCCGGAGAGCCTGCTGCCCACATCGCTCTGGGGATGCGGCATGCACAGTAGCCTGGCTGCTCACAGCCCCCTGCAGATCCAACCTGCCCAGTTCGCTTTGCAGTGCTTCTGCTGTTGGGAGCTGGCTGGGTACAAGGAGGTCGGGCTTTGTGGAGGAGAGACTTCTGCCACCTCTTCTTCTTGCTCTGCAGACAGAGTCATGGCAGGCGAGAGGTGTGCTGCTCACGAGAAGAGCTGCAGGCTTGCAGGAAGATTGTGTTGTCTTTGCACGTGGCACTTCTCCATCTGGTGTGCAGACCAAGTGCATGTCCCACCAGCTCGCTCCAGAGGAGCAGGAAGAAGTAATGGCAGGCACTTTGAGCTGTTGGATTGAGATCAAAGGAGAAGGGGGAAGCAGAGACTCATATTCTCCCTGGGCAGTGCCCACCGCAGGCATAACACAGAGGAATTTAGAGCCTCCCTCTTTCACTGGGTGATAGCAAGGATCTTTATCTGAATCTGCTTGGAACAACTCTTCAGACGTGCTCGTCTAGGTAGGAGTCTGGCATGGAGGCAAGATGTACTCTGCTTCATAAGTGGAACAAAACTCAAAGGCATCCAGGAGGCATTTCAGTAAAGGACAGAGGTGAAGTTCTGGTGCCCTCAGACCCTTCCACATCCCACAAGCTGAGCACTCGAGTTTACATCTGGAGTTCTACTGTTGTGCCACAGGCACTGAAGCGGAGAGGAGAAGGACCGCAATATCTACTTCCCATAGCTGGGGGGCTGTTTAGGAGGGCTTGAGTCTGTCTTTTTGCAAAAGCCATGGTCAGGGAAAACAGCCGATCCCTGATGAGACATGACTACGCTGTGCGGTGTTGAAGTGTAAAATGAAACGTTAAGGCATTGCAGCTGCCATAAATACACACTGTTAGCTTTAGCACTTCCCTGAGCCATCCTGCCTCGTGCACACAGCACTGTCTTGAGTTCTTTTTATGACAGCTCCTGGGCTTTCAGATCAATTTGTCTTGCTGACCAACCTTAAACAGTTAAGAAGCAATTTGAGCTAGTTTAAGGAAGAAAACATTTTCATCTGCAGATTTTATTTTATAATGAAACTGAATTTATACCAGGGTATTTATGCAGGCCTGGCTTTTCCCTGTTCTTCCTCCAGCACAGATCTCAAGGCATTTCTTCGCAGTCTGATCTGATGCAAAATTAAACTTCACTGAAACATAAGAGCAAAGAGAGTTTGAACATTAAAGGCTTGGCCTAAAATCCTGGTGGGTGATAAACTCCCTGCTGTGGTGTGAGAAACTGTGAGATGCAGTAGCCTTCTGATCCTGGGTCTGCTCCACTGTTCATTCCAGTGGGGTGTCACCTTCTGCTCCTGCAGCTACGTGGAGGAGCACTGGGGGGTTATTGTCCACGTGGCCTCCATCTACCAGGGACATGGTCTTGGAGCACTACTGTACTTCTGGGAGAAAGAGCTATTAGGACTCATATCCTTTCTGTTGCAAGACTTTTGCTGGGTTTTACATCAGCCGGGCAGAGTGTGTGGCTGTTGAACACAGTGTGGGCTGGCTGGCACAGGTAGAACATCAACAACAATGACTTGGGTTGAGCTGAGCATGCAACACTGGAAATAACACCAAGATGTGTGTGGAAAGAGGGCCATTAGTGACCATAATACTTAGTGAGAGCCTTCACTTTATAGGAAGTCTTTAGGGACAGCTTGACCTCTTCACTGAAATTAAATTTTAAGATGGTTTGGGGGGATAATTTTGCTGCAGTCTCATGGCATCAAATAAGTGAACTATAATAAATTCTTAGAGGAACGTTTCTCCTATAAATTCTTCCTGAATTTAGAGAATAGAATAACTAATATTTTGAAGGTATGCCATGTATATTACTGCTGAGGGGAGTACTTTGCCACTGTGGCAGGCTACAGCCTTTGAAAGCCATCACAAACAGCTGGAGTACAAAAGGCAACTTGTGGCTTAAATACCATTTAGTCCTTCTGCCGCTCTTGCAGCTTCCCAAGCACTTCAGCAATGTTATCTGGGCTTCCTGGTGTCCTGAGATAGTCAGTATCTGAGCGCCATTTCACAGCTGGCAGCTCAGGCTCAGAAGCAAGGCTTGCCAAGGCTCACACTGTGAGTCAGGGGCAATACTACCTATCTTCCACTTTAATCTCAGTGCTTGAACCCATCGACTGGTGCTTCCTCCAGGCAGATTTAGTAACCTGAGATGTAACTCATCACCTTGGCTGAGAGAGCTCACTGTGATCTCTGCAAACCTTCCTTTGGTGCATCAACCACAAAGAACAGTGCTACAGGCATGCGTGGCAGCAGCCAAGGTCTGCGAAGTCTCACCACCCCAACGTAGCTTTGATGCCTTAGAACCCCAAATCCAGCCAGAAACCTGTGTGTTCCTTCTTCAGAGCCCTGATTGAGCTGCTCTGGCTGGGAATTCACATCAGCTTTTCTGGGAAATGGTTTGTAGAAGTCTCACCTGCAGGGCTGCTCTTGCCAGATGAGCGTTTGCTGTTTGGTGTTGCGTAATTGGGAGTGAGAAGCTGTTTCCTCAAGTACGTGCACCAGTTTAAGCCTTGCTCCAAGCTACACAGTGCCATTGGAGAGAAGCAGTGTAGTGTGGAGCTCTGTGTAAGATCTCAGCCTCTCTTGTACTACTTACAAGAGGGGACACTTCTCGGTTTTCTGAGGTCCCCAGAGCATTTTCTTGTGAATGACACAGAAAAGAGAAGCTCTGTAAATGTTGCTTTGGTGCTTCCCTGCACAGAGTGCCCTCTGAGTCGTGTGTGTTGAAGTCTTTGTTTCTCAACAAAAGATGGTGGCTGGGGGATCACTAGGACAGAAACTGGAGATCAGGCCACAAAACTGTTGTGGCTGACTTGAGCAGCAGTCAGGCCAGGAGCCTTGTTGATACAAGCTGTCCCTTCTTGCTTCTGCTCCTGGAAGAGGCAGAAAAGTGCAAAGCCAGAAGGGGAGAGTACTGAAAAGTTAGGAAGTGGAGACCTCTCCAGCCATGTCAGAAGGAAGCTCTTTGCCCCTTTGTGTGAATGATCTGAGACATACTGCGCAGACTAGCGGCATGTAGAAAATTGCTCTATGCCATTTCTTCCCTTGGCACAGCCTGTGCCAGGTGGCCCTCTGTGTATAAGTGTTGTAATCCCCCCAACCCAGTCCTGCTAACCCTTGGCTGTTGTCATCGTTGTCATTCCCTTCCTACACGTTGCCCCTTAAAACTCTATGTCTCCATTTTCTCTCCTCCTTCCTTTCTCCCCCGTCAGTGGAGAGCTGAGGACTCCGTCGACCATGTAAGTACCACTTGTGTGTATTCCAGGTTGGAAAAGAGGGGTTTGGTAAATCGATTTGTGAATTTTGTAGACACAGTGCTGTCAAAACATCCCTTTCACTCCCTTAATGAGGCTGGAGAGTTACATTGTGAAACCTTCCACAAGCAGCAAATCCAGAGAAAATTGGCATTTAGATTGCTACTAAATGCAGAAAAGCAATTGACATTTCCTATAATCTGTATTTCCAGCTTGTTGCAGTGCAGTTTTAGGCAGGCTCAAGTGATCGACTCAGGAGGTACATCCTACTTTCTGCAGTAGTTGGCCCACCGAGTTACATGGTGAAATTAGATATATAATCTTTAAACCACATTGATCGTAGTCATGAAAAATAACCTACACTCTCAACCGTGACCTTTGGCTGAAACACAGATAGTAATAAGAAAACAATCACATTTAAACAGTTAAATCCAATTTTTCCCACATAATTTTGAAATATAAATTTGGAGGAACAAACTAGAAAATGACCTTTTTAGAGTCAGCAATTCAATTACGTGCCCTACTGTGAGCTTCCCCGGCACGATGCATTTCTCCTGCTTTATACAGAGGATTCTCGCTCAGAGTGGCTTTGTCATGACAGCACTGTGTTTACATTATGCAATCAGACCTTCTTTCATCCATCCCTCGTCTCTCTCCCCTCCTCCCAGCTCGCTTGCTTTGCTTCCCGGTGGCATGCTTTTGCGTGAGAATTTCTCTTTGCATGGATTTGGGAGGAGTGAATTCTCTTGGGATGTTCAGAGTCTGCAGGTTTTGTGTGAGTGCTTCCCCCGCGGGTCCATTGGCACCGATCGGACTGTGCGTCCACTCACCCGCACACACGATCTGCTGCAGGGGCGGAGTTGGGATCGGATTCTGGTTCACACGGTGATTTTGGCGGGGTTCTTGTTGGTGCTTGTTGATTTTTCTCTGGGCTGGCTGGTTCCGCAATGGTAACATGGTGATTTTGATGAGTAAGCCTGGGCAGGTAACCTGAACCAGCAGCACTGACTGGAAATCAGCAGGTTTAATAGTGTGGGTGTCAGTGCGAATGAGTGACTGGAGAATGGTTGTGCTCTGAAAGCAACCACAGGCGCCCTTCATAGCCCTAAAGCTGGCAGGGATCCCCTGGGCAGATATTGGACCCCTGGAACAGCCTCTAGCAGTGCTCATACTGCCCATCCTCAGTGACTTGAGTTTAACCCTCTCTATCTCCGCTCTTCTCATCTGAAAGGGTACATTACCAACTCGGAGCCTCTACTTCATTCCCAAAAGCTTCCCCAGCTCCCTATCCAGCCCAGTTGTCCCTTGCTCCCTGACCTGGTGACTGCTAGTGGCCGCGGTCCCTTTCACAGCACCCACAGATGAACACAGTTCAGGGGTACCTGCCCCGAGCTCGCAGAGAGCTGCTGGGAGCTGCTGAGCTCGCTGTGCTTGCTCATCTGCAGGCCTGGCCAGCCAGGCTTGGCACCAGTCATGTTGCCGCTGGAGGCCAGAAGGGAGGAGCAATGCTCCCCTCTTTGATCTCGAATTGAGGTGCGGAGCCATGCCTTCCTCCTGCCCAGAAGAAGCCAGAGCTTGCAAGGGTGCTAGCACCCTGCCGAGTCCACCCTCCTCCCAGACCTCCCACAACGCAGGGTTTTCCCTCCATGTCCTGCCAAGGCCTTGCCGTGACCCCATCCGTGCCTGCACCACCGTGCCAGGGGTGCTGTAGCTCTGCAGGTGCGCCTTGCCCACGGCCCCCCGCCTGGTGTGGCCATGCGCTGCCTGCAGTGCCTCTCTCTACTCCCTGTGGTTCTGCTGCAAGAGACAACTAAAAATCCCCAAATTAGCCCTCAAGAGGTTTCAGCAGCCAGCTGAGCTGGCTTTTGCTCTGGTTCACAGCTCCACAGCCCTCTTGCTCTCAGGCGTGCTGTGGCAGAGTGGCTCTGGCTTCATGCAAGACCATCTCTGGAGCAAATCTTCTTGGCAGAGGCCATGGGAGCCTGCAGCCACTGACAGGGGTTGCTGGTGGGTCCCTAGGACAGCTGAGTGTCAAGGGCAGGGGTTGAAATAGGGCAGGTGAGCGTTGGAGTGGCAGCAATCACTGTGTGTTGGCTCTGTGTGAGATGTGTGTGCTTGGGTGCAGTCTAGGAGTGTGAGCCAGCGAGTGTGTTGGTGTGTTGCTGTGGGAGTTGCTGACCTTGATGTCCCCCGTTTGCTCACTCCAGTAACAAGTATTTGCTCTTCTCGTTTGCCTCTTCTCCACCTCGTGGATGCGCTCCCAGGAGACGGTCATTGGAGGCCTGCTGCCGGAAACCACCTACTCGGTCACGGTCGCTGCCTACACCACCAAAGGAGATGGTGCCCGCAGCAAACCAAAAGTCATCACCACCACAGGGGCAGGTGAGTGTGGGCAGCAGATAATGCAGCCTTGTACGGGTGGTGGTAAAACCTCCCAAGAGGTGCATGGGGAGAATGGCTGAGGCACCTGTGCAGGAGGAAGCGAGGGCTGGAGACACTGCAGAGGTACACACTCTTGTGATCTCCAGCCCTTCCTTACAGACTTTGCCACTGGATCACCTGAGCCAAGTGCAGCAAACTGATGGACAGACACTGCCGGGGCCCTTGAGGGAGCAATGAAAGTCATAGGTCTGAGCTTATCTGCATAGTCCAGAGACCTGGGAAAAGGAAGCCTGAAAGTCCAGGCTGTCCCTCAGCTTTGGAGTCATGGCCTATTCTCACGTTGTTCCTGTAGGCAAGTGCCATTTCTTGCTTCCTGCAGTGACTGCAGTGCCACCAGGGATGGCCCCTGGAACAGAGGGTTCCTCAGAGGTGCTTCTCAGCTCCCCTCCGGCCATTGCTACTGCTGCCTCCCCTGGCTTACATAGCTGAGCCCAGCTGCTTGTAGAGCTGTGATAAAATCTGGAATCCAACAAATCCTGCCGTAGGAGTGCTGCGGACGCAACTTCTAGGTCCTGGTGATCCCAACCACTTTGGTTCTGCCGTCTCAGTAGAGACTCGTACCCTGTGCTTAGTGCAACACAGGAGCCTCACCCTGGAGCAGGGGCACCCGGGAGTTCATCAGGTGCTTTCCTCTGGATGCAGTCAAGCTTGCCTTTGGTGGTGGCACCAACTAGTTGACATTGTCTTGTCCTCAATTTCCACTCACTAGACCTGTCCTACAACTGATAAATCCTGTTGCTTCCTCACACCAGCCGCAGAAACGGTATTTACCACTTATAATGGGCATGCAGCTTACGCAAACAGAGCATTTGTTCCTGGTGCTTTTAAACAAGGAACAGCTTGCCATCTCTTCCGTGCTGCATATGGGGAGCTCCAGAGGTAGTTTCCACTGTCACAATCTCAAATGCTGTCTCCCTTGTGCCTTGCCATGATGTATGCTCTGTTCATCAAATTGCTACAGCTGTCCTATAAACAGGAAAAGCTTCCTAAACATCCCAGTGTTGCGCTGTGAACCACAGTGGGTCTTCCCATGTTATGATGCACATTTAAAGTTAATATTTGGAATCAGCTTTGAAAATAATGCGTCCCTTAATACTAGCTGCTGTTAGACATGGTATTGTGAGTGCAAGGAGGATGGCGCTGGCAGTGGATACGCGAGTTGTGTGTCTTAAATACCTCCAAAACCACCCCCAGAGCTGCCTTTGTTACAGGCTCATCTGCAGGCTTGACCTCAAAGGGGAGTGTTGGTATCGCCCTCTGATGGCAAAATCGGGGCATAATTCTGTCAAATACGATTTTCTCTTCTGCTCATCTGTGGGCTCATACATTTCAAAACTGTGCAAGGACATTTAACTGGGTTTGGCTACAATCCCATTTTCATTTTCATATCGATGGCCCCATCCCTTTGATTTTGAGTATCTTCCCTATCAGTTGATTTGTTTACAAATCTGAGCTGATGTGAAGTGAAGACACATCCTCTTTTTTAAGTGAAGGAGATCAAGGTATTAAACCACCAATTTAAAGCCATCAGTTCCTAACCAGTGACGGCAACACCCCTTGACTTGTGCAGCATAAGCAAAAATCCTGTGGAACGCTTGTGTTCACCTCTCACATCGACACTGACATCACGAATCTGCTCATCAGCTAAACCAAAAATGTATTCTGATGGCAAACAGCCCGCCCAGCTCTGCTCGCTGCCTCTGCAGATGGTAAAACTGCAAGGTTTCAGGATGAATTTTGTCTGCCTCCAGACAGATCAGGGCACTGGACTCAGGCTTCTGTGTGTCTGTTGTGGTGCAGTGCACTGGGGCCAGCCTAGCCTGGTGCTGTGCGCTAGCTGGAGTGTCTGAAGACAACTGATTGGGAGGACGGGATTCAGATCTTCTCTGAGATAAATGTGATGCTTTGAGGTACCTTAAACCTTTCCAGTAAAAGGGGATGAATTTTGGGGCTGGATAAGGCTGAATTTATTCCCTGTTTAGATGGCAGCACGTGGGAAAATGGCAGTCAAGAGCTGGCTGGCTCCAGCTTCCCTCGCCACTGGATTAGGGTTGGTCTGCCTCTATCCATGTGACTTGTCTGTCGTCCTCTTCACCCTGTTGTCTGAACTTTCCCACTTTCCTCAATCCTCATGGACTGAGCAGCACAGAAGCGGTCCTTCCTTCCCCTCCTCCCAGGCTATAGATGGTCATTGTGTGTTTATGTTGCAGTCCCGGGGAAGCCCACCATGATGATTAGCACGACAGCCATGAACACAGCCCTCATCCAGTGGCACCCACCCAAGGAGATGGTAGGGGAGCTGCTGGGTTACCGGCTGCAGTACAGACGACTTGATGAGGAAAAGATGAACACGATAGACTTCGGGAAGAGAGACCATCACTACACCGTGACCAATCTGCACAAGGGGGCCACATACCTCTTCAAATTGTCTGCCAAGAACAGAGCTGGCCCAGGAGAGGAGTTTGAGAAGGAGATCACTACTGCAGAAGATGTGCCAAGCGGCTTCCCACAGAACCTGCGCGTGGTGGGTCTCACCACTTCCACCACAGAAGTTGCATGGGAACCCCCAGTCTTGGCAGAAAGAAACGGCAAGATCGTCAACTACACAGTGGTATACAGGGACATAAATAGCCAGCAGGACCTGGTTAACATCACCAAGGACACAAGTATCACTTTGACGAATTTGAAGCCTGATACTACTTACGACATCAAAGTGAGGGCCCGCACCAATAAAGGGGCTGGGCCACTTAGCCCCAGCATCCAGTCCCGGACCATGCCCGTTGAGCAAGGTAAGTGCCCCTCTAACAAGCCCTAACAGCAAGCTCTGCCTCCAGGACAGGACCTTTCCTTCGGTTCATGAGGCTACGCTCCCCTTTGCTCTGACTAATGAGATCAGGTACTGTGTGGCTCCCAAGTCTAAAACTAGCTCGGCGAGGGGAGGCTCAACGAAGGTTTCCTTAAAGTTGCCATTTGAGGGGGGAAAAGGGATGTTGGTGGTAGCTTAATTGCCGTTGTCACTCCACAGGCTTCCTTTGCTGTTTTGTGTGTACATGAAAGGCTCTTGCTTGAACTGGAGCAGGCGGCTGGGTAGGATCATCTGCAGATCCAGTACCTGAGCACCACTGCTCTTTGATAATGGCAAAGGGCCAAGAGAGTGTGAGTGGAGGCAGGGGGAGAGGAAGGCTACAGTTCAGCCTTCATCCCTTCTGTGATGCTGGAAAAGTATAGTCAAAAAGTGAAACTCCACTGGAGACTGGAGACTTGGTAAAAGGCTGCTGCTCTTTTCTCCTCATCTCTCACTTCTCTGTTGTAGCTGAACTCTTTGACCTCTGCTGCTGAGTTAGAGAGAGACTTGGAGCCGAGCTGCTGCTGGCTCCCTCCTGACTTGGCCTTACAGTGCTCAAATACCTTGTTTTTCATTTCAGTGTTTGCTAAGAACTTCCGCGTCAATGCCGTCATGAAAACGTCTGTGCTGCTGAGCTGGGAAGTGCCTGACTCCTATAAATCTGCAGTGCCTTTTAAGGTAAGGGCGGGATGCAGAGACCAGGGAGCTCCGCCTGTGGCAGTGAGCAGGACAATGGAAAGCAGCGTCTTGACCTGCCACATGATGTTTTCAATTCATCAGACAGGAAACAGCAGAGCAGGGTCACATTTCTTGCTGGCCTGGAGTCTTATGGATCTCAGATCTCCAAGCCTAGGTTAGGTAGCTGCTCTTGCTTTTGAGCACCTGCACATGAGCCATGACACACAGTAGAGCACTTCTGCTTACTTTCCCTCTTCTCACTCTTCTTAGGCCAGAAGGTGTTGTGATTTTGTTGATTTCTTTCTGTTTTGATCAGTTGTGGAATAGTCAGCAAGCACTTGGCTCACAGTGACAGGAGTCAATAATGTTGGCTGAAGTACACCAACAGGAAACGACAAGGCATGTGCTGGGCAGAGGCATTCAGAGAACGGGGATGTCTCAGGGATCATAATATGTATTTCTGGCTTCTCATCATCCAGCTAGAAACCAGCTTAGGAACTTTAGCTAAGTGTACCCACTCCGCCCTTGATAGTGCCCCTGAATTACTTGTCTTTTCAAAGGGAAAATGAAAACTGGTCCATCACCCCCATCACTGATGCTTTTCCCCTGAGTGGTTGCAGTTGTGGTTCATGCAGTCCCAATCAGTGCTTTAGTCCTCCATGAGCTTTCTCAAGCATCTTGTTAACGTGGTATCACTTGGCTGGGGCCTACCAGTCAGGCTGTCCTCTGACATTGGTTACACAAGCTTGTCCTGATTCCTGACTTGGTGTTGAAGCATGAAAAGTTATAAATACAATTTAGTAGCAAGAGATCACCAGGACAAAGTGGTCTGAAAACCAACCAGTGAATCAAGCTAGGAATGACTCTTTCTGCAATGTGTCCTGTCTTAAACTTCAGGATTGCCTTTACGAGGTACTTCAGAGCATCTGAGCAGATGCATAATCTCAAGGAGTGAAGGAGAGAAGTATTATCACCCTTCCAGAAGGTGTTACATGTGTGAGCAGCACAACATGTGTCAGTGCAGAGGGAACTCTGCAGGCGTGGCTGCTGCTCTCTTTTCTCCAGCACAGTTCTGGCCGTGGTGTCAGGCTGCAGACAGCACTGGTGACCCAACTCTTCTTGCTCTTGTCTGCCCCCCAGTGCAGATCACTGCTGTGGATAAAAGACTAGTGTGTGGTGGAAATTTCAAGACCACTGTGTAACATTGCTGAGGATAATCTTCCACCAAGTCTCAGTGGCTATCTGCTGCCTCTGCAAAGGTGGCCAGGGGTGGGAGCAGTGTGACTTCCCTTCCTCCTTGCCACATGCACCTTTACTTGAAGAGTAAATGCAAGGCTTGGAGGAGCTGTGGGGGATCCATGGCCAGGGGAATGAGAGGAAGAACTTGAACTGCATCCACATCAAACTGTGTTAGCACCACCCCTCCCTTGTTACTAACTCTCTGGTTTAAATCCTGCAGCTGAATTACCATGATCGATAGCAGGCACTTGTTAACATGCAGAGTTTAGCTGAAGCAGACAAGGCTTTTGTGAAGACCTTGTGGTATTCAAAGCTTTCCCAGATGTAGGGTGCATTAGGATCAGTGTTCAGACATCTGGCCTTAAGGAACTTCACAGAGCCCTGTTATTTTGCGCTCTGCTGAAGAGCAAGTCTGCTTCATCTTGCCTTATTCTTGTGGCACAAAGCTTACATCTCTGTCTGGCAGCGTGGTACTAGAAAGGGACAGTGTGACCTTTGGAGCTTTACTACCACATGCAGATGGCAGAGTGGTTGGAAGTAGCCAGGAGCCAAGGGCGTAATGCTGATGCCTCAGTCTCGGCCTCTTAGCTGGGATTGCTTACACAGAGGGTGACTCAGGGTCTGCCCCTGCTGTGGGTTAACCCTCAGATGACACAGGAGCAGATGGCAGTAGCCACTTGCTCACTGAAGAGCAGTCATGCAAATGAGAGTCTTACAAGGATATTTCTCTAATAACGTCTTCTTTCTATTAATATTTCTAGAGTTGAAGACACACATGAGTCAAGGCCAGGAGCTAAGAGGGTCAGCTCCAGGTTGTTGATTGTGCCACTCGAAAGAAATCCTTAACCTTCAGGACTTTGCATTTTTATAAACAATGTTCACCTCTCTCCTCTAATTCAGGCACATGGGATGCTGAGGCCAGAACCTAATACTGTAACTAGCATAGCAGATAAATCTCCATGGGAACAATTAGTATTATCTACACTTGATAAACAGTCTCATGCTAAATCTATGTCCCAAAGGGTGTCATATTCTACTATAACAGATTTAATTAAAGTAGATATTGTTCTGACAATGAATAGTGAGGCACAGGCAGGACTGGTGCATTTTTTTTTTTATTTTAATAGGGGGATGAACTGAAACCTCAGGAATTTCCATTGCTACCAAATCAATAATGAAGGTTTGAGTTCTCTTTGGGGAATTTTCACAGCTTCTTCTGGTCCAGGAGATAAATTCCATGTAAAATGCTGCTCAACAGTTGTGGTGGAGCAGAGGCACTATTCCTTTTCTACTCCAGTGTGCTTGCAGAAAACTGTTCTGTAGCTTTCATGGAAAGTGTAAGATAGATACAACCTTCTCCTTGGAGAAACTGCACTTTCCTGAGACATGTTCTTCAACTTAAAAGCAGGACAGAGGATATATTGGTTAAAGGCAGCATCACAAGGTATTTTGCAAATGGGGAGAAGGAGCAGCACCTTTTGAAAATTATTATCATACAGGTCCGGAAATAACCCCTAAGAATGCTGGGCAGTGCTTTCTCACATTGTGTCCCATGGAATGTAGTAATTACTCCTGCCTGCAAAAAAGGTAACCTTGTCTACTTCTCCATCGAGTCATTATCTTTTCCAGTGTTACACACTGTGTGTCTTTTTCATCTTCTAGTTCAATACATTCTTTACTGCCTTGAAATCTAGCAGCAGACCTTCAGCAGTGACATTTGTACCCACCTAGCTCTGCAAATCTTCTCTTGTGGATAAGAGCAGCACAAGTGACATTTTACAGCAATCCATGGGCTAGTCAGCAATGTTTGGCAGTTCAGAGCCCTTGGGCCAAACTTGCTGCTGACTTAAGTAGTTACCAGTGGGCCATGATGCAACCTCTAAATAGCATTCCTGCTTGAGCTCCTGGGCATCTTCAGCTGCACACAAATGACTGTTTTTGAGCCCTTCCATTATTGTAGGTTTTGTGTGGAGGCCTTAACTAATGGTGCATAGCATTTGAGAAGGCAATGTGTTATGGCAGGTAAAGGAATGTAGAACTGCTACGGCAACTATGAAAAGGGGGATGGTGGAGAATGCTTCAGGAAAGCATTGCAAATGCCAATTTGACTGTCTTCGGACACAAATTTCTGTGCATGGCAGTAAAAAGCGTCATCTGGTGTCAGGACTGAATCGGAGACTGTTTCCTGGCCAATTCCAGTGCAGAGCAAGCAGGGAAACTAAACAGAAGTGCTTGATCATCTCTTCTGCCTCCTCTTGCTCCAGGAAAACAGCTATGTCCCCAGCAGATGCCTTATGTGCAGGCAGTTGGTGGGCGAGTGTCTTCCCTAGAGCATACACAGAAGCAGTTGGTGATACCTTTATGAGGGAAGAATTCATAACAAGAAATCTCATCTGAGAGGCACCAGAACTCTCTGTGGGCTTTGCATCCTTCCAGCATAGCTCTTAATGGTGGAAGTTTGGTTTTGTTTGGGTCTGTGTTGGAGCACATGAAGTGAGGTCCCACTGCTCCCCCAGGACACTCCCTGACTTGCTGTCATCTGGAACATTTGCACCTGTACCATTGCAGTATCATTGCGAGGAGTGGCACTGGGACAGACAGCAAAGCTGCTAAAATGACTTGAAGTCTAGCACTCCTGTCTTCATTGTACCTGCTTCTGTGTCAGAGAAAGGTGGAACCTGCCAACTAAATATCTGATATTGCAGCACTATGAGAAGCATTTCTTCATTTTACCTTTCTCATTCACTTTAGCACCCATCTGATGTACTTGTCTTTGGAGAAAAGGATTAAAGCTCCAGCCATCCTACCTTTGACAGCCTTTCCTGTGCATGGGACAGCCAGCAGGGGCTTTGTCCCTGTAAATGCAGTTCATCCGTGAAGATTGAAGCATGTCAACAAATGAGACTGCAGCTCTCCTGCATTGCTGGCTCCTCACTGCTGCTCTGTTACCTGTTGGGAGTCACTTAGCAGCAAAAAATCTGGGGCTCTTTTCCTATTCCAACCTCCATGCAAAGTGACCTGAAGAGGATTTGAAGCATGCTGTGGATATCACTGTTTGGATAACACAGAAGCAGAGCTGCAAATTCCAGGCCTAGCCTTGTCCCTGTGCTCTGCTGTCCTTCAGATCTCCTTCCAGGGCCTCCCTTGTCCTCCTCCCAGCTCCAGCACTATATGTTAGAGCAGTGCTAATCAGCTGCCCTTGTCCCAGAGAGCTGGCAGCTTTCTGCAGCTTTCTGCCACCTGCTAAAAAGGTGACTTGGAAGGAAAGTTTGGTCCCTCCCTTGCTGCCTACATCAGCTGTAACGGTAGGCTCAGCTGGTGAAAAATCTGTTTTACTTCAAGTCATTTTTCTTCCACAGAGCTGTCTTCTCTCTCTCAAGGCCGCTGTTGGAAAGAGCACGTTTTACTGTGTGGGCTCTGCCTGTGGCATGTAATAGCTACCATGGTTTAGCATGCTCCAACATTGCCAGTTTTTAGTATGCTGTGTCTGCACTGCTGTCCGCAATCCAGCTCTCCCCTGCCACACTGGATGGTTGCCTGGTGGAAGGAGACATGCTGGTTTATTGCAGCTGGGGCACAACCTCTGATCTCTCCAGTTGTCTGCACCCTATTTGTCTCTATCTTTGGAAACTGAGTTTCTGGCTTTGCAGAGGCAGCACCCAGCGTCTCAGGGTACAAGTGTTGCTCCAGCAGGACCAAAATCCAAGTTGCCAGTGCAGGTGGGCTGTTTGGTGCAGCTAATGTGACCATGCCCATGGCTGCTGTGCCTTGAAGGAGATGAGAGTCCTGCATGTCTGCAACAGGGTGCTGAGAAAATGTCATTAGCTGAGAGGCCGATAACCCCAAGGGAAGCTGTGCGTGGAGGTTGGCCTCTGCCCTGGGCCACCAGTGCCTCTGCCCTGCCCTGCCCTGCCCAGCCGCCCCTCCCTGCAAGCACGGCAGGGAAAAGCAGCGCAGATCTCCTGCCCACGGCTGGTGCGGCATCAGCATCTGTTGTCATGGCAACGGGGTGTCACACCTGCAGAGCCGCTGTTTCGGGTACCAATTTGTGAGCCCTGTGTGGGATTTGTCAGATCATTGGTGAGGTGTGTAACCCCCTCCCTGCCCCGGTCGCAATGCTGGGAGGGGGGGGTGCTCTGCATTAGCCGTTCGATCAGGCATCAGCTGGTAGACACAGGAGTGACACCAATTAAAAGCAGACGGGATTTTACACCAAAAGCATATTGTGTGTTATAGCCTCGTGAGACAAGAAACAAAGCCCCATTCATCTCCACGCGAGGGCAAAGCACAGCCATCTGGATTCCTGCCCCAAACTGGCTCTGAAAAGCGGTGCGTGTGGCATCACCAGTCTCACCACTGGCTCCGGCCACCCGGGCTTTGCTGAGATGACCCTCTCTGCTCCGTCGCTGAGAGGCACAGGGAGCGTGGTTCAACCCTGTGCTGGGGGTTGCTCTTCTTTAGTTAAAGATTTATGGCTGTTTACGAAGCGCACAATAGCTGAACCACCTGAGGGAGGGCCCAGAGCCAAATTGTCGTCTCTAACGCTGCTATTTTGAGTATGAGTTTTCATCAGCAGCTGTCAGCTGTATGAGCATGTCCTTTTCCCGTTTCAGATTCTGTACAATAGCCAGAGTGTGGAGGTGGATGGCCACTCAATGAAGAAGCTCATAAGTGACCTCCAGCCAGACACCGACTATTCTTTTGTGCTAATGAACCGCGGGAGCAGTGCTGGGGGGCTCCAGCACCTCGTCTCAATCCGCACCGCTCCTGACGTCTTGCAGAGCAAACCCATTGCCACAAACAAGTATATCCAGGAAGGAAAATTCACACTCACCCTTCCCAAAGTCCAGACCACTGTGCCGGTTAGGTAGGTGCCGTGTCGGGGTGGAGAAGGCAGGGTGGGAGGCTATAGATGGGGAAAAGGGCAAGGCAGAGCTCTGCCATTGAATTTTGTAACCTGGAAGTGAATTTCTGAGCAGGCTGCAGCACAGAGCCAGGCATTTACCCATAACACGGGATCAAGCTGCTGGCTCTTTCTGAGCAAATATTGATGTGCAATAAAATTAAGACAATTCTCTGACAGTTTGCCCTCACCCTGGTGGGTATACTCCAGATGCTACCAACAAAAATGCAGTTGAGGATCAGGAGGGACTTTCTCTGACACTGTATAATATCCTTTAAATAAATAATGCCTAAATCCTCAAGGAGATTAAAAAAGCGAGTTTGTGGAAGTCTTATTCGTTACTGTGGTATCCTTGTGCTGAAGCACAATTCCCCCAGGGTTTTTGCTACAATCTGATTATATAAATGTCCTTCTCACAGCTCCTACACCACCCTCTGGAGCACAGTCTGTAGATATTCATTAACCTAATGAGTGCTAACGGGAGTATTCTCTCATCTGGTGCAGCTGGAAAACCAACCTCTTTCTTACTGAACCCTTTTGCTGCTTAGAGGTTGGGGGGTGGAGCAGGTCATCCTTGAGAGGCATACAGCACATGTTACTTGGTGACCTGCCTGAGAGATGACTTAGAGTCAAGTGCTTATACTTTCCTTCCTTCCCAGGTCGTACTACATCGTGGTTGTGCCAGCGGATCAGAGCACTAGCAGCCCAACTGCTCGTTGGCGGACACCTGATGAGATGGAGTTGGACCAGGTAGGACTGTGTAGCAGCTGCTGTAACAGAAGTGGCTCCCAGGTGGTCCAACGCACTCTGCCCAGCCCTCCTGGCAATGGTATGGGTGCACTGAGATGTGGATCTGTGGAATATGGGATGCTCGCTCAGCCTTTCTTGGCTGGTGGCAGCACGTAGGAAAAGGCTAGAGTCAAGCAAGGGAGGAGCCACCTCTGAGTGGTGAATGTCCCCTATTGGGAAGACCACATTTAAGTGTTTCAGTGCGCTGACCAGGACAGAACCTGTTGTGCGTGGTACGCTCTCTGCAGCCTTTTTCAGCTGAAGCAACCACGCTGATTTTGAAAACAAGCTAGGAGAGGGAGGTGTTTTTTCCAGTTTATTAAGCTGTTCTGTCAGGAGGGTTTTCCTGCTCTGGGCAGGACCTAAGCCCGCAGCTTAATAAAGAGTTCACTCTGATATCTAACAAAACCTGCAAAACTCCCTTCATGCTTCCTTGTTAAAGGCTTTTAACATTCACTAGCCCATTCCCCCTAAGATTCAGCTTCTTCTGAGCTGGAGTCCTCCAACACCAGTGGCACAGTACGTGTGCAGGCATTAGAAGAGTCCCACACAAGGGCTTTGTGAGCTCTTCCCCACACACACCACCACCCCCAAAGTAATAAGGAAAAATTCCAGGGAATCACACAAAGGTTCCATTAAGAGAATAAAGTTGCAGGCTTGAAGCACTCATAAATTGCAAAGTGTTAGAAGCTGTAAGTCAGCCCCTGCTTATCATTAATCTTTAATTACATGATTGCACGGTCTTTTCCGTGGGGTTCCTGCTCACACTGTGTATGGGTGGATCTGTTCCGCACATGAAGCACAATTCTAAGATGGAGAACCATCATCTGTAGGTCTCCTGCAACATTTAGTTGCAGAAATTGGAAGATGTCACAAGAAATAGAAGACTAGGATGCAAAAGGATAGTTTGGTTTTGAACTGTAGGTGGTTAAAAGTTACTGAGAGAACTGTTTTTTCTCTCTGTTTCATCCAGTCCTGCGCGAATGATTTGAAACAAAATTTTCATTAGCAGACAGTGTCTTGCATATTTTGCTTTTCTTGGAGTGCTCAGTTTGAGATCTGGAGCCTCATTTGCAAAGCCTAAGCATCCCCAGCTGCAGAGAGAGTCAATAGGAACTCTGCTGGATACAGTCAGTGCTATAAAAAAAAGCTAACTTCTCTTTAAAAACAAAACAAGCTGATGTCTTTTCAATTTGACATTCAAAATTAGTGGACATTTTTTACATTAATGTCCCTGCATCTCTGTTCTCTGTCTGTAAAATTAGGATAATCACTTTCATCTCACCTCATATGGGTGTTTGGAAGATAAGATCGTTAATGTTTGTGAAGCACTTGTAATATTATAGTGATCAGCACCATAGAAAAGCCCACGAGGAAATTATTAATTTTTTCTTCAGAGCTGGATTTGAATAGTAAGCAATAAACAAGGCCTCGGGCTGCATAATGCCAGGAAGAAAACAAAATAAGGCTTAGCTGCTCTTTGATTAAGCACTGTCTGTCCTGTGTATTGAACAAAGCAGAGGAGTTACAGAAAAGATAGCATGTGCCTGTGCAGTCAAGGATTGTAACACATTGCATATATATAAGGCAGCTGAATTAAGTTTTTACAGGCAATATTAGTTTTCAAATTTTTCAGGATCTGAACTTTGCAAACCTAGTGTTTCTTTTGGTGCAGTCTTTTGGGGTGTGTGTTACATATATAGGTGGTAGTAGCATCCAGCAACCTCAGTCACAACTGGATCCCTATGGTTTCATGCACATAGAGCTGTGCTTTCTGCCCCAAAAGTTTAGCTGTAATTTCAACCAAGGCACAAGAGATGTGTGTAAAGAGCAAACTCCACAGTCAAAAGACTCCTTCTGCCTTTTTTCCCTGTGGTTACAAGGATATTTGTGAAACAGATTTCTCCATGCCTTTTCTATTTTTTCTTTTTCTTGTTTTTTTGATGGGGAGAGGGGATGATACTGCAACGACAACCTATAGCTTTCCTAAATTGCTCCGGCACGAGTATTCATAGGAGAACAAGGATAGACTGTTGAGGGAAAAGAGCAGGGGGTGCCTTACCCAGCTTTTCCTCCTCAGAGGGAGTGAGCTCAGCTCAGCGCTGTGGCTTTGTGTGCACATCACTGTCCCCAGGCCCAGTGACGCTCCCTGTCTGCCCTGACAGTGCTGCACTGATACATTCGTGTGTGAAATGTATTTCATGCCTGCTTCTTCATTTTAAATTAGAATTTCTGTTCCAAGACTGATATTCGTTTTTATTCATTAGAAAAACATCTTTTAAACATCTGAGAGTCTTTCTTACCAGTGTAATTGAATTTTTGTGTGTTTATATCCTTTTTCATGAATTTGTGGCTGACTATGAAATTTGCCATTTTTACTCTGAACATCCCATGAAATCTGTTATCATTCTGTGTGATTTACACAAAGCTCTGCCTGCAACCCAGCAGCAGGTGAAATATCACAGCACTGACAGAAGGGAAAGACACAGCAAATGTCACTTTTTCCCTCTACATCAGCGTCAGCTGTAATTCACATTCAGTGTCTGTAGAGAGTGTGAGTTGCTGTCCCAATCAACATTTGGGCCACAGAACGTGGCCCGGTTCCCTCACAGCTCATCGGGATGCATTCACACAGGCTGTCTCAGCCCTACCATTCACTCTGTCGGCATCCCAGGGCTCAGGACTCTCCCAGAGCTTCTAGCAGAGGTGTTTGCAGTGGGGGTCTGCAGACAGGTGCCCCGGCAGTGCCTGAACAGGTAACAGATAATCCCTCTGGTTTATTTGTACCACCACATCCAAATCAAACCCAGTGTCTCCTCCTCCCTTCCCTTCAACCCTGCTGAGTCCTGCAACTGGTAAGTAACAGGGTAAGGCGGTGTCACTCTGGGCGAAGTAATAGTGATGCACCTTGTTTGTCCCCAGCTGCTGGAGGCCATAAGCCAAGGGAGTCAGAGCAGGCGCCAGCGACGCCAAGCAGACAGACTCAAGCCCTACATTGCTGCTCAAGTGGATGTGCTGCCTGAGACCTTCACCCTCGGGGACGAGAAGAACTACAAAGGTTTCTACAATAAGCCCCTGTCCGAAGACCTCAGCTATCGCTGCTTCGTGCTGGCCTCGCTGGAGGATGGAGACACGGTAAGGACTTGCTGCTGAGGGGGACACAGCCTGTCCTAGCAGAACTGAGGTGGGATCAGTGCAGGCAGGCTGAAAAATTACTGCGAGCCGGGATGATGGAGTTTTGTCTGAAAAGAGGAGAGTGAGGCTGCATAGATCGTCTCAACAAACTTGGGCAGCCGTGGGAGTTAATTTGATAGATGGTGTTTTTGGAGGGAAATGGCACGTATGTTTGACATAACAGATGAGAGTGGGGGACAGTGTCAACACACACGTTCTGCACAAGCTTAGTTGTGGTTTACTGGGTTGTGTCCAGAGCCGAGCTTGACACATGGTTGGGTTGGGATGGGTTCTCATTCCGCTCTAGTTCAAGTAAGTGCCTGTGGAAAAGAGCCCCTTGAAATCCTTCCCTGCACAGTGGCTGCTGGGGCTCTGCAGTGAACAGGGTGTTCCCCCTGCAAACCTGCCTTCACAGGCCCCTCTCTGCCCAGAATCGCACCTCCGGATGATGTCTGGAGAAGCAAGCAAACCTGCCTCCCATCGATGGCAATGGGTTGTCAGCAGGACAAAGCTGTGTGTGTGCCTGCTGTGAAGGGATTCTTGCTCTTGCGCCTCTCCTTGCTAGAGGCAAATGGGCCGTGCCTGTGTTGGCAGTGTGTCACCACGCACACAGGGTCTGGGCACGTGAGAAGGAAGGGAGTAGCTGATGCAATAAGCAAGGAGCAGCACTGTGAGACCTGAGCATCAGTGTCCAGGAGGGTAGGAGTGACGGTGGAGACAGTGGCAGCAGCTGGTGTGTAAATAATGGAAATAATAGAGATGCACAGAATCCTTTGGTCAGCTTCCAAGCCACGGCTTCCTTCCTCAGCCTCGTTTGCTTGTAATGGCTCATTAGGACTGGTCAAGTTCTTCATTACTCATCCAGCTCACGTGTTCTTGTGGCAAGATGTGCACACTGGTGAGGGAAGGAGAGTAGCAGATAAACAACAAGGTATGGCAGAGGCCTCAGGGTGTTCTATCCTGGCAGTCCCTGTCAAGAAGAGTGACCTTAACTAGTTGATCCCAGACCATCATTATCATCTCCTCCCTAGCATAAAGCTGCCACAGCCCTCTGGTGAGCCACCAGCCAGCAGAGTTATTACACCTTGCTCCTAGAGACCACCTTTCTGCATCCCCTGCTGTGTCACACCCATTTCCATTTGAAGCATGAGGCACTGTGTCCAGGACTGTGCACTGTCTCCCCCACTCAGCTCCTTTTAAATCGTTTGCTGTGTCTCTGGTGTCAGCAGGCGAGCGTAACATCGTCATTCTTCAAAGGCAAAGGGGAGTGTGGTTGAAACACCATCTCTGAGAGCAGGAGCACCTGCACCTTGCAGTCTGCCTTTGGAAATGCCACTGAGATAACAGTCCTTCTGATCGCTTCTGCTTCTGTCTTCTCTGGGAAGGGGGCATCTCCAAAGTGTGTCTGCAAAAATATGATTCTTGCCCCTTGCACAAAGCTTTGGAGATGAACACACGTGTTACCTTGCTGCACAGATTAGCATGTCCCCTGCACCCCCCTAATGCAGATTGACCTTGTCTCAGGAAAAGCCTTTGTGCTTTTCTCACAGAGCAGCTGCTTGCCCATACAAAGGGGAGCCCCAGGCCTTCTGCCCCATCCCCTCACCATCCTCTTGTCTCTGCCATGCTCAGTCAGAGCTGTTGCTGACTCCTTGCCCTGTTGTCTGAACTGGACGAGGGGGCACAGGAACAGATCAATGGCTTGCAGTGATCTCGTGCAGACTTGCTCTAGGAATGGAGCTGAACCAGGAGCCAGCAACCATTTCAGTGTCAATAAAACAGGGTCTCATAGGGCTGAAAGGTTTCATGGAAAAAGAAGCAGAGACCCCCATGCTCCTCAAGCCAGCAGCATCTCTGACCACTGATAAATCTGAGGACAGCAGCTAGGATGCTGCACCCGCGTTGACTGCCAGAAGGATGTCAGAGATAAGAGCATTTTCTCTACTCCACACGTTTGAAACCAGGCTGACTGGGATCAAGGGCATCTGTGAGAGGAGATCAAGATGTGCATTTGTGTGACACCAATACGCTTGATTTTTCCTTTCTTTTCCTCACACGCACACAGACATGAAGTGTGTGTTTAAACTTCGACCTTAAAGCAGGCAATTTATAGATCCGCAAGCACCTCTTCAGTGACCGAAACTTTCTATGGCAGGAGCAGAGTGTTTCTGGCTCCCTAATGCCGGGCAGCAGGTGCTGCTAAAAAGCCACAGGCACTGAACTGATACAGCTCTGGCCCTTTCTAATAGGGGGAAAGGATTTCTTTTTGCAGCATTTAACCCTTCTGACCCAGCAAGGCTGAACTGTGAAGGGACGACGCAGCTCCATAAGCCTTAGCAACAGCAGCAGAACAAGTCAGGTGCAGTGTCATTTTTCTGCAGGAAGAGTTTGGGTCTCTGTTAATCCCGTCTTGCTGGTGAGGCTAGAAAGCTGTCCCTTTGGGTTATAAATCACTAGGCTGCCAGATTGCAGAAGTCTCTGGAATAGGAACCTGTAAGCATGAGCCTCTTTCCAAGGTCTGTTTATCAGGGCTGAGACATCAGGTAGAAAATGTTCCCGTCATTTCGTTCCTTTAAGAAACCCGCCTTTCCCAGCAGGGGTTTTCCTAATATATCCCTGTCCTGGAGAGTTGTGTTGGTATCAGCACAGCAGGTATTATGAACCACTTAGGAATCATCAGCCAGCCCCACTGTGCAATTGGTTGGGATTCAAAAACTTGCAATTTGGCTCCGAGAGAATCCAGGGCTGGCAAGGGGCTCTTCACTGGGCTGCTCCAGTTTGGCACCTCAGGGCCAGGTCTGCTAGCCAGAAAGTAGTTGGCACTGGGAATGTTTCACATCAGAAAAAGACTGTTTCCACGGCATGACCTCTGCTGGTGCTGGAGGAGGGAGGGTACCATGGTATGCTGTTTGAGAAGCATGACTGTTCCCTGCTAGCCAGAGGCAAGGGGAAACCTGCACATTTCAGGGGTGAGGTGTTGCTTCAGCATAATGGACACTTGCTTTTCTGTCCTTCTCCTGCCGGTGCTGTTCAGAAGAGATATGCAGCCAGCCCCTACTCGGATGAGATCGTGATGGAAGTGGCTTCAGCAAAACAGCAGGATGAACCAGAGATGCTGTGGGTGATGGGACCCGTCCTGGCCGTGATATTAATCATCATCATTGTCATTGCTATACTCCTCTTCAAAAGGTGAGATCCAATCAAGGACACAGCATTTATGGGACAAGCGCTACAGGTGGTGGCACCTTAAAGACCTTCCTTGTAGCCTTTAGATATGGGGTGCTCTGACAGACATTTTTGGTAGTCATGGGGAGGAGGAAAGTCTTCACCTGCCACAGCAGAAGGCTGCTGTGTAAAGAGAGCAGAAGGGCTGGGTATGCAGAAGGTAATTAATATCAGCCCCAGGACACAGAGCTGCTGTGGATTTTGGAAATGTGTGAGCAGTGGGACAGAGGAGTGCAGCGTTGTACCTAAAGCCAGTCTGACTGCTCTCTGGTCTCACAGCTTGGATTTACAGCCTTGGGGACTTCTCGATTACTGGTTTTCTGTGGAAATTGTCTGTTTGATCTCTGGCAGGTGCCTCCACTGCTGTGAAATTTTACTGAGGAACATAGTCTTGGTGGTGGGAACGGGGCATGGATGTGACAGGATGAAATTAAAGAAGAAGCTCTCTTCTTGAGAGCTTTCAGTCCTAGCTACCAGATCAGAACCATCCACGCTCTGTGCTCCCTGCTGAAGCAGCCACCTGCTTTTGTGTAGCACAGAAGCCCTGCTAGAGCTGTAACTGTAGTGTGAGATGATTGTTAGTCCTTCCGAGGAGCCACAGGTTGCATTTGCATGTGTTCGTGTAGCCTGTTCAATTACAGTAGGTCATCCTCTATCAGCTCAGCTCCGAGGTTCTGCTCCTCCTGGACTCTCTATTTACATATGTATCTGTACCTCGGGGAAGGGAACTGGCTTTGTTGTCTGATTAAATGGAGCTCTGCTGTGCATGTGCAGTCAGTGCCTTTCTGTGTCAGTGATCATCTCCTTTCTTCTGTTTCTGCTCTTCCCTGGATCTAGTAAACAAGAAAGGTAGGAATCCATTTTATCTTCTTGTTTTGCTAAAATTTCAAGTCTATTTTCCTTTTTAAAAATCAAGCCCGAAGCTAGTAAGGGGCATCTTTGTTTTTGGGAGCACGGGGGCATGACAACCCTGGGGGTTTACAAAGACTTTGTTTCCTCAAAGGAACCAGCCTTCCAGCAATTGTGAGCCTCTCACAGCTCTTAGGGAGACAGTTCCAACATAAAGACTCCCCAGATTGTTTTTACAATTAAATTAAAAGTCAAAAAAACAACATCACCAGGAGTTACAGGTGTTTTTTTGTTTTCTCAGTCACTTCAGACTGAGAGCTGTTCCATCAAGAATAGAAGTGCATTCTTGCAGTCTGTAATGATGAAGCTTTGAGGGAGTGCCAGGCTGTTGTAAGAAACAGTGTTCACTGGTCTTTAAGGAGACAAAAAGGCCCCGGGGAGGGGATTCTACATCTGGTCCCCACAAAAGCTATGTCCAGCTTTACCCAGCTTTCCTTTGTCCCAGAGTCTGGTGTGGGTGGAGCAGCAGGAAGCAGCACTGTGGTCAGACCTGACATTCATGTCCCTGCTGTGTCCTAGCCTGTACAGTGGCAGCATCTCCTCTTCCAGCACAATCTGCATGCTCAGTGAGAAGCTGTATTATCCTACAGGTTTCTTTGCTGTCCACCTTCTCTTTGGAGCCACTTTCTCTCAAAGGTGCCTGTGTAGCATATTCACAGTGTCAAAACTACAAAGGGAATGGATTGATGCTGAGCAGCAGACGATAGCTTGGGATCTGGAGGTTTCTTTAGCAGTTGTCCTGACTAGGCTAATGAGAGAGACAAACGTGAATTATGTGCTGCACCCATTCCCCATAAAAGCTGGGCCGCTTTTCTCGAGGGCTCAGAGACTGGCACACAGTAGCACATGGCCCATCCTGCTGTGCTCCTCATGGGAGAAACACTAGTGTATTTGTTTGCCTTGTATTTTCCTTTCTTTCTATCAGTGCTCTCAGTCCTTCAGCTCTTTTGTCTCAGGCCAGGCAGCTAGAAGGCTTCTGAGATGTTGAGATGACTCAAAGGCTCACACTGAACAATTCCAGTGTTTGATGCAGCCACAGGCTGCAGGTGGAGCTTACTCACACTCTGGGCCACAGCAGGAATGCAGGTTTCACTCATGATTTATGCACTAAATTTTCCCTAATTGCTTGTCCCTAGTGCCAGCCCAGCATGCACAGCTCCCTCTGGAAGTGATAGCGCCCTGTGCCCGTGCACAGCATTCCTGACCACACGTGGCACAGGGTCACCACCGTTCAGAGATGCAGCTGCTGCTGTGCAGAACCTGGCTTTGAAATCCTTCACAAGGGGGTAGAAATCAGAGGCTTCTGTTGAGATTTGCAGGATGGTAAATGTGCTAGCATTTCATGTGGACTAGCAGTGATGTAGCTTTCTCTCTCCCAGAAAACACCGGGTCAGCAGAGGGGTTCAGCGTCAGGCAAAATTCATTTTGGGGCTGTAACAGAAGGACAAAGTCTCTGTGTATTGCTGCATGCTCAGCACATTGGCAAAGGGTCAGGGTCGGCACAGACTCAGAAGACACTACTGATGTCCTGCTCCTGCCCAACACCCCTCTGCATGGCATATCCCCAGTATTTGTAATATACAGCAAGAAGTGGGACTTAGAAGAATTGCTAGAAGCCCTTCTTGCAGTGTTAGATTTTCCTTAATATTCACTTGTCCGCTTTTTGATTGGATCTGTCCCTGCTCTGCCTGCGAATTCCAGCAAGAGCCTGAGGTGGTGGCATTGCTGTAGGCATAAATATAGCATGAAGAGACAACAGTGTATTTTATTGTTCCATTAATACATGCCTTGGGTGCCTTCAACCATTCAAGACATGTATTAATGGCCCAATAAAACACACCCTGAAGAGCCTTTACACTATTACATTACAGCATTCTATATTTAAATATTTCTAATACTTGAAAAAAAAAATTTTATTATATCCTTCCACTACAGGAAATAGTTCCTAGAGAGAGTAAGAGGAAACAACATCTTGCATCTATCTGCTTTTTTTCTAATAAACATTACGCCAAGTATCATATTTCAAAGTGCCTCACTAATCAAACCTCTGCCATCGCTTACATATGATCCTTCCTGTTTCATAAATGGGAAATTTGAGGCACAGAAGAGGATGTGACTCTCCCAGCATCCCAGGGAGGCTGGATTGGAGCTGGGTGTGTGGGACTCGGGGACCCAGACTCCTTCCCAGGGTGGTTCATGCTGGTCTCTGTCAGAGCTCACCTGCTTGTCTCTGTCCTCTCTGTCCATAGGAAAAGGGCACACTCCCCCTCTTCCAAGGATGAGCACTCCATCGGTCTGAAGGACTCGCTCTTGGCCCACTCCTCTGACCCAGTTGAGATGAGGCGGCTCAACTACCAGACTCCAGGTAAAGAGCAGCTAAAGCCCTTGTGCCCCACCTCCTCTGGTTCTCCTTCGTCAGGTCCCCATGACAGAGGAGGAGTTGCAGTCCTCCCCACCAGCAGCTCTGCGCCTTCTCTGTCACAGTGACACAGAGCGGGTGTATGCCAAGGATATCCGGGTGTCCACTCTCTGATCTGCAAATCCTTCTCTGTTGCCCTGGCACTGCTGGCACACCAGGCTGGGGAATTTGGGCGGGGGACAGCCCATGTGTGTGTCAGACCTTATATGAAGCTCACTGCAGTTGACCTGAACCAGGAAGAGCCTCCATGCAGGGTTGGGAGAGCTCACCAGTTGCCTGCCCCTGCGTTGCTCCCAGCTGCTGCTGGCTCGGTCCAGGCTGAGATTTCAGCACTGAGCACCACTGGTGCAGTGCTTTCTGCAGGAGCTGCAGCTGGGAAGATTAGGAGGTACATAAAGTTCTTGTACTGCTGAGGATGTCCCAGCACCTTTGTACTGGGATTTTGGTGTGCTGACTTTCCTGCTCTACTCAGCTCAGGATGAAGAGAAGCAGCCTACCTTGCTCCCTGGTCAGTGCTGTGGCCCAGTGAAGGGCAGTGCTGGTCACAGTGGTCTCAGAGCAGAGGATGATAGTTCAGTAACAGCTCTTGCTTTCTGCATGGAACTTTTCGCTGCAGAGCATCTCGTCATGCCTGCACTGGCCTCTGGTGCCTCGGGGTATAGCTGGTTTGCCAGCCCACAGAGGTAACTCTACTTTGCACTGCAGAAAGGTCTCGTGCTGCTGCTTTGTGTCTGTACATCTCTGATGGCACTGAAAGCGCAGTACCTGTCATTGTAGTAATCAGAGACAGGCTCACCCCAGCTTATTCAGAGCCTTTCAGAGAGCCCAAGTCCCAGATGAAGTAGGGGAGCACTTGGGCTTTTGTGATGGAGGGAGCAGTTCAGCAAGGCTCAAGGCACATACAGCTGTCTTCTAACTTGCAGCTCTTCCTGGTCTGTAACCTACTTTCCTTTTCCTCCTGCTGCTCATTCATCTAAGAGCTTTCATCTAACGGGAGGGTTTTGAAAGGACCATTTCCTGACGTAAACCTGCTGTGTCTGGGAGGGAGGGTAAGAGAAGCCTGTTGCTGCTCACAACAGTCTGGCTCAGACGTGGGGTGGGTTTCACCAGCTCTTCTCCCTCTGTGCCAGAGTAGCTGTCACAGATCCTTAGGCCTGTCTCCCAGACAGGACCGATAGCAGAGCTCCCAGGCAGGACGCAATGACAGCTTGGCAGTTGCCAGCAGACCTGGGTCATTGACTGGCCACAACAGAGACCAGTGTGGTATTGCAGCATGGTAGAAGATGCTATGGGGAGCAAAGGAGGCACCCATACTAGAGGAAGAACATCTCAACAGGCACATCACTGCAAGCAGCACTAGGTGAGGGGGTGACACACAATCAGCAACAGCATGCAGCTCCTTGAGCTGCTCCAGGCCACGTGTGCATGGGGACAGGCTTCTGTGACATGTCTCCACTGCCCAGGGACACAAGAGCCATCTTTGCTGTATGCTTGTGGTTTACATTGCATGGAGGAGGTCAGGCTTGCATCTGCTCCCATCGTCAGCCAGAGATCAGAGTGTCTGCAATGAAGGCATCTCTTGCTAGAGGTGTAGGAAGGGACAAAAGCTGCCATCAGAGAAGAGACGTGCAGGAAATTCTCTTCTCCTGCCTATGCCTAAGGATAAGCCAAAGACACTGTCTGTTCTGCTAAGATTGCGGAGCTCTTTGAGGAGACAAAAACAACCCAAAGTGCTCAGTTCACTAGAGGCAGCAGCAGTGCCCTGGGATGCTGTGCACCAATGCTCCCCCACCAAGTGACAGAACTGTGTCCTCCTCCCCCCTGCATCACTTGTGAGGCTCTGTAGGGCAGCTGTGGGTGTTATGCAGCTAGAAGTGACTGTTCCAGCTACTGACGAGCTTGTCCTCATTAATGAGGAAGCATGAGAACCACTGAGCCCCGTGGGCCCATGCTGTTGCCCCCATCACCCACCTGAGGTCGAGGCAGTGCCACGTGGATGTGTTGACAAGAGGTGCTGGCCACCAGCCCTGCACACTTCGGTAGCTGGTCTCCCCGCTGGAGTGTGCTGAGCAGGGAAAACTTGTTTAATGCATAATTAATTGGGCTACTGTTATTAAATATTAAGCTTTCTCATTTTTGTGGTTTTTACTTCAGACAAGGGTCATTTCCCCCACTGTCAGCCTCCCTGTACTAATGTACCACTGTGCCAAGTCGCTGAGAGGATACGGGACCGGGCAGTGTCCCAATATGCCGTGAAATGAGGCTGACTCGCACTGCTGATGAGCTGGAAGCAAACTGAAGGCTCAGGGACACTGAGCAGCGGTTGCTGGGGCTGAGTGCAGTTCTTCTGGCCACGAAGCAGCACTGATGTCCGCTGGACCTGCCATCCACCTGCCCTTGCTGGCTCCCCTTGGGCATGGGGCTGTAGGCAGTGGTGTGCAGCGAGAAGTGCAGCTCTTGGCATCAGGTGAAGACCTGTGCACTCACTCCCCTGCGAGTAGCTCCAGCTCCATGTGTTTGTCAGAGTCAGGGGATGGCACTGGCCAGAGCCAAAAGCCCAGTGCGTGTTGGCCAGCTGGAGAGCAGCCCCTGGGGCCAGGCAGCCAGGGAGAAGGCTCCTGGTGCTGTGGCAGATGGTGCTTTCCTTTGCATCTTCATCTCTTTTTCTTTCCGTTTCTGAACCTCTGCAATGATGACTGAAGGCTAATGGGATTTCTGTTCTTGCCCCATTTCTTTTCTTTGCAGGTGCCAGTGTCCCCAGTTGCCCGAATATCTCAAGTTAGTTTTAACTCCTGTATTTATCTTTCGACACCTTTTGCTTTTTCTTTCCCTTTCTCTCTCGTCTCTGTAATTTTTTGTTTCAATGTCATGAAGGTCACCCTCACTCACTGCAGACTTGTAGAACAGCACTGATTTCACTTTCTGACATGATGTGTGGGGCCAAGCTCGGGTACTGCTTGCACGGCACTACAGCAGTTCACCGCAGCACAGTGCAAAAAGGAAGGCCCCAGGTGCTGGGTTGCCGGGAGACTCCTGCAGTGGCCTCTTGCCTGCTCCCAGGGCTCCTGCCCCCTCACAGTGGCATTCCAGGCTCTGCCGTGGCACCCAGCCTGAAGCTGGCCCTGTGTGGGGACAGGTAACCGTGGCCATTCTGGAGAGGGTGGGCATCTAAAAGCCCCTAAAGGGTGCTCGGCAGCCCAGTGGTTGAACACACTCTCCTCCTACCCCAGGCAAACTGGCCTCCCTAGGCTGGGTCTCCTGTGCCGTAGACTTAGGCAGAATGGATGCTGATCCAGTGGATGCTGATCTTCTCTGAACTGCCATACAGTTGGTCTGCTTGGCAGTGTTGGCACCAGAGTCCCAGGCACAGAGCAGAGGGACTTACTGCTCTAGCCGATTGGATGGGGCGGTACCAGGACTATGGGTTTAACTTCCCCTTTGTCTCTTGTCCTAGAAGCTTCAGGTTTGCTCACAAACAACCATTAAAAGCCCTTCCTGCTACTTGATGAACAAGGCATCTGCCTGTGCACACAGGAATGGGGAAGTACGTAGGACACGTGCTTCCCCCAAGAGCAGAGCCAAGGGCTTTGCATTCTGCAGCCCTGCGGGCAATACAAGACCCCTGAGCCCCTCTAGCCTGGTGGAGAGCTCACTGTCCTCTTGCCAGAGTCACTGGAAGAGCATGTAGAAGCCCTGGTAGTGTGTACAAATCTCCTCTGTCTTGCCCTACGCTGACAGTGGTTTTAGGTTCACCATAATGGGATACCAACCACCTCTTGATCCCCATCTGTTCTTGCAGATCCTTTGTTGCTGCAACCCTCCTTCAGCAAAACTGAAGTTTAGAGAGACCTCCCTTGTATTTCTCAGCAGAGATGAGCATCTGCAGCTCTGCTGTTGTCCATGGCTCTGCTTACTTCATACACAGCCATGTTGGGATAAGCATGTACTGCGGCTGTGTTCCAGCCTCTTTTTTCTTACAGCCCCACACTTCTTTCTGCCTTGGTCCTACACTGTCCTCCTCATTCAATTGCTCATTGGTAACAGTTCTGCTCTGCAAAGGCTGCTCCTGAGCTACAGCCTCTGGAGCTCTGGCTCTGGCACCAGAGAGCAAATTGTGCAGAAATCAACATCATCTTTATGGGCTCAGCTACTTCGGGAATCCTGATGGGTGAAGTGGCAGAGTACCATTTGCAGGAGGACCTCAGCCCAAGGCAGAAGAGGAATCTTTCCTTCTCCATCTGTCTGTGTGCTCTTAGGCCATCCGTGGAGAGCTCTGTGCTGTCAAGGGATAGACAGACGAGTGTGTGTTGGATTGGATCTTGCCTATATGCAGGACTGTTAGATGCTTTTGGCAGAGGTGTGAGGAGCCCTGCTGTGCAGCGGCTGTGGTGTAACGCTTCCACATTATCACCTAGCGACTTGTCACCACTGAGTAAAATGCACCTACCCAGCCTGGGGACTGCTCCGTCACCTCAGTGGCCCATCACTGCCATCTGTGGCAGCATTCAGGCTCCTGAGCGATTGAGAAGCTCCTGGCCATGCTCCAACTTGTCTCCCTGGGTGTGAATCAACAGCTTCAGCCTATTAATAACCATCATGATCCACGTGGGGTTTCTGGGAAAGCCACAGAGCAGCTGATGGAGTCATGAGCCTTGGGATTTGGATGAGCCAGGCTTTGAATGAGATGTTTCCCAGCCACTTTCCTGCCAATTCACCAACTCAGCTTCAGAGGAAGAGGTGGTGATGGTTGAGCCCTTAGTCGCAGGGAGCCTGGCAGGGTTCCTTCCAGTCCCACGTGTGCCCCCATGGTACCCATCCTCTGTGGGATCCCTTCCTCTGAACCTCTCCCCCAAACAGGGCTTGGGCTGTGCCCAGGGTTGAGCTGTTCTGAGCATCCCTGCTTTAGACAGGGCAAGGCTTCTGCCATGGCTTGAGCTGCATCTCAGCTCAGAGCAGTCTCTGAGAAACTGTTGTAGGGCACATCACTGCACACAGTGCCTTCCACAAGCCAGCCCAGTGGAGCTGGGTTTTGGGCCCTGGAGCTGGCTCTGCCTAGGGAGCACCACTGAAAAGCACTGAGTTACGCAGCTGCAGGCAGAGCCGCTCCTCAGCTCTTGCAAAGTTGTGCGATCTCGGACCAGGGGAGCAGCCATTTCTCCGTGGGGCTCTTCCCATCATTCTCTAACGCCCCAGGGGCTGGGGCAGCATCTGCCTACCCAAAACGCTGTGTACATGTGCTGCAGACTTTTCCACTGGTGCAGGTCTGGGTGAGTTTCTTTTTGGCTAATGCTGTTGTTAGGGGTAAGCAAGAGGATGAGCCTCAGCCCTCGGTGGTGAGAGCACCACAGAGTCAGTGTGTTCAACTTCAGCCCGTGCGGGAGCCTGGGAAGTGAATTGACAGCATCTTCTTGGCCTCTTCCTGCCAGGGGCTTGCCCAAGCCCCTGCCCACTGCGTGGCTTGCCCTGTGTGCGGTGGCTGTACTGTCCGAGCATGCTCACCCGGTCATTGCACATTCTGCACATCACCTTCCTTTTTGTTTCACTGAACCGTGTGCTCTGAGAGTGCGTGCAGCATGCCCCGTGATCTCACCGACTTCCCCATCCATTCCGCCCGGCGCTTCACATAGTTAAACATGTCCACCTTGCACCCACCTTTCGGGTTTGCTGTGCACATGCTGTTGTCAAGCCTTCCTCAGCCCTGCAGAGCCATAACTGTTTTCCTCTCCTTCCTCCCTCCTTGTCTTGCTCGCAGGCATGCGTGACCACCCCCCCATCCCTGTGACGGACCTCGCCGACAACATCGACAGGCTGAAAGCCAACGACGGGCTGAAGTTCTCCCAGGAGTACGAGGTGAGCGTGAGAGCCTGCTGGGTGCTGGGGGCAGAGCGATGCTGGCCAGGACCCCCAGCGGAGAGGGCTTGGAAGCTGAGCTGTGCCTCCCCCGCACCGGCATTGCTGGCACGGGCCCCAAGCCAGCCCTGGGATTCTGCCAGCTCTCCCTGCCAGCCCCAGAGCAGTGGGAACTTGCCTTGAGCAGTTGAAGCATGGTTTGTACTGGGAAAAGGCCTTGCAGCTGCAGGCACAGCAGCCCTCCATGCTCCCACCATGGTTACGGTCTCAGGAGTGAATGGGAGCTCGTGTCTACTTGCCTGGGCCGTCGCTGTTTGCTTCATTGTTTTACTCTTGTGAGTGTTGACCTCCGTGCAGATTGGCTGGGGTATTTCAGTCCGCAGCATCCCGTGCCCCTGCACTTCCACCTGCATCCAAAGCTTTGCTTTCTGCGCCATCCTCCACTGCTGACAAACACACATTCGGGTTTTCATTCCTACTTGTCCGACCTACTCTCTGCCTGCACGTTGCTGCTGGACTGTGCTGGCATTATTCTGTGCCGTTTGGCATCTCCATCACCAGTCCTGCTGAGTGGTGTTCTCAGGAGTTCTCAGGAGTTCTCCCACTCCTATGGAGCAGTCCCAGCTCCCCTCCCTGCATGGGGCTCTCTCTGCCTGTGCCCTGCAGTCCTGAGCTGCAGCGTCCCCTGTGCTGATGAATCGCACTCTGTGACTCCGATGAAACCCCCAGATAGGTACTGTCTGCACCCACCACCAACACTGCCTTTTCTCACACACATGGGCACACACAAGGTATTTGATGAACCCCCCAGTTCTGTATTGCGCTTCTCCCAGCTCAACCCTCTCCATTCCCATCCTTTCCTGAGGACAGCTTGCCAAGAGGGTGCACAGATGGAAGGGAAGGGGCTGACCTGCACTAGGGCTGGCTTGCCTTTCTCACCACTCTCTGGGCTGGATGATCAAGTTGAAAGCTTGTGAAGTTGGGGGAAGTTCCTCTGCAGCCGTGAGATCAGCAGTGGCAGGATATATGTTTTCCTGTGCTTACATGCAGGACCCTCTTGAGCTTCAGGGGACTTGTAAATAAACCCCCCACTGGTATTAAAGAGGGAATAAATTTGGGAAGTGTCCTTTGCATGTGTTATCACTGCTGTTTGAATTGTTATCAGCCTGTGCCTGTGGCCTCCCCTTCCTGCAGCATACCTACACTGATTTATGAGATGAGATCAGAACATTTGCCCATGAGGTAGGATTATATATGCCAGGAAAGGGAAAGCAGATCTCTGTGCTGAGAAGGTAAGGGACGAATTCCAGCTAGTTCAAAGGGTGTGCTGTGTGTATCTGAGGAAAACTGAGCTCCTTTTTGCTTCAGGATGCCAGGTGGAGGGTTTTACCATCCCTCTGCATACGGCTGTCTAGACTAGAGAAAATCAGAGAATCAGAGAATACTTAGATTTGGAAGGGACCTTCAAGATCATCAGGTTCCAATCCCCCTGCCATGGGCAGGGACAGTGTTCACTTAAGCAGGTTGCTCAAAGCCCCATCCAGCCTGGCCTTGAGCACTTCCAGGGATGGGGCATCCACAACTTCTTTGGGCAACCTGTTCCAGCGCCTGATGCTGAGCTTTCACCAGCTGCACCATTACATCACAACTTGGGAGGCGTTTAGAGAAATAACGTGCTTCCCTGACGGTTACCTGTGTGTTCGTGTATGACCTGCCAGTGGTGCCAAGGTGTGCAGCCGTGTCTGTCTGCCTTGGGCCTTACGTTAAAGGAGTCCAGCTGAAATGTTGAGCAGGGCTGTGCCCTGTTCCACAGGCAGACTGTGCCTCTGCTGCGCGGTGGGGATTCAGCAGCAGCCAGTGTCTGAGCGCTCCCATCCCCACACTAGGCTTGCCCCGGTTGGAGCCTGCAGCGTAATACTGAGCTGTGGGAACTGTTTTGGAAAAAAAAATGAGCATTAAGTAAATTCTCTTAGCTGTTTTCATGAGCCTCTCTCTTCTCATTTCTCTTTCTTTAGAATATCATGGCTGGTTGAGAGCACCAATCAGTTGTACTTTTCATGTTGAAGCAGCTATTAAGTAGCTGATTGTTGCATGTAATTTTTTTTCCCCTGGATTCTGCTGCATTTGACTCCTCATCAGCTAGAAATTACCGAACGTGACAGGCTTATATGGTGTTCGATACTAGTATAGACCCTAAAGCGGAATTGGTTGCCCCTTGTTGGTGTGTGGGGATCAGCACAGTCATTTCCCATTTGAGATGCCAGTGGGAAAAATCTTGGATTGAATTTGCAGAGGATGGCAGCTGCCAGTGCAGGACTGCTGCAGTGATGGGTCTGCTCTCATCCAGATCCCCCGTGTGTGGAGGTTTGGCATGGCAACAGCTCTTTTGGGAGCCCATGGTTGGAGGGCAGGATGGGCATGGCATGCATTGCTGAGTAAGGGAATCTGCAGAGTGGATACAGAAAAAGTGGAGGTGGGAGAAGAGCAGGCCCTGCAGCCCCTGCAGGGACTTGTGCTTCCCAGCACGGGGAGAGGCAGGGAACCACAGCTTGCCAAATTCTCTACAACTGCAGTCATGAAGTGATGATACAGTCTCAGAACTCTCCCCGGGACTGTGTTAGCCCCTGACCAGCTCAGAGCTGAGTTGGTGACCCAGCGCTTCGAAAGATGGAGGCATAGACCCCGTTTCCCTGTGGCATGATCATGCTGCAGGACTGGGCATAGCACAGCTTAGCAGAGAGAGCTGAGGGACAAAGGCATCACAGATGAACCCCCAAAGCCCATTTGCTGTTTGGCTGTGCTTTGGAATTGTTTTGTTTTAAGTGTTTTTACAGAGCAGCCTAGCAGCCTAACATCTCCATAGTGTGCAGGGCTGTTTATAGATGGCTCACGTTCCAGGAGCGGTAGCATCCCAGGCAGAGAGCAAATATTTAACAGGACTTTTAACCATTGAGGCCAGCTGCCCAGAGCCATCAGTCTGGTGCTTGTCTTGGTTGTGCAAACAATAGCAGGGTAACCTAGACACAGGTGAGAGAAAACAAGACCTGTCAGCACCTCCCTGCACACCTGGGCAGGGAACAGGAGGGTGGCAGAGATTTCTCAGAGCCGTCTGGCCTCCATTCCCGCGGGTCAGAGAACAAAAATTATTGTTCACATGCTCACACTGGTTTGCCAGCCCACCTGGTTGAGTAGCCTGTGCCACAAAGCCAGCACAGAGAGGGCTGTGCACTGGCTGCAGCCATAGCAGGCTCCCGAGCTGTGGGTTATTCCTCACTCCAATGGGCAGGGAGCAATCCCAACTGGACCTGCTGGTACCACTGGTGTGACAGAGGAGGTTGAACTGCAGGTGCTGGGAGCCGGCTGCAGGCACAGTGAGCTGCTGACTTCTGCTGTGGTGCAGGGCATAGCACAGCCCCACCGTGCTCTCGTGGGCATGGAGCAGAGCCGGGGGGAGCAGAGTGCAGAGGGGCTGGCAGCAGCTCCTGGCCCGGCCGCACCAGCAGAGTATTTCATTTTTAGTGCACAGTGAGAGCTACAGTGAATTTACAGTGTGGGATTAATGGAATTAAATAAGTAGAAGGGAGGCAGAGTCCCTTAATTATTTATCTGCGGGCTGTGGCGGGCGCTGCAGCTGTGTTGGAGCTCCTCCTGTGGGCCACCTTCCCACTCTGCAGTGTGTGGGTATGGAGCAGGATCCTGTCCTCAGATGGAGGGTACCCGCCTTGGTATAAACAGGGGTGCCCGCACACACCTTCACTGTGGGACCCAGCCAGACGAGTGCTGCTCTCCCCTTTGTTGCTGATAGCAAACACGGGACAGAATGGCAGTGACCAGGGCTGATTCCTGCTCCCTTGTGGCTGTTGCCACTTCTGGGCTGGGTCTTGCACCACCTTCCCAGAGGAAATTGTTTTCCTTAGGTCCAAATGGCAACTTGTGGCCATTGCCCCTCATGCCCAGTCCCTTCATCATGTTCCTGCAGCAGATGGCCCCTGGGTGCAGAGCAGGCTGGAGGTGATGACAGCCAGGCAGCATGCCACTGCCCACTGCATTAGTCCTTGATTATCTTTAGGTTGAGCATGAGATTTGACCCTGCTCCTGCTTCCCAGTGCCGTGGGGAGGCTGAAACCTCTTCCCCACAGTTTTGTGTGGAGAAAAGCACTGCTGACCTGCCCAAACCCCATGTTCACTTGCATCTCCCTTGAAGCCGAGGACGTTGCATCTGCCGTGCCCACAGCCCTGGCACAGCAGCTTAGGGCAGCGGGAGAGGTGCTCGAGTCTCTGGGGCCAGTGAGCCCAGGAGGTGCTGGCCGCAGCATCCGGATAGCACCTGGGGAGCCACGTGTTGTGGGTTTAATGGACTAATGGGGAAGCTGCCTGGCAGGCACGCGGCACTCACGTTCCGGTAATAAGAATAATAAGGCTGAAGCGCTGCCAGCGATTGATTCGGGAGCACATTATGTCCTCATTTGAGACACGGCGCAGATTGACAGTGGTCAATGCCTGTGCTAATGTGGTTGATTTCACAGGAGGCCGGGAAGCACTCGCAGCTCGAGTGCTTTCCCTTCCCTCTGCCCTTGTGCAGCCGCCTGGGCTGCTGAGCAGCGCAGGACTGTGCCTGCCCAGCTCCTTGGTTGCTGCAGCCAGGGCCAGCCAAGCAGCCAGGCTGTCCCAAAGGTCTGCCTGCCCAGGCTGTGCATCCCTGCTGACAGCAGAGGCAGCTGCAGGAACTCTGCGTGCAGAGGGATTTTGGAGCTGCACTGAGGAAGGGGGGGCAGCAAACCAAAGGTGGACTGTATCTGAGAGACAAACTGGCACCCAGGGACGTTTTCAAGGCACTTGTGAAGTACTCTCCAGTCTGTCGAGGAAGGAACCTTTTTCTAATCCTGTTTCAGTGGTCTGGCTCTGTCTTTATGTTGATGGCAGGAGCAGCAGGGATCCCTGAGCTGCTTTGGAGAGATTGCTCCTTGCACTTCCACGCTGGGAAGGAGGAGTTTTACTAATTGGGCTTTTCCTTAATTTGCACTTGCTGTCTTACAGCATCTCCCCTGTCACTTTAAAGCGAAGCAAAACCAAAAGTCATGATGCTTTTAAGTTTGTTCCTGGCTCATTTCCTTCCAGCTCGTCTGCTTTCTAGGAAGAATGAGTTGAAAGTGTTACTTTGATCGAGTTTTGGGAAGAAGCAGTGATTCTCATGAGCTCCAGAAAGGAACGAGAGCAGACTGCCAATGCCCGGGCAGTTGTGGAGCAAGGTGGGGAGGTGAGGCAGTGCTGCCATAGTCTGGGGCTCCAGAACATCCTACAAAGATGGGACAAGACTTGCCAACCACCACCTCATGTAAGGGCTTCATCTACTCTCCAAGCAGCCCATCATCCTCCCGTTTATTTACTCATTTGTTTGCCTTAAAGGGGGGAACAGGTGTACATTAATTCATCACCAGAGTTTAAATTAAATCATTTTACTTCTAAATGAGTCACTAATTTGCAGGAGTATTTAATTAGAGCCTCTTTGCACTCAGGTGCTGTATTACTTCTGACTTTCTCACCTGTTTGCCCTCTTAAGAGGCTGCTGATGATTAGACCATTTCTGCACATCCTCGTTGCACATCAAAGCAATTAACCCTAATGGCAACACCTTGATGCTTCTTTTCGGTTCTGGGGGCTCTTGGCAGCCTCGTCTCCCCCAGGAAATAACCCTTTCCACCACTGTGGCAGGATATGCACTTGCTGTGCAAAGCACACTGCACCCCGCAGCTTGGGCAGCCCTGCAGCCTTTTGGCAGTGATTTGCAGCGTAGATTGAGCATGAACAACTGCACCGAGCTCTCCCTGCTGCTGCTGAGAAGCGAGGACTCGCTCCAGCACCCACTTGTGCCCAGCGCTGCGTGAGAGTTCACAGGGTACAAGCAGGGCTGCTGCTTTCTTAGGTTGCTCCTCAGCAGCAAGAAAATGCTCACTCATGTCTTCAGGGCCCATCTCAGCTGCACCACCACCTGCCAGCTCTCTGTGTGGGCTGTCTGTGCAGACTAAGGCCACCTTTTTGAAAAAGAAGTGTTATTTCTGTCCTTAATAGGCATTGGTCAATCTTCCCCTTTAGCTTGTCTATTTGTGCTTCTCCTTCAGTGTGTTCTGGATTGACTAGACGCAATCAAAACCCCTCCCGCTCCTCTCGAACTCCAATCAGAAAAATCCTTACACATTTTGCTCCGCTTACTTTTTCATGCTTTTGACCGTTTCTGTTGCCCATAATTAGGTGGGCAGCAGTCATCCCTGCCACGCAGCTGAGGGAGGAGAGCATCCAAAGAACTGACTCAGTGAGAAGCCTGTCCTGAAAACAAAATATAGGTGTCTAAATGAAATTAAGTGCCCCAGTGAGCCGTGAGCTGTGCCTGGGCAGGGGGGTGTGGGGGGGCTGTGGCGGCCAGACCAGTGGGGTTCCAGCCAGAAGTGGTGCTTGCGGTCTCCACTCCCACCATCCCTGCTGCAGCGCCTCTGAGTGCTGCTGCTGCCTGCTTATTATGCTGATAATAGAAAATTACGGGTTTTCCATAGGAAATGTCTATTTACATCCTACATTTCCCAAACTACCTATTAGCGTCGCTGTGATGTCACATCCTCCTGCGCGTTTTCGTCAGCGCTGGCCCCTCTGCCTGCAGGGAGGTCTGATGGCGTGGGCCACACATGGGGACGGGCGACTGCTGCCTGGCACAGTGCTGGCGTGTGCCACCAAGCCCTCGGGGCCAGTGCAGCGATGAGGGCAGCGCCTGTGCTCCATGACAGAGCTGGGTACCTGGGAAGAGCCTGCTCAGCAGCACAGAAGAGTAGGGGACAGTGATGGGTGACACCTTGCGCACAGATGGTGGTTGATGGGGCTGAGCAGAGGGGTCGTGAGGGCCGTCCAGGTCAGCCCAGTCAGGGAGCTGTGCTTCCTAGCTCAGCCTTTTGCTCACGGCTGATCCAGAGCTGACAGATCGCGGGCATTTTACTGCCTGAGAAACCTCCTGATGTGGCTCTCTGCCAAGTGGTGAGCGTGGATGCCTGCGGAGAGAACAACATGTGGTGCTTCCCTTGGCCTGTCTGCTCAATACCTTTGCCTGTTGGGCAGTGAAGCTTTGGGGACCCTGAGCTGGAGCATGATTTTAAGAAAACTTTAACTGTGCCAGTAATTTCAGGGGGAGGGGGTTCGTGGGATGACTGATTTCTGCTGTAGCTGCCTGCCCCGGGCTTGCCCAGAGCAAGTCCCTGCATGAGGCAGCTGTCTTACCTGGGTGCCTGATGTACCTCTCAGCCAAAGAGGCCATCCCATCTCACAGAGGTGCTTTGGGGATGGACCTTTTTCCCCTTGTTTTGTGCACAAAGATGACAGGAAAGGCTTTGGGAAAGCGCTGTCTGGCCATGGAGGAGCCACACACCAAGTGCACCAGCACATGGCTCATGGGAGAAGCGTTGGGTGTGCAAGGCCAGGACGCAGGTGGGATCAGGGTATGTTCTTTTTGGGCAGTGGCATAGCATGCAGGCCTTTGGCCAAGATTTATAACCCCATCTCTTCCCCAGGTTTGTAGGTCCTTGTCACTCTATTAACTCAAATGAGAGATGTTTACATTGCATAAGTAGCTGGAGCAGGGGATAGTAACCTATCAATTTTCATGACTATTCCCTGGCAAATGCTCCTAGGCTGTCTTGCAGGACACTAATACCCAAAGCTCCTGGGGCACAAGACACCCAGGGCTTGCTGTATTTCAGGACACTGCAGTTCAACAGCTAATAAAACCACTAGGTCAAGAACTGTGCAGTCAGGTCTCTGTGCAGCCCTGGCATAAGACCAAATTTCTGCTGATGGGTAGCTTCAGAGGAAAGGATGAGCGCACAGAGAGAGTGGGAGTGAAGGCTCATCTGCAGCAGGCTGCCACAGCAGAGGGCTGCTTTGTCTGCAGGTCACAGGAGGCAGGTCCCACTGGAGACTGTGTTTCAGTGTGGTCTGGCTTGACACTGCTGCTGGAGACACCCACGGGAGCTTCATGTGGCCTGGGGAGAGGTGTGCAGGGAGACATGTATTTCCTGACTGAAACACACATGTGCTGCAGCATTCCGCTGTGCTATAACCGCTCCTGACTCCCTCGCTCTCTTTCCCTCTGCAGTCCATTGATCCCGGGCAGCAGTTCACCTGGGAGAACTCCAACCTGGAAGTGAACAAACCGAAGAACCGCTATGCTAACGTGATCGCCTACGACCACTCACGGGTCATCCTGACCTCCATCGATGGTAAGAGTGACTCTGGAGTGGGCACCCCAGCAAACAGCTGAACGTGGCTGGAGCAGGGGACTGGCTTTTTCCCTGTTGGCAGTCAAGCAGGGTCAAACACCACAAAATATGTACAACACCAACATGAACAAAGGCATGAGGAGTGGAAGGGCTCTGCAGAGCTGCCTCTACTTTCCCAATGTCCTCAGAGCAGCGTGCCCTGTGTGGTTGCTCCTTGCTACTGCTGGTCCCAGCAGAGATGCTTGTCCCAGCAGCCTTCCTTCTCACTGCTGGCCGTGCTGTGTGACTTCAGCTGCCTTCCTAGGCACATGGTGGGACATGGCACTGTTAACCTTACCACCCTTTGTCCTGACATGACTGCAAGGCCAGTATCTTCCTCTGGGACTTGTCAGTGTTTGCTCCCAAGTGTTTGCACAGGATGAAGGGTGCCCCTTCCCCTGGGATGTTGGGCTCCACACATCCCAGTGCTCCACGGGAGATTCATCAGGCCCTGGTTTTCATAGCACTGACCCCAATGGCTCCAAGAACCAGCCCCACATCTCACTGGAATCTGCACTAATACATGCTTTCAGTGCCTGCTTTGCAGTCCCCTTGCACACAGAGGAGCTGGAGCACAGGTTCTGAAGCGCAGGCTCACCCGTTCCCACTGTTTTATAAATCAGCACCGGGCTCCGCACACCAGAACTGAGCCCACTCATGGGAGATGAGGAAGATGCAGCTCACTCAATGCACCCCTGCCTGGGGAAGAGACTGGGGTCTGGCTTTGTGTACAGGTGGCCCTGCAGTCACTGCAGTCCTTTTTCTTGGGATGGAAAATTCTTTTCTAATGCTAATACTCGCTCATCTGGGGAGGAAGGGGTGAGTAAGGGGGGGGCATCCAGACAGTCCCTGGCAGCAAGACCAATTTAGCAGCAGCAGCTATGTGAATGCCTGTTGTGCCTGATCCTGGGCAAGCCCTCTTAGACAGCTGTGGGGTGAGTACATGGGGGAATCCCTGTTTTCCAGCCTGACTCAGTTGCTGTAAGTAGTGTGTGTCTTCCTGGGAACGGTTCCCAAACCACCCTGCCAGGTCTCTGCCACCCATGCCAAGGGAGCCGGGTGCTTCACTCCAGCTGCTGCTGCTCCTTGGAAGCCACCAGCACTTTGTTTCTGCTGGAGAGTGCTGAGACCTGTAGGAAATTCTGCAGGACAAAAGGGCGAGGAGGAGACCCCCAGCTTTATTTCCTTCCTGTAATGAAATGCAGATGCGCCCTCCCTGGGAGACAAGGAGATTCCTGCTGCTTTCCCTCCCTGCAACCCAGGCAGCCCATGCTGAGCAGGGTTTGGAAACAGCCACAGGCTGCTGGTTTGCCGCATTTATTTTAGTAACTATGTGTTTGCATTTTAAAGGCTTTTACAGGAAAGTCCTTTCCTTAAAGTGATGGAGTCAAAGTGGGAATGGAGCAGCCTCTGCCAGCAGGCAGCAGAGGGGGGGTCTCGCACTGAAAAGGGTTTCAGTGGTGGTGAGAAGAGGGACTCTGGTTCCTCTGGGGTACTCAGCCCTGCAGGAGGCGTGGGAGGACATCCCTGCCTGACACCCCCTGCTAGCAGAGACAATCTAATGAAGCAGCTTCATTTTTAAAAGGTGCTGTAGGACCATAACAAATAGCTGGTGAATTTAAGACAATTACTTCAATCAGTTGCTTGGGGCCAAACGAGCTCCTTAATATTCCTGCCTATGAATTTCCCTTTGTGTGCGGGTGGCAGCTGTCTCTCTGCTTTGGTGCTGCCTGCTTGTTGCATTAATATGGGAGTTACAAAGGGTTCTTCTTTGTTCAGGCACTATCCCTGTCCTCTGCAGGATTTCTGGGAGAGATTCTGGCATCACCCTGTAAAGGAGACTTGTCAAGAGCCTTGTGAACATGCCAGCATCTCCCTCTGCCTGCAGGGCCCAGCAGAGCAATAGGCACAGGGTCATGGGCTGCCCCTGGACTAACATTTTGCCCTCTTTCTCCACAGGGGTCCCAGGCAGTGATTACATCAACGCCAATTACATTGATGGGTATCGGAAGCAGAACGCCTACATCGCCACACAGGGACCTCTGCCAGAAACCCTCAGTGACTTCTGGAGGATGGTGTGGGAACAGCGAACAGCAACTATAGTCATGATGACCAGACTGGAGGAGAAGTCCAGGGTACAGTGTGTGCTTTCTCCCTTTTCTGGAGCTGGTGGTGGGGGCAGGAGAGAGGAGTGGGAACACTTCACAGTGTAAGGGCATCCAGGGAGAGGCAGGTCCTGTGGTGTGGCTCACTGCTGCAGGCACTCAGCAACAAGCACCCCTTAAGCATATCCCTGTGGGTCAAAGGAGTGGCAAAGCTTCCTGTCTCTGTGCTGCTCGTTAACCCCTGTCTTGCCTGCATGTCTGCATACACAGCCATCCTTTCCCTCCCCACATCACTCACACCAGAAAGGAGAAGGGAAAGCTCTGAGATGGGGAGCGTTGACAGTCCCTGAAAGCCTGGGGGCTGCATCCCAGAAGCTGAGAAGCTGCAATTGGTAGGTGGTGTCAGCAGCATCCTCCAGCCTGACAGGGCCCTGGCATCTCAAGCGATGCAAGGGAATGGCTGACGAGGTCTCATTGCAATAGCAAGACTAATTTGTGCCTCGTCCAATGACAACATGTATAAACAATCAGCTCATACTGCCAAGATTAGATATTCTGATGTAATAAATGCAAAGCTGCCTGCAAACCGTGGGGAAGGCATGATGTGAAGTGGAAGGAGCAGGAGCCCTCACTGCGGATGATGCTCTTGGCGTCTCATGACAGGGGTTCTCACTCAGCCCCTGAAGGAGGAGTTCGTAAGCTGTGACCGAAGCGCTCCCATGCCCAGATACACCCTTCAGGCAAAGCCTGCCCAAGCAGGAGGCAGCTTCTGCCTCTCGTGATTCAATTTGTTCCTAAAAGTAAAATTTTAGCGGTGAGCATTTGTACTTGCAGAATATTTTAGCGTCGCCATGCCAACAGCAGGAGAAGGGGCTGTGTGCTCAAGCTGTGAAGCGCTGGTTATTTTTAGCCCAATAAGCTCATTCTTGAGAAGCAGAAACTGTCAAGTTTGGGTTTAGCTAAAACTTTTGCCTGCATGCTCTCCCTCCATTTCAAAGCTTTAGCACCAAGATGCTCACAGGGGTGTCCTAGCCCACACTGGCTGGGAGGAAGCAGCTGGAACAACCCATCACCGTGGCAAAACAGATCTGCTTTTCCTGCATATACAAAAATAGGCTTTGTTCGTGGGCTTCCCCAGCTCTACAAATGCCCTACAGCCTCCAGGGAAAAACTGTGTTCCTTGGAGATGAGCTGCCTCTAGAGATCCAACCCCAGCTTCACACTGTGCTTCCTGCTGCACAGCCCTACCTCCTCTGTCCCATGGCCACCATCACCCACCCCAGCACAAAAAGGGAGGTAAATTAACCTGACCTGACCTGTAGCTCAGAGCTTGGCACATGGGCTAAGCAAGATCAGAAGCTGCTGATCAGCTGCTCTCTGCAGCTGGGGGTTATATGGGGACGTCTTTGTGCCTTCACATTTCAGTGATGGAGCGTATATTTGAAGTACGAGGAAAAGCCCTTTTAGGTTGCCAAGTAAATCCATGCCTGGAGTCCTGACTCACTTAACTTCTGGGCTGCTTAGTTATGGGAAGACACTTCAAGGTGCGTGTTTCTTGAAGATAACGGGTTTCCTTTGACCCCACGGGCCCTTGTCTTTGCCTGAGATGCCTGCGCTGCTGAGCCGTGCGTTATCTCCCCCCAGCACACTCCCTGTCCTGTCACCCTGCGCTCACCTCCTGCAGTATTGGTTTCTGTCCCAGACACAGTGCGTGTAGTCAAGCTTGTAGTGATGGGACAGGCTCTCTGGATTCCTGTCACGGGCAGGGGGTGACCAGAGCCCTCGTAGAAGCTGCAGGCAGGCTGCCAGACTGGGCATGCTGCCCAGGGGCTCTAGGCTGACCCGAACTGGACCCAGACCCCAACATTTGCTCCCCAACACTGCCTGCCCATGCCCTGCTGGCTCTTTGGCACATCCCCAGCACTAATGAGAAATGGGCAGCTTTCTCAGGCACTGCAGGAGAGACAGGTTGCCAGGGGAGGCAGTGGGGAAGCCCAGCTTCTCCTGAGTCAAACCAGCCCTGCACAGCCAGGGCTTCCCTGGACGTGTTTGCTGGACCTTGTAGTGTGCCCCAGGGTACCACTCACATGAGGGGCCTGATGGGGAGTTGGGATGTGGACTTGCAGATTATTTTCTTTGGCTTATTTTGTTGGTATCTGCAGCATCTTTCAGTGTGGGATGGCTTTCAGCCACCCTCCTGCTCTGCTCTTTCTCATGCCCCTTTGGTGACAGCTAGAGCTCAGTCAGGAGCACCCCTTTTTGGGACCAAGGAAGATCCCATTCACTGCCCATTTCTCCCAGCTTTCAGCATGAATCACTGTTTTACAGTTCACTCCACTCCAGAGCCTTCAGATCTCATCTGATGCAACCCCTTGGGTCCCTGCAGCCTTGCTCCCTGCTGGCGTTCACACTGCTGTGGGACAGCGCTGCTCCAGGCAGTCACATGGTGTCACAGCGATACCCACGGGTGACCTTGCTTGAAAGTCCCCTTGCCCGGGGGCTTTGGCACAGGCACAGCATTGTCCAGCTGTTGAGCCTGGGGTGGGCAGCACGGCCTCATGGCGAGATGCTCAGTGCAAAGCAGGCTCTGTCACCTTCCCAAGCGAGGTCCCCAGCTCCCCTTGGCAGTGCTGTGTGTAGATAAGCCAGTCGGGACCAGCAGCAGCTTTGCAGCCCTGTAGGGGTGACACTGCTTTAAAGGACTCCTGAGCTGCAGGGGGAAGAAAAAAGAAGTCTTTAAAGAGCATCAGCTTTTATGGTCTGCAATTTCAGCTGGCTTGATGGTCCAAATCATCCTCCCTTTTTCATGTTTTCACAAAGCGAAAGGCACATAAAGGATAGAAATGGCTGGATTGTGCAATTTAGCTGCCTTCAAAGCTTTATAGGCGGTTTCAGAATCATTTAGTGGCAGTTCAGAAACACACATTGTAGATTATTTTTCCCAAATCTGCAAGCGTGGTGTGTCCCAGCCAGGGTATGTTGCACAAAAGAAGTATTAAAGCAGGATTTCTCCTGCTCTGGGTGATCCCCAAGAGCCTGGCAGGGCAAGATCTCCCAAAACAGCGCGGTGGCCTGTTCTGTCCCAGCCCAAAGCACCAAGCAGCCATCTCTGGGGTGTGATCTCCCCTGGCACTTAATGTCCCCAGTCAGGGGAGCAAAGAGGCTGGTGCCAAGGGCTCTGGGGAAGAAGCGCCTGGCAGCCACCAGTCCTGCTCCAGCCTTCTTGCTGGAGGTGATGCCATCTGGAACTTGCAAGCAGGGCTGGGAGCAGAGCACAGCTCTCGAGCTGAGAAGAGGTGCCCGGCTGCTCTTGGGCACAAGGCATCAAAGGGGAGGGACAGGAACCACTCAGCAAAGCTGCGATAAATGGCTGTTCAGGACATTACTGTGCTCCTTAAGTTAATGAGAAGCAAGCACTGCCAGAAGAAAACATCTCTTATCTGCTTTAGTGCCACAGTGCATCGGCTTCAGCATAAAATTTACAGAGCTTGAAAATGGGGCATAAACATTATGGGTAAATTTGGCAGAAAATGTGACTGACTCTTATCTGGTCATGAATAAATAATTTTCAATTACCAGCCCAGGCGCTGCTATTATCCCGTACAGGGAACTCCTCTGAAGTTTGTTTTGAGCTGGAGCACACACAGCCCTGCAGCACGTGGGTGGCAGGAGGGGATGGCTCTCCCGGAGGACATGCTGCGCTGCTCCCCTGTGAACCACACCAAGGGTGACAGAGCAAGCGGCTGTCCCCAGCACTGGCAGGATGCCACTCTGCCCTCCCCTCACCTCCTTTGCAGAGGGGTCACATCATCCCCCAGCCAGCCAAGGCAAACTCAGGTGGCTGGAGGTGCAGCTGCAGGTACTGCCCACTTGTGAGGACAGGATCGGTTTGGCTGTGAAACAAGGTTTGTGACCACCAAGTTGTTCGTTCTACACCTACTCAGTGTAAAATAAAGGGCTGCTCTGTGCCCAGCAAGGAAGAGATATCTTCTGAGGAGCAGAGCCTGCCGCGCTGGGAGCACAGATCCAAGGCAGTGCAGGAGACCCTGGGTGGGAAGCAGCAGAGCTGCTCTGGGCCTGGGGGTGCCCGCAGTACCCCGTCAGGCAGCCTCGCACCAGGCACTTCTGCCAGGGCAGGGCTGACTGAGAGCAGACCCCAAAAAGCAGGGACAGGTGCATCCTTCTGACCCCAGGCTGCCGCGCTCCAGCAGCCAGAGTGCGAGATGAGGGCTCTTAGCTCTCAGAAGCCCCACCCTGCTTAAAGTGCCTTCAATTAAAAGGCAGAACTTCATTGATTTCTAATTAAGCCTGTTGTTTCCCTTCCCACACATTCCCCTGTAAACACACTTGGCTAATAATTAAGTTTACTATTCCTTGACAAGCACAGATGATCTTCCATTCACTCTTCTCTCCTAGGGCGGGAAACTATTTTCGGTGCAGTGCACATGGGTGGGAATGAAGCCTTCCTCCTGTCAGGAAGGCACCGCGGGAGACGGGTGCCAGATGAAATAGGGATGCTCAAGGTGCCAAATTAAATAGGGAGCTTGGGGCTGGAGAGAACAAAACTGGAGGAGTAGTTTGCAAACACTGAGCTGTGAATAGGAGGAGGAGGAGGGCATCAGCAGATGAGCAGGGAGGCATGCACAGAGAGATGAAGGGGGCAGAGGGATGGGGCCCTGGGGATGTGTTAGGGCTCTCTGCCAAGTGGGCTGCAGCAGGAGCTGTGACCAGTATCTCAAAGTGCTCTGGCTGTGAAGCTGGGAGGATAAAGGATGCCACAGGGTAGGGGGTCTCTAGGGAGCAGTGGTGTTTTCTTGATGGGACAGTGCTGCCTGCAGGAAGGGGCTGGAGGGATGGTTTGGCCTCAATCTGTGTCTTCTCACAGAGGGAGAACAAGTTGTGTCTGTGTCTGAGCTGGCATCTGTGCCTTGCTGTGAAGCAGTTTTAGAAACACCTGGGAGATGTCTATTTGCAGGGATATGCCACCTGCCAGAAGGGTAGGTCAGCATCTCTTGGGGATGCTCCATGCACTTGAACCTACGGCATTTACAGAAAGGGTGGGAGGGTCAGCCCTGTGGACGCAGCATCCAGGCTGGAGGTCTGGTGTGGGCTGTGTCCCATCTTTCACCGGGGGGGTTGCTGCCTGGGGGCTGCGCTGGCGGGAGCACCCTGGGGACTGTGCATGTTAAAGGGAAAGGTAGTGCCTGCTGTATTGTATCGCTGAACTTAGGGCTATGTCCTGTCTCAGTTCAGTGTCTCTGGGTGGAGGACTTTGGGCTGGGATAGCGGGGAGCTGGTGGGGATACAGGCTGTGTCTTCCCTCACCTCACCTTTCCAAGACAAACCACCCCTTCCCCTGCCCTGCTTCACCAGCTCTCCTCCCACCAACCTGCTGCAGCTGACCTTCTCTCCATCCAGGCAGCGGTCAGGGATACGCTGAAAGCACAGCCGCAAAGATCCTCATTTTCCCAAACAGGAGGCAGAGAAGAAAAATTACAGCAGGCATAAATCACTGCTGGCAGCTGCTGCACACAGCCTTCATACCTGGTGCTGCTCTTGCTGCTGTGTCTGGTGGCCTGGCTCCCTTCGCCGCTCCCCACTAATGGCTTCAGGGAAAAAATATAAAATATCCCTCTTCAAACATGAATCTTGTAGAAAGGAGTCCAGGGTGTGCTGCCATTCTGCTGAGGCCTGGCACACTCCAGGAGAAGGACATCTGGGCATTTGGGCCCCCTCTGCACAGACTCTTCTCTGTCTTTACCCTCTGTCTTTGAAGGGCAGAGCCCTGTTCCTCACCCCAAATTCCCCAGCCAGCAGCCAAGCACTGACCCTTTCTCCTCCTCTCTCCACAGGTAAAGTGTGACCAGTACTGGCCAAGCCGGGGTACAGAAACCTATGGGATGATCCAGGTGACCCTGCTGGACACAGTTGAGCTGGCAACCTACACCGTCCGCACCTTTGCCCTGTACAAGGTATGGCGCTGGCTGGGCTGTTCCCGTGCCAGGTAATGCGGAGCTGCTCCTTAGTCCTGCGGGCTGCTGCATGGCCCACAGGCTTGGCCAAGCATGTGGCTAGTCCACACATGGGCCATTCCTGACATCTGGGCTGCAATGGGAGACTGCCCACAGGTTGTGTGTCTGGCCACCGCTGGATTTTGGCCAGGACACCTGATGCTCCCCTGTATGCATTCAGAGCCTGTGGTGGGCCCTGGAGTGCTTGCCTCTGGCGGGTGTACATGTAACAGCTGTCCTCCCATTAGAGGGACAACATGGGAAGCAGTGAATTCTTAGCACTCCTGTCACTAGCAATGCAAACGGAGGGGCCGCGCTGACGTGTGCTCAAGCCCTTCTCTCCTGCCTGCTGCCTACCTCATTAGTGTTTGGAAATCCCTGGGGGCAGCGCTAGCAGCGGCAGCGCAAACAGGCTTTGCAGCAGCTGCCTCTGTGCGTGACTGAGTCAGGGCCACACCGACAGTGTGCCATGGGGACACACTCACACCCTGGGAAAGCATCTGGCCCCCGGCAGTCACCCGGCCAGTCCTGCAGCATTGCTGTCGAGATCACTCAGCCAAGCCGAGACAGGAGCAGGGCAGCCTCTCGACACAGGCTGATCGGCCATCCCAGAGAGACCCACAGTGCAGAGGAGCAGTGCCTGTCTTTCCCTGAACATGCAGTGAGTGCACAGGTAGTGACCCCACGCTGTGCAGAGAGGAGTTTTTCACCTTCCCTTCAATCTGCTGTGCTTCCACGGAGCTGCTCTGCTCTCTGTAGCAGCTGCCTTTCCACAGAGCATCTATGTCTACATAAGCAGGCATAGAAGCCTTGCAAGATGCCCACGTTTTACCTCCAGATTTACAGTGGCAAAAGCCCAATACATGCACGATCACACATCATTATGTGTCTGTTGCGACCCAGGCAGCTGGGTACCTTGTTGCCCCATCTGTGGGTTCCTGCCCTAGAACAAGACTGTTCTCATGCAAAACAACACCTCTTTCTCTTCGACAGAACGGCTCCAGTGAGAAGAGAGAGCTACGACAGTTCCAGTTCATGGCTTGGCCCGATCACGGGGTACCAGAATACCCCACCCCAATCCTAGCTTTCTTGCGACGGGTCAAGGCCTGTAACCCACCAGATGCTGGGCCCATGGTTGTCCACTGCAGGTAGGACTGTGTGTTTGTGAAACTGCTCCTGGCTGCAGGAGCTTTAACTTGCCCAGCTAAAAGTGGGGTCCAGCTAAAAGAAGGTTTCACAGTAGCATAACCTGTACTGCTCTGCTTGGGCTGGGAACAGGACAGCACCCAGCAGCAGGAGTGCAGTGGTGACATTTGTATTGCCACTGCTCTGTCAGATTGAGCAGCGCTGCTGTATGGAGAGCCCCAGAAAACATTTTTTCCTGCAAAACTGCAATTACCATTTTAAAATGAAGTGATCTGTGCCAGCATAAGTAGATGGTACCTTTCAGAGGCACATTATTGAAGTATGTGCATGCAGTGACCTCTACGAACAGTCATACACAGTATTTACAGCAGAAATCTTCCGCAGGGTGGAAAGGCAGCTCTTTAAGCAAAATATTAGTCTACTACGGCTCAGCACCCTATCCAGGCAAGATTTATCTGTACCAGCCGAGTGGGGACTATTACTGAGCAAACCACTCCATCATTGCTGTTCCAGCATACGCCTTACCAGCAGTGTTTAATGCTCTTCTTTCATGCTCTGTTTCAGATGGGAGTGGGGTATAATTAACACACAAACAAGCTGTATTAAAGCCCTGTTAAGGATCTGACTTGCACCATAAATGAGGAAATGTCTAGCTCCCTATCTCTGTCTGTGTTTACATGTCACGACAGCATGTCTGTTGTTTTCGGGGTGCTCTCAGGGTGAGTAGTTTGAGGATTGCTACAGCTCTTCCAACAGTGGAGAAGCATCCGGCGCTTGAGCAAAGGGCTCAGCATAGACATGCGTGACCTCACCTTTCTGCCTTCTCCTCTCGGGCTGGCTGCCCTCACTTTAGGGGTTAGGAAACAGTGACCCAGGTTAAAAGGACAAGCAGGCTTGAAATTAGGAGCTTCACTGGTGCCAGGGCCCAGCCTGAGCTCCAGGTCTTCTGACTTAATGCACACGCATGCTGTCATTCTCCTGGCTGGTGAACACATTTCTCCTTCCCTTGTGGAGGTGCTGCCAGCCACCACAGGGACCAGCAGAGTGACACCACGTCCTTCCCACTCCAAGGGGACAGCAGAAGGGCTGAGTAACCTCCCACATTCTCCAGCGCCTCACTTTCTCGTTCCTCCTGTCACCTCTTCTTTGGGGCTCAGTTCGTTAGCCCTTGATGTGAGGAGAAGCCTTCACTCCCCTTCTGTGCGCTGTAGGTTCCGGTGCTTTCTTAAGCAAGGGTAGAGCTTGTGTGGCATCTGTACGAGACAGTGTCATCTCAGGCCACGTGCTTTCTCTCCGCAGTGCTGGTGTGGGACGAACTGGTTGCTTCATTGTCATTGATGCCATGCTGGAGCGGATGAAGCATGAGAAGACCGTGGACATCTACGGCCACGTGACGTGCATGCGCTCTCAGCGCAACTACATGGTGCAGACAGAGGACCAGTACATCTTCATCCACGAGGCCTTGCTGGAGGCAGCCACGTGTGGCAATACCGAGGTGCCTGCACGCAACCTCTTTGCTCATATCCAGAAGCTGACCCAGGTGCCACCAGGCGAGAGCGTTACTGCAATGGAGCTGGAATTCAAGGTTGGTGGCAGAGCCCCAGCAGCCCCTTCCCCAGCACCCTGTCTCTGCCCGCTTAGCCCCACAGGGCCACTCGCCCAGGGGTTGGGAGAGGAGAGGTGTGGATCATTACAGACAGCTATTCTATTGTGTGTTTCTAAACCAGGTAGGCAGCGATGTGAAATACATTTGAATTGTAAAGCTTCTGTCGGCCATGGTCCCCCCTGGATTGGCAGCTTCTGGGGAAGATATAAAAGGCAGATGGATGCTCGGTTCTCAGCAGCACGTTCTGCTCTAGGTTCACTGTGCGGCAGGAGCTGCATCTAAAATCAGATGCAGATCGTGTTAGTGATAATTGATGTTACTGTGAACAACTTGTCTGGAAATGGCTCCAATTTAAATATGTGAGACATTTATAGTCTCATTTCTTCAATGCTGGGCTCTGTTATCTTTTAACCACCTCGACACCAAGCCTCGGTGTCTAGAATTGGTGAAGGCAGTGTTTTAAGGCACATTGTTTTTGAGAATCCAAGCCCACATTTTGCTATCTATATCTGCAAATTCCAACTGCGGATATTTATTATAGCATTGGAGATGGAAGTGAGCTCTGGTAAGCGCCCATATCCTCAGATGAGGTGCATTAGTCCAGTGGACACATGCAGGGGAATATAGCTCATGCAGGGAGGCAGCAGACCGTGCAGGCTGTGAAATGAACTGCAGCAACACAGCTTCTCCTGGGGATTCCCTCCAAGTGACAAAGGAGCAGGAGAGGCAAAATATTGACTTTCTGCCTGATAGCTGAGTAGCTCTGTCCCATAGTTACCAGAGCTGCTGGTGTCCTGGGCTTGGGATAGTAGAACATGCTGCATTAGTATTTCATGGTGACACTTGCCCTGAGAAACCTCACAAGAGAGCCACAGAATTAGGCTCAACTCTAGCGACTCTATTGTAAGAAAGACAAAAATCTGCTGTTCGTCCAAGGGTCTCCTTAGAACAGTAATAAAACTTGCCCCTCTCTGTGCCCTGGCAGGATCTACTGCGTGGGAAACCCTGGGGAGCAGGATATGGGAGGGCCGCACATGGCTGCATCACTCCCCAAAGAGCAACCCTGTCCTTCTGCAGGGAGCCTCTGTCAAGGACCAGCTGCCACACATAGAGAGAAGGGTGGCTCTGGAGATGCTGGGGGAAGGGAAAAATAGAAATAAAAGGAAAAGGGAAATAAATAAATAAATAAAGGAGGGGAGAGAAGAACGATTTCTGTTTGAGTGTCTCTGCCAAGTAACACATTTACCATGACTCCAGTTTACAGGGCTCAAAGAGAACCATGAAATGTCTCACAGTAACCCAAAATAGATCTTCTTTACCTAAAACTGTCACAATTCTCACATTTTTCTTGGGTTCCTCTGGGGTGAGAAGTAAATAGTAAGACATTGTTGAGAGATGGAAAGCTTTCCTTCCCTGACGCCACTAGGCATGTGTCCCTGGTTCAGCCCAGTACAAAGCTTCATGTCCTGGCCCTTTTTGGCTCAGAGAACTGCTGTGGGTCTCCATTCCTCTACGTGTGGCTTTGGGGCTGTGCCAGCAGGTCCGTGCAGGTGATTCCCCTGCTGTCACCTACAGCCACGCACCAAAACCCAGCAGCCTCCTCAGGAGGTGGTGGCAGAGCCCTTCGTCAGCTCCAGAAAGACCTGGTCCCCAGCAGCTGTCCCTCGGTCAGAGGAGGGAGCGTGGCTGTGTGCCCAGCAGGATTCCTGCCTGCCCTGCTGCCAGGGTCCCAATTTTGTCTCCAGACTGCTGCGTTCCCCAGCAGGGGTTTGACATGTCTCTTCCTCTTCCAGCTGCTGGCCAACTCTAAAGCACATACCTCACGTTTCATCAGTGCCAACCTCCCGTGCAACAAATTCAAGAACCGCCTCGTGAACATCATGCCATATGAGCTGACAAGAGTCTGTCTGCAGCCCATCCGGGGTGTCGAGGGCTCTGATTACATCAATGCCAGCTTCATAGATGGGTACAGGTAAGGGCCACCTGAGGTGCCTGGGCCAGCCTGTCCTGCCCATTTGGAAACCTGGGCAAAGTTGCCTTCTCCTCTTTCCCAAGGACTGGTCCTGGCTGCCTAGAGGTGGGCTGGGGATCACTTTGTTGCATTTTATCTATTTCCATCTTCTCAGACACTGCAGTGCGTGTAGTTACAGCGTGTGAAGACTGCTAGTGAGTGAGCGCTGCCAGGCTGGCTTGTATTGCTGTAGACAGATGCCCACGTGGCTGGGGTGGGCAGCTGTCCTGGCTCCTGCAGAGGTTTGTAGGATCTTCTGGTAGGCATCCCTTGGCATGTGTTTTATATCTTCAGCATCTATCGCAAACCTGCCCCACCTCAGTAGCAACCAGGGGTAGAAGTGCTTGCCGTGCATGGCTGGTGCAGGCAGCAGCCCAACACTTATTGTCCCATGTCTTGATTTAGGGGGACATCTGTGGATCCTCTAGCAGGGTCAGTGCTGGACACTGGAGAGCCTGTCACTGGGTTCTGCTCCCCACTATACCTTTTAGAAAGCATGAATTAAGATGTACTGGGGCAATAATACGGTTTCTGTGTCTAACTGCTGGCATCACATTCTCTGATGCAAAGTGCCAGCAGAGGAGAATGCAGAGAAACAGCCCAGTGGCCACACCTTCTTCCCAGCCAAACCCTGGACAATAGTCCAGGCCAAATCCCCAAAACGCGCACGCAGGGCTTATTCCTGTCACCTTTCTGGTGCACCATTCAAGTAGGGCCACCCCGTGCAGGAGCAGGGGATACAACAATGGATGTGGCACACTCCCCCTGCAGCTTGGCTCTGCCCAAACACTTCTTATGGGCTGGTGACCTCCCAGGAGCAACAGGCACTGCCAGAGGCAACTGATGTTGGTGCAGCCAGGCCAGTGGCTCTGTGCTTCCGTCACTGTTCCAGCAGCCGAGCCCAGGAACGGTTCCCAGGGGGAAGGACTACGTGGAGGCAAGAGTGGCCAGGGACCAGAAGAGGAGTAACCCTGGGAGCATCCCAACACAGCAAAACCACAGCGAGCCAGGTTCCCTCAGGGTGGGATAGAGTAATGGGGAAGGATGAAGGGGCTGGAGAAAAGCTGTCACAGAGCAGCTTCTGCTCCCTCCTGCCTGTGTGGCTCCGTGCCATCCAGCAGCGTGTCATTAACGTGGCTGCCTGCCTGCGTGTCAGACACCTGCCCGGTGTCTGACAGGCGGGCTGCAGCCACAGTGCCCTGGCTCCAGAGCTGATTAAGAGGGATGCTGTTTTTGCCCCTTGGTGATGCTGTGAAGGGAGGGCTGCCAGCACGGCAGGTGGTACCATTTCATGTGCTACCTACCCCATCCCTGACGAGTGCTGTTATCTCTTCCTGTCCTTTCCTTTGAACCAAGCAATCTTCTTGGTATTATCTAAAGAGATCAGCTGGCCCAGGGTCCTGCAGATATCATTAATGCTGCATCTTTATTAGATCTTTTGTGTCATTCTTCACCCCCACTCCCTGCTTGTTATGATGCCTTATAAGTCCACATGGAAGCAGCCCCCGTCTTCATCCTGCACATTACAGTTGTCCTGCAGCACGTTCATTAATTTTTAGCACCAGCAGAGAGATGAAATGCCAGACAGGAGAATGTCGCCTCATCCTGCGGGCTCCAGCGCCCCGCTGTGGTGAAGAGAGACTGTGTCTTTGCCACCCGCGCAGTGTCAGACCCGGCTCTCGCAGGTGCCAGGCTGGGTGCTCGGCGAGCCAAAGAGACAACATGCCGGAGCTGGTCCTTCTCAAAGTCCAAAGCACTAAGGGTGCTTTCTTCAGGGTGGGTGCCAGGCCTGGGGCAAAGCAAGCTCTGCTTTCACATGCGACATTTAGAGAGATGCTCTGGTTTGCAATGGAACCGAGGAGGACAGATTTGGGAGCTTCAGAGAAGTTGGCAAAGTAGTTTTGTTGATTACCACACTGCCTTAGTTGTTAGCTGACGTGTGTGATCCAGGTGACCTGACTCACTTGCTCTGTCTTTGCATGCAGCAGGAGGGACAGTGGGTGTAAAAGTGCAGGAGCCCAGGGGTGCTGCTGGGCTTGTCCCCAGGCGCAGCCTCTCCTCCCAGCCCAGATGGGTGGCAGCCTGCTTACGTGGTGTGGGTGCTGAGAAAGCTCTTAGTCCAGCAGCTGTAGGGACAAGCAGCTGGGAGAGGCTGGCGGGGGACACTGTCACCCCCACAAGGACAAGCAGCCTTTCTGGATCATCCATTTGTGGGGAGCATGTAGAAGACATGCGCTGGGCAGGCTTATCCCTCCTCCTGAGTCCATGGCTAGTCCTAGAGACCTGTCTGCTGCAGCTGCATTGTCAGTCCTGCTGCATCGGGTCCCTGCCTCCAGCCCCCCGAAGCAGCTGCTGCCCACCTCTCAGGAGTTACTCTGAGCACCATTATGTTTGTCACAGGCAGCAGAAGGCCTACATCGCCACACAGGGACCACTGGCCGAGACCACAGAGGATTTCTGGCGGATGCTCTGGGAGCACAACTCCACCATCGTGGTGATGTTGACAAAGCTGCGCGAGATGGGCCGGGTACGAATCCTGCTCAGAGAAAAAGGGGGCTGTGTGGCTGCTGTCTGCGGACACAACCTCTCAGCTCACCCCAGTCTGTCCCCAGCACCAGCTGCTCTGGGCCAGCCTCCTGCTGGCATGTCTCTGGCTGACTCTGTGGCTCCAGAGCCACATGTGCTCCTGGGGAGCGGGAGGGAGGAACAGCAGCTTGTGGGTGTTAATGTCTTACTGTGCTCCTCATCCACAGGAGAAGTGCCATCAGTACTGGCCGGCAGAGCGCTCTGCCCGGTACCAGTACTTTGTGGTGGACCCCATGGCAGAATATAACATGCCACAGTACATCCTCCGTGAGTTCAAGGTGACGGATGCCAGGGTGAGTGCAACTGCTTGCTCCACAGCTCCGCTGCCTCCTGTGCCTCTGCCCCCCACTGCCGCCCTGCCCATGCCAGCAAAGGGAGCGAGCAGCAGCTCCTGGAGGAACTGGAAAACAAGGTGCTGCCTTGTACTGCAGGTGTAAGGGGCTGCTGCTCCTCACCTGCTGCTCCTGTCACCACAAGTTCTTCCTGGCCGGCTGTGAGCCCCAGTGAGAAGCTCAGGGATCCCGGTCAGCACCAGACCCTGCCTTGCCTGTGCTGTGCACTTGGGCAAGCATTTAACATGGGCTTCCCTGCACCTGGGGTCTCTGTGTGCAGCATCTGAAGGGCACAGGGCCCCTGTGTGACAGTAAATGTGGTCCAGCGGTGGAGCTGGGCATCAAATAGGACCAGGGCACTGACCCAACAGATCCTGCAGTGGCCCAAAGTCCTGCTCAGCTCAACCACCCTGGCATGAACATGGGAGAGCAGAGAAAGGCCCCAAACACTCAGTGAAAGATCTACCTGGGCTTATCCATGGCCTGTGCATCCTCTCACCTGGCCTGAGCCAGGGGGTCTGAGAACAGGCCAGCAGCACCAGTGCTGAGGGAAGCAAGATCAGCCCCTCTTACTGTCTACTCACCCACAGTTCATGTCTTAACACCTCTGTCCCTGCAGGATGGACAGTCACGGACCATCCGCCAGTTCCAGTTCACAGACTGGCCTGAGCAGGGCGTGCCAAAGACAGGAGAGGGCTTCATTGACTTCATCGGGCAGGTGCACAAGACCAAGGAGCAGTTTGGGCAGGATGGGCCCATCACAGTGCACTGCAGGTGAGTGGGGACAGATACGCATCCACCTCTGCCTTGTTCAGCCCCTTGGAGATGTCCGCTGCCTTGCTTACCCTAGCAGCGTCCAGCTCCCCTTCACTTGGGTGCCCCTCCTTCATGCCACATGGAGGTGGCAGTGTCCATGGGTGCCATTGGCAGTCTTTCTGCCAGGCAACCAGATTAACCCAGTGCCCAGGTGGTACTGATCTGTAGCTCCTTGGAAGAGTCCTTGGATGGGGCAGGGTGCCACAGAGGCCCAGAGGCAGGGCAGGATCAATGGGCCCCATGGGGCTGAGAGGGCACTTCTGGCTGACAGTGTGCCTGTGGTTTCTCCTGGATCCATTGAGCACGTTCCCATGCTCCACGAGCTTACACCACTCCTAGGAGCTCTGCAGAGCCTTGCTGGGGCTGGCGGGTCTCTAACAGCACCTCTTGCTCCCTCTCTGCAGTGCTGGGGTCGGGCGCACAGGCGTGTTTATCACACTCAGCATCGTGCTGGAGAGGATGCGCTACGAGGGGGTGGTGGACATGTTCCAGACGGTGAAGACCTTGCGGACGCAACGGCCAGCCATGGTGCAGACAGAGGTGAGTGTCCTCTCCTCCCCAGGGTGGTGGGAGATCTGTGGGAGAAGAGATGGGAGCCATCATCTCTAGATGTGCAGCCCTGCTGCCCGATGTCTTCGATTCCCCACTTCTCACACTTCCCACCTCGCTGCCTTGCAGGACCAGTACCAGCTGTGCTACAGAGCGGCACTGGAGTATCTCGGCAGCTTCGACCACTATGCAACGTAACTAGTGCTTTCCTCCAGTCGCGGTGGGGATGTCTAGGAGTGGAGACGGGTCCCTCTGAGCCAGAGCCACCCATTCCTCAGTCCTTCTGTACAGATGGAGGTGCTGCCCGGGCAGCAGACCTCCATGCCAACCAGTTCTGACCACGGCATTTAGGATCTTCGCCCCAGCGCCAAATGAGGGAATCCGACTCCAAAAGCATTTCCAGTCTCTGGCTGAATTTCTGCTCATGTGCATCTCTCGCCCTCTCTCACGCGACTGCATTTCACAGCGAGGCTTTAGGTGGGTGGAATGGGATCTTTTTTTTAAACATGTAAAATAGTTACTAGTGGTTTTTATAATCTCCTCTCTCTTTATTTTTTATTTTTTTGCAAGTCTTAATGTTTTGCCCAGGCAGAACTGGACCCGCCAAACCTTTGGGAGTTGGGTTTTTATTTTAAATTTCCTTTTGCTTTTACATTTTTTTACTGCCCTGTGTTTATTTCAGCCCAGTCACTGCTGGTTCTGCCCATTTTAGTGCAGCTTCCTTGGTAATTTGCAGCAGCTGGCTTGTGGTTCCTGCCCGGCTCCATTCCCCTTAGGCTGCTTTCTAACCCTCTGTAGAATATGAAATTTCATGGAACTGGACCTAAGCTACCAATTATTTTTTTAGCCTTTCCCTCCCCCCCATTATTTCCTGAGTAGGTTTGAGTTTGGGAGGGCATGTGGGATCACCGGAGAAGCGATCCTCTTTGTCAGCTGGAAACCGTACAGTCCTGTTACGATGCGTGTGCACCCGATCCAGTGACCATGTGTATTGGCAGATCCCGATATGATGTGAGTTGTCATCGCCTTGTTTGTGAGAGACCCAAAATCCCAGGCTCCTGGGCTTTGGAGCCTCTTTTTGTGTGTCTCACTGGGAAGGGGGCGGGAGAAGCTAGCGAGTCCCACACTTCCCAGAGGAGGGAATGGAAAGAGCGAGACATGGCCTTTTTTTTTATTAACCCCGCGGTTCTGTGCGTGCAAGCGCGATTCTGTCACCTCTCACCAGTGAAGTGCATCGGAGCATTTACCAAGGCAAGGAGCACAAGCCCAGCTGTCCCCCGAGCGGAGCCGGGCAGGCTCCCTTTAGAAAGCAGGGTACTGCAGGGAAGGGAAGGGAAGGGAAGGGGAGGGGAGTACATGGCTTCAGAGGTTGGGTGTATCTATAATTTCTGCTATCCTGCAAATGTTAAAAGTCACTAGAATATTGTACTTTCCGCTACTTCAGGACGTTCTAATGAACCAATGTGGCAAGACTACTGGACTTAATTTAATGGTACTATATATTAATACTCCTTATTATATCACGCTTGCACTAAAGACAGGGAGTGAGCAGCCCTCTTTCGAGTGCATTGAGTTATGAATAAAGGTGGTGGAAGGGTATCTAATTGTATTATCACATGTATTCCGAATGTTAAGGATCCAAGCTACGTTGAAATCAGCAATCCAGGGTTGGTAATGTTGGAGGACACATTCATTTTTACCTTGTGGATGCATAGTGCTGTAGGGGTCACTGTTGTATACAGTCTGTTTTCTATTTGTTAATAAAAAAAAAAATCTACAGCATCATTGCATAATTCTTGATGTTAATAAATTTGAATAATCGGGTTTCATACAAGCTGGCTTTGCTGTCTGTTTCTTCAGCAATAAGCAGAGGCCACAGAGTCCCTCAGAGATGGGTGTGCTCCCCAGCCTGTTGCCAGAGAAGTTCTTTCCCATGGACACATCCCAGCCATGAGTGCCCCACGCTTCCTGCAGGGACCCTGTGCCAGGAGGGAGCTGGGAGACCCTCTGAGACAACCGGCTTTGTGCATGTGTGTGCTCACCTCCTGCCCACCTGCAGAGAGTCCTCAGTCCTTGACACCTGCAGGAATGGCCCCTGCCAAACCTGTCTTCGCAGCCATGGCCTTCTCTACATCCCCTCCACTTCCCAAAGGATGGATCATTTCCAGCAGGAGGAAGCCAGTAGCCACTTTCTGCCCAGGCCATGCTCTGCACAAGCTGTCCCAGTGGTGGCTGGGGGCTGAGACCTGCCCTCCCCACCTGCTCTACTGCCAGTTACTAATCCTCAGAGGACCCCAGGATGTAGCAGGATGTGGCCCTGAGGTGATGCTGAGCTTTGCTGGAAGCACATTTACGTGTGCCCCTTTCCCGGCCAGCGAGCTCGATGCAGGACCAGGCTGGGCTTGGTTTATGGGTTTGCAGAAGAGAGGGGTCAGTCACGGTGGGTTTGGTGGCAATATCAGTCCTGAATGAGGCTGAGATGCTGCTGGCCTCCTGGGATGCTGCAGTGACGTTGTTCTGTGGCACTGAGCATGGTTGTGTATGTGTGGTTACTGATCAGCAGCAGAACCCTCGCCTGCCCTAACTGCTGAGCAGCACCCAAGTATGCTGGGTGTGAAACCCACTCCAAGGTGTGTGGCTTGGCCTGTTCTACATGGGCTGGGCAGTCCCTGCCCTGCCTACACGTGAGCTGCAAACCCCCTGGTCAGTGCTGGCTCCTCGGGAGAGCAGCACCTGCAAACAGCAAAAGCGAGCAAGGGAAAGGGCAGTGCAAGGGGCAGAACCTCACGAGCCACGGCCCCATGGCCTGTCCACCCGTCCTGAGAAAGCCCAGTCTGCCCTGGCCAGCATGTGCACCATGGGTGGGAGTGCGTGGCACAGTGATGAGCCTCTCCCCAGTGTGACTATGGTCATCTTCCTACTGACTCTTTTGCTGGAGCTCGGCCACACGTGGCATTTCCTGCCAGGCCAGAGGGGCGCCTGAGCAGGTGCCAGATGCAAAATTGTGATTCCCCCTCTTCTGACGGGTTCCTACCCCTGTGTTTTCCCCCCCTGAGGGTGACCTCAGGCTGGCGGGGTCTCTCCCTGCCTCTGCTGTTGGGCAGGATGCAGATGCGAGGGTGAAGAAGGCTCCTGCCCCGGGAAGGCAACACGCCTGCGCAGACGTGTGCTCACATGCAGGTGCCAGCACTGCTGGCATCAGGGTGGCTTCGCTTTGTGTCGCTGCCAGGCACGGAATGGCAGAGCTCCACAGCCAGGCACACACGTGCTCATTCACAGGCGTGTTTGGGGAGGAAGGGTGCCGTGCTGAGCACCGTGCCTTGGGAAGCCGGCCAGCTGGGAGGCAGGCGGTGAGTACCTGCCAGCGCTGCAGCGAGGACGCTTTGGCCGTGCCACTGAACTGCAGCTGGTGAGGACGCTGTGCCACACAGATTGTGCCACTCGCTGAGCACTCCCCAAGCACTGCTGTCTGCACAGCACCAGCCTCTAGTCTGTGTGTGGATTACAATGCTCTCACAGAAACTGCAGTTGCCAGAACACTTGTATATTTATATGTCCATGAGCACCTTCTTTCTCCTTGTCGAAGAACACTTGGGGCTTCCTTCCCCGCTTGATGCTGCATGGCCCAAACCCTTTATAACTGACCCAGGGAAAACATGAGGGACCAAACACTCACAGTTGACCACCTTTGCGGGCTCCACTTCCCTGCCTGAGGTGTAAGGCACAGAGTGACCTTTTCGGGTGGTCAGTGAGCTTTATCTACGGGCTGAGGAGAAGCAGGAAGAGGGAAAGAGAGAGAAAGAACAAGTGTCTTGGCACGGACCACACTGGGAATGACATGACCGAGCCCAGGTCCCTGCAGCAAGGCTATTGCTAGATGGGCACTGTGTAGATACATCGAGGAGGTGAAGCCACTTGGCTAAAGCCTCGTGTTGGCCACACAGGGCCACAAAAGTGCCACTCCCCCATCCTCCTCACACCCAGCTAATACCGCTCCAAAGGGGATGGAGCCATACCTGTTTAAAAGCACTTGGTCTTTTAACACTTATTTCCCTTTATCTCTGCATATCACACAAAATAGAAGGGGAATAAAAACCAAAGGCTTAACCACGTACAGGGAGGCCAACCTGGGCTGACCCTGGAGCCAGTGTGGTGGCTTGTGCCATGCTCAGGCAGAGCCACGCTGCCTCTTCCCAGAGCCCGCCACTGCCATGCCTGGGCTGCGGTGCTCAGCTTTCTTTCCATGGCCAGAAAGGATTTATCCCAACCAGCATTATTTTTGGCCCCATCTTCTCTGGCATCAGTCTGAGGCATCTCCCTCCGTCCCTCTGGTATCAGCCTGAATTCGCAGTGCTGTGCTGTGCTGTGCTCCAGATTTGAATAACAGTCCCGGGATGATGCCGTCAGGCAGCGTTTGGCCTCTTTCCCATGGAGTCTGTCTGACAGACCAACCCTATTTGCACCGAGCAACAGAGCTGAATAGTCATTGCTGGCTTTTTTTCCTCCCCCATTCCTTAATTGCACTAGGCAGCCCTAATGAAGCCTCAGGTAAGCAGCTTTGTAAAGGGCACAGTTTGGCAGTTGGGACAGCAGCTAAATGGCAGCTAGTCAAAGGTGAATTCCTGGGCACCGAGGTGCTCTTCTGCTCTATTTTCTTCTTTTTTTTCATTCATTCTGTTGATATCTGTAGCAAGAGAGCTGTGTAGGCCCTGCCTAGGCTTGGCTTGCCTCCTAGCGATGCTAAATTGTAGGACTGAAGAAAGGTTTGGGATGAAAGGGACCTTTAAAGATCAGCTAGTCCAAATAACATCCTGCTCAAGCACTTGCCCTTTGGGATTCCATTACTTTAAATTTTTTCAAGGGCAAAATAGTTGTTAAATAAGGAAAAGAAACAGTTGCATCACTGAACAAATCTGAGCTTTCTCTGCACAGTAGCATGGCAACTCCTTCCCCCACAGCCCTGGCATTTCTTGTTCTCAGCAACGTTGCCATTTTCATGCGTCAAGTTTCTCAGTTAACAGTGACTTTTTTTTCCCTTCCCCTCCCTTTTTTTTGACTGTTCTGACCTGGTTCATTTCTGAGAGCAGGAAATATTCTGGTCCTCCCAATTATAAGCCCTTTTACTGTTGCCCTTTTGCCAGTTTTAATAAGCAACCTCAGTCTGCAGTAACAATGATACAGCATCGAGATTTCCTGCCTACACATTTCTGCTCACAGCAACATTTCACCACTTGTCACCATGAAAAGACTGGCTCGTGCCTCCTGATAGCAGAAAGCTGGTCTTTCTTGCCTAATGGCTGGCAAGTGCAGCTCCGGACCACCAGAAAGGCCAGAAACGCAGAGTTCATCTCAATCCATTACCTGCCAGTTGCCTGTGTTGGTACCCCTGTCTGTAGGAGGCCGAGTGTTGTTCCTGCTGTCATTTTAATCCACTTTGAGCTTCCGGTCCATATGCCTGGCAATTTGAAGTCTGAGTGGGTCAGAGAGGCAGCAGCCCACAGAAAATCTGTGTTGAAATGCTGTTTTGGTAAGCTTTTCAGGGCTGACGCATGCTTATAGCATAACACCAAAAGAAACGTGTGTCAGGAGAAACATACAGTGAAATTAAGATTATATTTAGGCATGAGGGACCAAGTGTGGTCCCTGAGGATGGTTACGAGCTCTTTCGGGTGGGTTGTGCTTGCTGCCAAGGTTACCTACTGGCATTTACATATTTAAAAAGCATTTAGCGCAACACAATCTGTGAAAATCATCGCCAGTCTCAGCCTGCGGGAGGTTGGTATCCCTGGACAGGTTCTGTCAAGCAGGCCAGCCTTTGCTGCTCAAGCTCCGCTGTCAGCTCCGGATCCTCAACACAACAGCGGAGAATTATTGACAACGTGCGCTGGCCACAGGGACACTTTTCCAGGTTTCCAGCTGACCAGCCTGTGCTGGCCAAACTGCCCTGCGTGGGCCAGGCCTGGCGCTGGCTCAGCCCCAGGTTGTGTCTGCTGCCAGAAGTTTGCATAGTATCAGATACTACTTTGGCTTTGCTTACAGATGGAAATGGTAGGGAGTATAATTAGCTGGTTAATACGTTCAATTGGCACATGCTTATTGTGTGTCACCATTCAGTGCCTCAAACCCATTAGCTGACCGGAGCACCCATTTACACAGGATTAACACTCAGCGCTTCCAATTCCAGGCCCCCCCGGCTCCAGGTGCCCCGTGGGCGCTGTGAAGGCCCCTGGGGCTCTCAGTGCCGCCGGCCCCGGGCCCAGCCGCCTCCGCCGGTCACTTGGTGCGGGCCCTGGGCCTCTGCATCGGGACTGCCCGCTGCATCCTGCCATATCTGACGGCAACCGGCTGCTGGGCGGGCGGGCGAGCGGGCCAACGAGGCTCCTGTCTCGGCTCGGCTGGTCCACCTGGTACCTCCACTCAGGGCAGGCCCGGGCTCCGCAGGCCTCCCAGCCCTGCCCTGCGCCGCCGTGAAGCCAAGCAATCCCGCTGCCCTCGGCCCTGGGCTCTGCCCCATCCGCTGCGGGTGTCCCCGGGGAGGCGGAGTGTGGGCGGGACACAGGTAGGCCCGCCCGCCGTGACAGCTGCAAGACCCCGACTACCCCCAGCCCAGACCGGCC
>VXBW01003242.1:998666-1040278 GCA_013400375.1 Thinocorus orbignyianus | reverse complement strand
GGCGGTGAACGGGCTCCTTGTGCTTCCCCCCACCCCTCCCGCAGATAGTTCCCCCGAAGGAGTGGAAGCCGCGCCGGTGCTACGATGACATCGATGAGCTCGTCATCCCAGCGCCCATCCAGCAGGTGGTGACGGGGCAGTCCGGCCTCTTCACGCAGTACAACATCCAGAAGAAGGCCATGACGGTCCGGGAGTTCCGGAGGATCGCCAACAGTGACAAGTACGTCTTGTGTCCGCCTCTCCCTGCTGTGGTTCCTGCCAGAGTTCCCCTGGCCCAAGTTCCCCGGGGCCAGGTCCTGGCTACCGACTGGTGCCTCTCGGAGGCCCAAGTGTAAGGCTCTGTGCAGGCGAGGCGTGCCTGTCAGACTGGCTGTGCCGATGGGAGCCTTTGTCGCTGGTGTCACCTGGCGAGAGGCCGTGTGGTGCTGCAGGAGCTTTGTGTTTCTGCTCTGGACTCCCGTCTGCCCATCCTCGGCAGCCGGACCAGCCAAACTTTTACCTAGACCCTCAAAAATGTTGCTGCATGGTAGAGAAGGGAGCATTCTCGGTGTGAAAAGGGAGGCAGAGAAGTTATTCCTTTAAAAGGAGTTTCACCAGAAGAGCCTTTGAAATAACTATTTAGAAACAGCGTTAGGAATTCCCAGCTGCGGCCAGTCTGCTGAAGCTTATGTTATCTTGCTAAAGCAGTGTGCATCTGATTTCTTAAGATTCTGTTTCTCTAATATAGTAATTTAATGAAAATTACTCTTCTATGCTATGTGTGTAACTATCTAAAATATATATCTATATATAGACAGACATTAAGTAGGTGTTGGAGCCTAAATTTGGTCTCCCGATGCTACACAAAGAGTCCAGTATATAGTTAGCAGGGAATGGATGTCAGGAGTAGATATTTTGTTGGTAAACTGACCGTGCTTGGCCATTTTACAAGCAGGTGAGTCTGGAAACGTTCATTACTTTTATAGTGGCAGAAAACTTTGGTGGTTTTTTTGTTGTTTTTTTTTTTTTCTTTTCAAGTTGATCTTTTTATCCTTTCTGATTTTGACTACATCCTTCCTTGCTAAGTAGTAATGAAATTGTTGCAACCAGAGAGAGGTGCACAAAGAAAGCAAAAATGAAAGTAAACTGAGAAATGGGGGAAAGTAATTTGCTTCCTGGTCCTTTGTTCAGGTCTCACAGGAACAGAGCTGTGGCTGCTTTCACTGCTGCTCTGGGGGGTAGGGGTCTGGCTGATAGTATGCATTAAGTATTTTTACTGTAACTTTGATTCTTTTAGTGGTGGAAAACGTTGGTTTAGACTTGTCAAGTATCGAACTGCAGAGTCTGTAGTATCTTTGTTGGGTTGTTGTGGTTTTTTTCCAGGTACTGCACACCCCGCTACACGGACTTTGAAGACCTTGAACGAAAATACTGGAAGAACCTTACGTTCAATGCCCCGATCTACGGGGCTGATGTTAATGGCACACTTTATGACAAGGTAAGAAAACTGCTTTGGTTTTCAAGTGATGGTTATCCTTGTGTATTGTATGCTATAAATAATAATGTAGCATTTGACTCTTAACTTTCAGAAAGCGTTAATGATAGTCTGAGCAGAGTTCCAGCTTCTCAAGTGGGCAGGAACACAACAAACATATGTTTATACCATACTCTCCGTTAACCTGGGTAGTTAAAGGAGTCTAAGTTTTATAATGTTCTAAGGGGACTCCGTTAGAGCGTCAGTGTAACACAGATCAGTTCAAGAGAGCAAAAACTGCTGTTGCCTAAGTGTTACTTTGATACTGGTTTGTCCTGAAAGGTGTATGGGGATTGGAAGTGTTGGTCAGTGAACACACACCACTTTGGTACCTGCTAGTGCACGTATTTTCATGGGACAGCTCTATAGCTGTTTTCTGTTGGGATGATACGCACTGGAGAAGGATGTGCAGGCTACCTGCTCATCTCCTAAATACCGTAATTTGAGACTAGCAAGTAGACCGCAAACCCTTTTCAGCTGATTCACTCTTTTAAAAAAGATGTTCAGAATTAAAAGTGGTTTTGTTCAAGAGAGTTCAGACATCAACTCAGGCTTGCACTACTGTTCTCTGCTCTGCAAAGTCTGTAGTTTCATGATTAGTTCTTCCTCCTAATCATTATGTTGGCTCTTAACCTCCTTTTATTTTTTTTTCCTCCGTAAATGTGGCTCGTAAACAATCAGTATTTAGCTGACACCATGTGAAACTTCTGTTTTAGGTGAGCTAGCTAATGCTTTGAGCTCTGCCAGTCAATGGTTTGTCTTGATGTGCTGTTTCACAAGGGCCTGGTAGCTTTTGCAACTATTGTCTTAGTTTTGTGGTTCTGTTCTTCATGAAGCTGTTTAACGTGAGGCTTGTGTTTTGCAGCATGTAGATGCCTGGAATATTGGCAGATTGAACACAATACTGGATATTGTGGAGAATGAAAGCGGCATAACCATTGAAGGAGTGAATACTCCTTACCTGTATTTTGGCATGTGGAAGACTTCCTTTGCTTGGCATACCGAGGACATGGATCTCTACAGTATTAATTACTTGCATTTTGGGGAACCCAAGTCATGGTAAGATTTTTCTAGATTTAGAAAAGCCACACCATAAAATACTGGGGTCAGAGTTGCGACGTTACAGGAGTTGACTACGGGAATTAGCATCTCTCCCATCTTGCACTGCAGTTGTATCCGATGACAAGAGCAATCTGATGACAAGAAACCTATAAGGAGCTGCAAAGCAGCATCTGTTCTCACTAGCATTTGTTTGGTTACCTTCTAAAAAAATCTATTTGCTGTCCTGACATAAGGCATTCCTCAGAGTTATAAGATAGGGTGGAGAAGCTCTCTGCTACGATAGGGCCAGAACTTGGCAAACTTGCTTACGATTTCCTGAAGCTCTAAGATGACCATACGGAGGTGATGTGCCTTATGTCACATAGGCACTGGGACAACAGGCAATTTTTAACGGACTTTGAAATGTAGCTGTTTGTTATGGATCTAAAAGCAAGCTAGTGGATCTTGCTGAGTGATTCCTCCAGTGTCTGAGCTTTCATGATTGTCTTAAGGGGAGGCTCCCAAATTTTTCTGAAGCATGGGTTACATTTTAAGAGTGAATCATTCCCTTCTGTTCACAAATAAATTTCTCAAGCAACTTCAACAATTGTTTCCATGGCACTTTTGTTGGAAGCTAGTGTTTTTGGCTGTCTTCTAGTACCAACTTTGAAGTCAAAAATAATAGCTAGCACCATGTGACCAGTGAACAACCCCATGCAGTGGCAGCAGCAGGGTAACATGAAACAAAATAGTTCAGTCTGATAAACCTTTTGGCCATTTTTTTCTTTTACAGTAGTATGTGGAGGAAGTTAACTTTGCTGGTACCTTAGTGTGGTTTATTTAACAAGGAACTCTGATCAGGAATATAGCACTGTGTTCCAGTGAAGAAAGAGAAGTAGGTGGTTTTATTTACTGTAGTCAAGCCAACTAGGAGTTTTGCAGTGCCCATAAGAGGTGTGTAAGGAGAGAGAGATGTAGCCTGAAAGAGCAGGCTGTTAAGGATGTGGCATTGCATCTGAGCAGCTGGAAGAGATGATTCCAGTTTCTCTCTTGCTTTGTGCTCCTTCTTGTACTGATTACACCAGCGACTGCATGGCTGTGAACCAAGACAGGTCAGGAGCTGTTCTCCCCTTTCTTCTTGTAGTTCATGTTTTGTTGTGCAGATCTGCTGATTAAATACATCAGACTTTTTACTTCCTTGACTGCCTAAGCAAAAATCTGTGGAGGAGTTTGTCAGCTTTTCACTTATGATTTTTTCTTGGGGTAGAGAAGTAAAAGTCCTTGATAAAGAGTCCTTTGAAAGAGACAGTGTAATGATGGAGGATTTATTTAATTTTTTAAGTAATTCATGCCTTAGTGCCCATTTACGATTTCCTGTCAAACTTGCCATTTTGTCATGTCATTTGAACTTAACAGACTTGTTCTTATGACTGCAGGTACTCCATCCCTCCAGAGCACGGGAAGCGACTGGAGAGACTTGCAAAAGGTAATCAAGCCATTCATGTCCTGCCTTTTGCAGGAGGTGGGACGGGCAGCCTTAGCAGGTTTCAGCTCTTTTAGAGTACAACGTGCTGGTAACATTTATAAGAGCACAGACTGGCATGAATGAACTGATAATTTGCCTTTTAGAATATAGTTCATATTACATCTGAGTGTTTGTTTAGAATATACATGCAAGAGAAATGTCTTATTACAAATAATGCAGTTGTGCTCTGTCTGACCTTCAATGGAAAAATCCTTAACTATTGATTATTAGAACTGGAAAGTTATAGCCAAGGAGAGATCCTTCTCTGTATGGTCTTTCTTACACTCTTTCAAACTGGCATCTGTTAAAGATAAATTTCCAGGAGTTGTCCTTTTTCTTCAGCATGCGGGCTAGCACACTTCAAATAAAGTGGTCTATATTTGTAGGGCTAGGGAGAAATACTGCTTAGACCGTAACTTTTCCTGAAAATTACTGAAAAATTCAATTAGTTCACAGCAGAACAATAACATCTCTCCTTGCCTTTATTTTAAACAGGTTTCTTTCCAGGAAGTGCCCAAAGCTGTGAAGCTTTTCTCCGTCACAAGATGACCCTCATCTCTCCATCAATTCTGAAGAAATACGGCATCCCATTTGATAAGGTGTGGAAAAGTAATCACAGTTATAGCAGCTCAGTCAAGAGGTTTATGCAGCCCTGTCTCATCTCTCACTGCAGCCAGTAGCAGATGCTTAGAGGAAAACAGGAACAGGGAGGACATAAGGCAATCCTTTCCTACTGTGTCTTGGTTTATCTGGCAGTTGGGGTCTGAAGGAGTTTGAGACAGAAAAATCTGTCAAGAAAAGGCTCTCTCTTCTGCGATTATTTTCTTTTCTAACATTTCAAACTGCATCACAGTTTGCATCTAGCAGAACATCCTGTGTTAGAATAACTTCACTCCTTGGCTATGTATTCAGTGAAGAGAGATTGTTCTTTTTTTGTTTCAGACTTGTCCCCTACTGATTTTGTTTTTTGTGATCCGTTTCCTTGATAGAAAATATGCCTTGTTTCCTATTTCTTTTTTTACTTTACATTACTAATTTTATAGACTTCCTTACTTTCTCAGCTGATAACCTGCCACTCGCCCTTTATGCGTGCACACACGTGCACATTGAAGATCTAGGCTTTGAGTCCATATACAGAAGTACAGTCACATTTGCTTGGGCAGCTGAAGGGTTTTGTTGTCATGAACCTTTGTTAGACAGCAGGGAAATGCTGAAGAGCAGCAGTGGAAGAGTGACTGAGAGTTGTACGTGATAATGAACAGCAAAAGAGAACAATAGTAGATTTCCAAGTTGTGCACGGATAGAAATTTTACTTGGCCTTAGATACTGTTCAGCCAAACCTGTAGCTGTTACATAGAAGTATCTTTATGACCTTCAGGTAGCTTGTCACAGACTATTTAATCGCATAGCCACTTCTGTGCTATTTTGACCAAACCTGTTGTAGTAAACACTGAGTGTTGCTTTCCAGTAAACAGATACTAAGTAGGAAAACAGTGAAGGTAAGTGTCAAGTCTATCCTTGCAGCAAGTAACTCCAACCACCATCTGTAGGTGGTTGTTTCAGATATACCACATAAGGGATGCGTGAGCTCCTTTTATTCAGACCCACTGACTATTAAGCAGTGAATAACAGTGTGGTATCTCATTTGTCTTCTAGGTGACTCAGGAGGCTGGAGAGTTCATGATAACCTTTCCATATAGCTATCATGCTGGCTTTAATCATGGCTTTAACTGTGCTGAATCTACCAACTTTGCTACTCTTCGGTGGATCGAGTATGGGAAGCAGTCTGTGCTGGTAAGTGGTCTGTTACCATCCTACTGCATACAGATAACCTGAATGTAGTGCCTAATGTTCTGCTACTCATTAAGTCACAAATGTTTGTTTGAAGGGAGTGAATTCAGTGTTCTGTCCATTTAAGCTGTGATGTTTGCTTTCTGATATGGTAAGAATGTCCAGTCAGTCTCCTGTTTCGCATCCTCGTTTCACATATGGATAGCACATAACACAGCTTTTAGCTTTGTATAGATCATGTGAGGCTTCAAAGAAAAGCAAGGACCTGGTTGTCTTCCCAAAGATGAAAGGGTACGCTTGGTCTCATCAGTATTTTGTCTGGTATTTTAGCCATTATTCATTGACCATTTAGCCTGGAAGAATGAGTTTGGTAATTAAAGTAATTTATGAAAGTAAGTATCTTGGCTGAACCTTTAAACTGGATTGTGTTATGTCCCTGTAGAGGTGCCTTAAAAACATGGGTTGTGTTCTCAGAAGTTAGATTGAAATAAATGATTTGAAGCAGTAGTTGTAACCATGCCCGGGTGAGGGGAACCTCTACTGCTCCGGGTAGGCTCAGGGTTTCCCGTTATGGTCTCTGTTTTTGCTGGCTGTTTTTGTGTGAGCTCATTTTAGAACAGTCAGCTTGTACTAGCAACTCTGTAAATAGGTTGTTGAGCTTTCTTAGTTATCATGATAACATGAGGTTTTCTGTTTTGTTGTTTTTGCTGGCTCTTTTGCCCAGTTTTTAGTAACTTACTGTATGCTCCTTTTATTTCTTCAGAAAGAGTCTTGAGAATTTTGAGGCTTAATTATGTGTAAATGTGGGGTTTTTCCCTTAAATTCAGCTCCTGAAAGCAAAGTGATACAGAAATGCAGAGCAGAATTGTTGAGTACGTGCCCTTACTTGAATATTTTTTTGTGACTTCAGTGCTCGTGTCGGAAGGACATGGTGAAGATCTCCATGGATGTGTTTGTGAGGAAGTACCAGCCAGACCGCTACAAGCTTTGGAAAGCTGGGAAGGACGTGACTGTCATTGACCATGCTCTTCCAACCCCAGAGGCGGCAGAGTTCCTTAAAGGGGAGCTCATGCAAAAAGTCAAGAGTGGGAAACAGTGTGCTGAGGAAATGGAAGTGGGAGAGACATGTAAAGAGGAAGTGGATGGAGATGAGACGAAAAGGTATTACTTTATGCAGTCCTCTGCTTTTCTGTTGGATTATTAGAAAGTGGACCCAGCTGCAGTTGAACGTTTGCCATTCTGATAGAATAGCAGTAGTCAGAGTTGGTAATAATCTGGTTTCTTGGGAATAGGGCTTACCGTTACTTTTTTTTTTTTTACTGATTGAGTCCACGTTGATCATGGTCTGTGGTAGGCAGGGAATACACCAGCCTAGAAGGTAGTTCTTCCTCTTTGGCCAGACATCCAAAGCCTGGATTGGAAGTGTGCACCATACACTGGGAGGCCAGAAGAAAAAAGGGGTGTTCTGGGATCATGGAACAGGACTTGCTGGCAAATTCCAGTACTATCAGTGCCACAATATCAGTGTGTGGTTCCTGGTTGCTGAAGGTGGACAGGCTAATGGTTTTACATTTTGTGGTTAAGTATTTTTCAGCCAGTATCAGCTACTATTCCTAAATCTGTACTTGGTGGTCGGGTTTTATTGTTGTTATTTTGGTTAGTTTTGGGTTTTGTTTGTTGGTTGTTTTTTTTTGTTTTGTTTAGGTAAAGTATGTCTTGCTAGACCATAGCTGCCTAATACATGATTAGCAGAGGAGTCATCCCTAAGAATTACCAGCTCTGCTTCTGTAAAGGCAAAGAAAACACTTCAAAATAATTTGGGAATTACTTGACTTGCCAAATAATTTAAACACGCTTACATGTTTGATGACCTGACATGTGGATTTGTCTTCTGCAGCGTCCCCAAGCATCGCATAGGAACAAAAAGGCACAGGGTCTGCCTTGAAGTGCCACAGGAGGTGAGTGAGAGCGAGGCCTTCCCCAAGGAGGAGCTGAGCTCCACACAGTGTGAAGCAGACATGGCAGAGCCTCCTGAGAAACCTACAAGTGAACTTCTGCAGCAAGGTGAAAAAAAGCTGAAGCCTCCAGGTAATTGTGTGCCTTTATCCTGGTGCGAGGGGATAGGGTATTGCTATTCAGGGAGAGAAACTGCTACAGCTGAGTCTGGGGCAATCTTTCATATGATGCTAGCTGGGAGGATGTTGTCATATCCAAAAAAGCAGACCCTAATTTGCCAGAGTTGTAGCAAGCACTTCAGAAATTTACTGTCATAAAACTTGAGATAATGCAGTTTGATTTTTTTCCAAGACCAAAGAGTGCATCCAAAACAATTTTGTTTGTGCTCTCAAGTTAAATTTGTGTGACGCTTCTGCCACCAGTTTGAGTAAATGATAGAACCACGACTTGAACTATTACCTTTTGTGGCCTATGGATAACTCCCCAGTGAGAATTCTATAAAAAAAATAAAAATGGGAGAACAAAGGTGTAGGCAGCTGTCCTGTAGGTGTTTCAATAACTGATTGACCAGATAATTCATTTGAAAGGAAACATCCCCATGACCTAAGGGAAGCATGAGACTTGCTTAAAAACTTGGTGTTTCTAGCTTTTGTCTTTTGTTCTTTTTATTTTGCCTGCCTGCCTGCAGAAGCCTAAGGTCCTCTGTATCCCTCTTGAGTAATTCAGCCTGTTTCTAGAAATTGCGTGGTAGAACATGTGCACACTTCCTGGTAGCGTGGGTCTGGTATGCTGTATAGGTGTCTTATTTTTAGCTTTGTAACAAGTAGGCTGGAGGAAATCTAGTGTGGCTTGTCATGAGTGTGGCTTGTCACGAGTAGGTTATACTTGCTCTTAAGGGAGGAGCAAGGGGCCTATGGAACCATATAGGAACAGGGCAAACGTATGTGATGCCCTCCTCTAGCACTTTGTTTTCCAACCCATTGCAGCTTGTATTTAGTAATCTTCTATTGGTTTGTGGGTTTTTATTTCTCCTAAGTCTCCCATCAAAGCTTGTAACCTCTTCCCCACAGCATCATGTGGCCTGGAGTTGGGCTGTTTAACTACACTGTATAAAGGATCATCTCTCTTTATTCTGAATTCACTGTCTGCTGGTTTTGTTTGCCTCTTCCAGTACAAGAACTGGGGTATATCAATGAGTAGATGCTTTTATTCTCTCTCTCTCTAAGCCACCCATGATTTTATAGGTGTCTGAATTAATGATCTACTCTTTACTTGACTTAATGTCGCATTTTGTGTGTGTGGTAGTTTGCTTTCCTGTTTGGCTTTGTGCAAATGATTGCACAAATGTTCTCTCTGCTTCCCAGACTTTACAAAACATCAGTATATCCTTTCTTCTAGATATTGTAGACTCAACCAAATTTGAAGAACTGAAAACGGTGAAGCTTGAGGAGGAAGAAGAGGAAGAGCAAGAAGCAGCTGCGTTGGATCTCTCCATTTCGCATGCTTCAAATTCCACTTCAGTTTTGACGACTTCAAAGGAGGGTGCAACTTCCAGTGCTCAGCCCGGCTCACCTGCATGTTCTGGTTCTTCTGACTCTGAATCGACTGATCTGTTGGCAAAACGAACTCTTCCCGGGCCAGCTGGGGTGCTCACAGTCCATAGCTACGCTAAAGGGGATGCCAGCGGCTCTGACAACGAACAGACTTCAGGAAAGAAAGCCAGTGCCACCGCCAGCATGAATGAACAAGAACTGGCAGAGGTATGAATGGCAAAACTACTGAAAGCTTGAGGGCTGTAGTACATGGTCATGGGTTTGCTGTGCCATAGCTTCCTGTCTCTAGTATGTTTTCCTTCTATTAGTGTTTGCACAGCAGGTTGCTTAGTTGTTAATGTGGTTTCTTTAATACCTGTGGGTTTTTCTAAACAAACAAGAACTAAGATGAAAGCTTTATACTTTTAGCTCTTCTAGAAAACAAGGAGATCCCCTTTTTTGAGAACTTCTCAAAATTATTTAAATGCCTTAAGAAAAGGGTAGCTTGGTGGTTTTGATGTGGTTGTGTGACAGGCTGACTCAGGTCCTTTTATAGTAATAGACATATTACTTGTACCTAAAATTAGTCTAGTTCAATGCAACCTCTGTTATGAGCACATTGATATGTTTGAGGGAGTGTTTTAGTATCAAATCATACACGTGCACATCTGTGTGTCTCTTTAAAAAAAAAAGAAATGAAGGAACAAAACTTATTGGTTGGGAGAAAGTAAATCTAAGTGTTTAAGAACTGCTAATGAATTGTTTATTAGACAACCCAAGAGAAGGCTGTAATAATTTAAAATCTTACATGGTGGTATCTTTTCAAATTACTTTGTTTCCCTTTCTAAATCTGTGTTTAGAGAGTGGGAGGCCAATAATGGTTATGTCTTTGAAATTCAGGAATTACAGAAGCAGAACAGCAAATGGGCAAATCTGATGATGATTAGGCTGAAACTGAGCAAGTTTAAAGAACCATGAGAAGTTTCATTGCTGATACCGATATCTCTGTTGCATACTCCACACAGGGAAAAGGTGAAATTTTGTATGGGTGTAGATCATTTTCCCCAGTGTAGTGTGTTTCAAAACAAATGTTTCATCAGATGGTAACTGGGAATGTTAATTCCAATTGAATAAAAGCATTTCTATTTCTTAGAAGGTTTGTATCCATCTCTGTGTGTGAGATAAGAGATAATGATTACCTTGCTCTCTTCTTTCTTTTTTGAAAAGAAGAGATTTTAAAAGATATAAGAGGCATTTCATCTAAGATTTGCTTCTGCCCTTAAAGGAATAACAGGAATTCCTTAAAGGAATAACAGATTAGAACAGGGGGAAAAAAAGAGAGGAAGTTCTTATCTACTGAGAGACTTCCTGGGCTGTTAAAATCATTGCCTTTATTGCCTTGCTTGTCAGGCTAGTAGTAATTTTGTCAGTGTGTCACCTGTTTTTACAGGCTGAGGGAAGAGGAAATAGCTATTGTTGTAGTCTCCTCCTTCCGGTTTGTCTGGAAAGACATCATTGCAGGTAATAGGTAGAGAGAGTTAAAGTTCCTTCATTCAAAATAAGCCTGTTAGTTCAAGGTGCCAATGACCTCTGTAATTTTTTTTATTATTATTAATTTTTGGTTTTAAACTTGGAATTTAAGTTAACACCCAAGAGAACGTCAACCACCAAACTGAGGGTTTCTCCAGAATGCATGAGACTTCTTCTTTTTTTGCTTCTTGTAGGTTGAACCATTCTGTTTCTTACAGAATTCTTATATAAACAATCTTTTGTGAATATATTGTTTATATAAACAATATAAACAATCTTTTGTGAATAGCTACACCAGGACCTGTAAAGATCTCTATTCTAATGGCTCAGCAGAGCTGGTACAGCTCGATCTCTTTTTCCCTAGCAAAAGTGCTGCAAGCCATTCTTTCAAAAACTGGGCTAGTTTAGAGCTGAAGTTAGTTTTTTAGGAAAAAAAATAATAATGGAAGCATGTGTGCATTTGTGGCAGATTCTTCAAGGTCAGAATAAGTTCCTGGAAAAATCCTGTCAAAAGGACATGCTGTAATTGACTGCTAAATTGGTTCTCCTTGTCCAGGTAGCAAAGGAGTACATAAGATCAATGAAGGAGAGTAAGAAGTCCAAGGGTCGTCGCCAGCCATTGAGCAAGCTCCCACGTCATCACCCGCTCTTGGTTAAAGACTGCATTAGTGATGATGGTGAGTAAGCCTTGTGTTCTCTGGGAAGCTGTAGAGAGGGTCTAAGCTTCTGTGGACATTGTGGAGTTTTCCGTGAAGCAACTGGCAATAAACAAGAGTGAGGAAGTGACACCTCTGCATCCTAGGCACAGTGCTTATTTTTTTGTGTGCTTGCACCATTAAACTTTTCTCTCAGATGGTGTTGTCTTTCTTCCCTGTTCCATTCTATGCAAAGTCACAATTCTGAAAGGAAAAAAAAAAAACAAAACAAAACACAATACCAGAGACTGTTGCATAATTACATCTGCTTTAGAGCATTACAGTAATTGATGTAAATATTCATGATTTAAAAAAATAACTAAAAACACACCAGATTCTTTGGCTAACAGCCTTCGTCTTGATGTAATTTGGAGCTGGTGCTGTTCTCACTCAATAGGCTGGTCTTGTGTCTGCACAGTTGCTTGATTAGTAGAAGCTCTTAAAAAGGAGACCAAGTTACTTTCTCTGACTACCCTTCAGTTTGATTTCTGGCAGTCTTTCTTTCATCTCCATTCATAACTTCTTCCCTTATTTAGGTTGATTTGCAAGAAGGGTATCTGTAAAAGGACACATAATCACTGAGTTAATGATCTCTTATCGCAGAAGCATCAGAGCAACTAACTCCTGAAGAAGAGGCTGAGGAAACAGAAGCATGGGCCAAGCCACTTAGCCAGCTGTGGCAGAATCGGCCACCAAACTTTGAGGCTGAAAAAGAATACAATCGGACCATGGCTCAGCAGTCTCCTTACTGTGCTGTTTGTATGCTCTTCCAGACATATCAGGTATGTAGACCACACCTGCTAATATTAGGGTAGAGAGAACTTAATAGGCTGCCAATGTGATACACGATTTTAAAATCAGTGTTTTGCATATTGCCAGTTAAGAAAAGCTGTGTGGGTGTTGCAGTCTCCCCAGTGAAGTGTTTCAGGAGAGCACAACTGGTTGAAACTCACGACACCTGTGCTGGACTGCCCTTGGGCTCCCAAGGGCTCGCTCAGTTGTTCAGCAGAAGCTTTTGTGTTCTGTGGCTTTCGCTCAAACCACAGAATGGAGATCGAATGTTGCTGGAGGTGACTACAAAAATCTCACTTCTCTTTTCCAGACTGACACGTTCACTTCTACACATTTTTTTAAAAAAACAAGTCCACTAATAGAACAGGGGAACTGGCAAGGAGAAAAACCTTTTACTTAAAAGGAGTTAGGGTTGTGTTTGTGGATGGAATAGATAGATAGAAAGCTGTCCTTACTTGGACCATATCCATATTGACAGTAGCTATGGCACGTGAACATGTGCTGTAACAAGTGTGGCTGTAGCAATGTCCAGCTTGGGATGAGTTGCAGAATCCCCTTGTCATGTTGACTAAATTTTTAGACAGGAGTCGCACACTGATTTTTTTTCTGTCTAAGCTACCTATTTTAGAGGTAGTTTGAATAGTTGGTTGTATGTTCGGCCTGCAACTTGGAGATAGTTTGCCCTTTCCCGAATGCAAAGAATATTTGATTCATTTGGGATCACTGTATGATTATGGTGGCTCTAGATACATGTTAACTACTGTTTTGGAAATAAAGACCTCACATTTTTGTCAAGGGTTTATATTGCATAAAGTTCCTGATTTCCACAAAACCCATAGACTAATTTCTGTTCAGCCTTGCTATTTCTGTCTGAGAGTAGGTTCCTGTTAGGACTGGAAATCCTACACAGAAGCTGCATAGTTCGTGGGGATTTCACTGGTGCTGACGGTGTATAAAGTTAATGATTTGAGGACAGCTTAAGTTCTGTTTACATTTAAAACTCAAAAAAAAAAAAGAAGCTATTAAGCAGAAAACCCTAGGTGCAGGTTTTCAAATGTCTGTCTACATCAGGCAGCAAAGCAGAAAATTTTCCAAGATTTCAGCTGTGGTTAGGGTCTTTGTTCCAACTTCAGAAAGTTTATAGCAAATCTGGAACTCACTTCGGTTACCCATTCGAATAAAAAAATGGCACAAAATGCCAGACAAATACTCGCTTTTCATTTGTGAAGAAAATTATCTAGCTGCTTAGGGAAAAAAACCCGTTGTATTTTCTTCAACTTCTGTGTAGATTTTTGCTTGACATATAACACACAGTGTAAATCAGTAAATTTTACAGAATCTATGAATAAACAAGACTTGTTGAAAACATGTTAGTTTCCTTCCTGCTGTAGTCCTTACCTGCACTTCTTCTCATACCTTTTGATGTACTGTAGGAGGGACAGTGCAGCTTCGTTCTGCTACTGCAATTTCTGCTAACAATATTTTTAAATGATTAGGCAAGCTACTTTTGTGGTAGCCTATGAGGTACAAAAAACAGTCTGAAATACTTCTTCAAAGAGAGATTCATTTCTCTTTAGCTGTTGAGAAGGGTAACTTGAATGGAAGCATATATCTGTAAACTTTACACGTAATTGTGGTTTGGTTTGACGTTGGTTTAGATTAATAAATAACAAAAGCCTGAGAGTCTGCTGAGTTTAAAGTGGGAAACCACACTTTTAATCTGTTTGTTTCCCAGGAACAAATTAGTTTCAAAGCCCATCAGACTTGTGCAGGGCTACACTAGGAAAAAAATAATGGGGATTGTAGTAGGTATCTCTGTGTGTAATCACAGTCCTCCCATGCTGAGGTAAGATCAACATACAATGTTGGATAGTGGGTTATGATCACCTGCTTTGAGAGGGTGGGAAGAAATGCAGCAGAGCTGTTGCCTGCAGAGCATGAGGTGGGTCTGATGATTCCATCTCTTCTGTCAGAAGATAGGCCATTTGATGTGTGTCCGGTTGCTCATTCCCTCTAACGGGATGCAGTTCAGACCTTATGTTTAGCTATTTGAGTAGAAAATAATTTCATTCTGAAGCTGCAGTAGCTGAGGGTTTTATAACCTGACTGTAATTTCACCTAATGTACTAACTCTTAAATCCAGTTAAAGACAGAATGAAGGTACTGAAAGATTAATGTATGGAATAATGGGTGAGTAAAGATGACATGAGACAGTTTTACCTGTAGAACTTAAGTTCCCTATCCATCCCTTACAGGCAGAGTGTGGAGGCAACAGTCAGAACTCTGGGGTAACTCCAGCTGCTGCGGATGGGAAGATCCGAACCAAACCCCTGATTCCTGAAATGTGCTTTACTACAACTGGCAGCAGCACTGACCTCAATCTTTCAACCCCCTATTTAGAGGAAGATGGAACCAGTATACTCATCACCTGCAAGAACTGCCACGTCTGTGTTCATGCAAGTGAGTGCTTGTAGATTTAACCCTAAACTCTAGTGTTCTCTCTAGTAGCCCGTACATCACGACAAGCCTCTGTCAGTCTGTTTAATGTACAAATAGACCAAGTTCAGCCCTTATCTGAATGCTATATACATGAGTGCTGGCCAATGAAATATGGAGTTGGCTGCATGGATAACTTCAAATATACAGCATCACCCTGAGGCTCATTGATTCCTGATCTATTTCTGGGCCCTAGGGAAATGGATTTGAGTTTGGGTAAGCTTTTAAGTGGGATGTGTGTGTTCTAGGTTGTTACGGTGTATCCCCTGACAAGGCCACCGAAGACTGGATGTGCTCAAGGTGTACAGAAAATGCCTTAGAAGAGGTAAATTTTCTCATAATATTCTCACAGGGGGAAGTCTGGTACATCTGGCTACGAAGTTCATTTCCGTAATGAACTGTGGTGGTTGTTTCTATTTTTTTATTGTTTCTTCGGGGAAAAAAGCAGTTCAGAGTATGTTTAGGAGCAGGTCTCTTGTATTTTGGTGCTTTTTAATTATTGCAAAGCTGCCAAACTCACTTGAGTCATAGGGAAGATGTTCTATATGAATGTGGAAATAGCTCTGTTGCCTGTCTTAATTTATGGTAGCTACTATTTCTAAAAGTAACTGCAGTTAGTAACTAGGGAGGTGTGCACATGTGAAGAAGACAGGAAGAACGGGATGTCCTCAAAAAGTTATATAGATTCTAGATCAGCAGAACGGGTCAACCTCTCAAATTTTTATTGGCTCATGTGTGTTCCACATCCTTTTATGCATCCTCAAAGGATATAGAGTATTGCAGTTGTAAAAGGAACCCATGACAAAAAAAATTGAACAAGTGATCTTCAGTGGTAGGTCTGTTTAGCTTCCACAGACGTGGAGTCTGTGTTTGTTACTGTAAGGGCAGTAGCTTTTGAGAGCTGAAGGGCTGATCTGTATGAGGTAGTTAGCTCTCTCTGACAGTGAAAGCTTTTTCTTCCTTGGACGTGCATTTTGAGGAGGACATTCTGAAGCAAGTGCACTGCTCTGGACTTCGCTCTTTCAGTTAATGCTTTCTTCCTTGTGCCAGGACTGCTGTTTGTGTTCATTACGAGGAGGAGCACTGCAGAGAGCCAATGATGACAAGTGAGTGTTCCAGATTTTTTGATCTTATAGAAGAAGCTCAATTCCTAAGTAGCTGAGGATAAGTTGTTAAATCCAGTGTCTGCATTCGGTATAAATGAGTGACCAGCAACACCTTTTACACTTTGGGTTATGGGCGGGGGGAGCTAATTTAAAGTGTGTTCATTGTGTTCACGTGCAACAATCGTCATCTCTTCAGGTAATACCTTGCTCTCATTCTCTTGACAGTAGTTGTTAATGCTTTGCATTTTATATTGCAGAAGTATAACTTGCAGAGTTATAATGTACCACATGACATGAAGGTTCCTGATGAGATGACATTTCTTGATACCTTCTCACAGAGGATTTTGATTGCTCTGTGTAATGTATGGTGGCAGTGAAGACAAAACCATAAGTTTAAGTAGCACAGCATTTTGAAATTCAGGGCACTTCTGCAGCAAGTATACTGTATCCAGCTGCCTGTCCTGTGTCGTTTGGTGTGGTGGATCATCTGAAGTTATTTGATGCAGAAAGGCAGTGGGAGAGTGGGACTTCATGTAGCACAATGAAGTAATTGAAACTTGGTCTCCAAAAATTTTGTGGATGTCATATGGAGTCTCAGCCATATTCTCTTTTGAATTACTCAAAAGTAACTCAGTAGTGGCTGAGTAGTGGCTATGGGTCAGGTTTGTGAAGGAATACACCTATCAGGCAGGCTTTTATAATGCAGGTGTGCAACCAGCATAAGCTACACTAGATTGTTCTCCTGTTAAGCCTGGTAGCGATAGATTAGAATTACGAAGAAGTCTTCGTTTTGCCCCGCATGTACCCTGTTACTAGCAGTAGGAAGAACAATTACACTGCTAGTTCCCAGTTCTCGTTTAGTGTGGTTTATATGGTAAATTTCAACAGAACTGTATTTACTTAAACGCCAAAGTGTCCTCTGTTAGCCTAATGGTATTAACTTCCCTTTTCCTCTCTTCTGTCCTGGCAGGTGGGTTCATGTGATGTGTGCTGTAGCTGTACTGGAGGCAAAATTTGTGAACATTGCAGAGCGGAGTCCTGTAGATGTTGGCAAAATCCCCCTGCAACGCTTCAGGCTGGTAAGGATCACCTGCGCTTCACTGGTTGGGGTTCAAAGTGTCTCTCTAGTCTGTTCAAAATCTGGGAGGCTTTGCTTATCCTTACAAACCCAAGTAATCTCCCCTCCAGACTGATCAATTTAATCTGCTCTGTTCTTTTATGGGAAATAACTGTCCCTGTAGCCATTCTTTAAACCTTTCCCTGTTCTGGGGGCACAGTTTTCAGTCTGTGGCAAATGACATTTATGCAGTGGTGTAAAGTTGATACTTGTTTTGTTTGTTATTTTTCTAATTCCTAGTATTTAACTTGCTTTATTGACTGCTGCTGAGTGCTGAGATGCTTCAGGGTACTTGAGGCATTTGTATAATGGGTGAATGTCTTCAGCAAGAAAGCAACTGTCCTTAACTCTTCTAATGGCTCAGTATTGAGGGGGAAATGATTTTTAAGTGCTTTGCATAAGGTGGTGTATTACAGATAACATTCTTTCCCTACAATAGCCCAGCAGGCCTGACCCAGGTATAATTGGGTCACTCGCAGAAGCGATAGAATTTTACCTGTTGCTTCTCTTGTCTTTGCCCATTACTCTGATCTTGTTGCTTGCCTTTGTGTGGCTTAATAGCCAAGTGCTGAAAGGCCCTTTTGACTTTATAGTCTGATTTAATCCAGGATCTCCAGTTGATAGCATCCTTGGAACACATGCTTTATGCATATTGATCTGGTACATTTTTCATCTATGGAGTTACTTTAAATTTATGATTTACTGCCTTGTCATAAACTAGAACTGGTAGTCACCTTCTTTTTAATCAGAGAGTGGTGGTGCTCTCATAGAGACTTAATGACACAGTATCACACTTTTATACCAGTTAGCCCTCTGTGGGGTAAAAGGTAATACCAACCAATAAACTCTAGTTTCCTGTTCACAGAAATGTGTCTTCTGCAAGAAGCGAAGAAAGAGAATTTCAGGCTGCTGTGTACAGTGCTCGCATGGTCGGTGTCCCACATCCTTTCATGTCAGCTGTGCCCAGGCAGCAGGAGTCATGATGCAGCCTGATGACTGGCCATTTGTTGTCTTCATTACCTGCTTCAGGCATAAGATTCCGTCTCAGGCAGAGGTGAGTAGATGTGTGATTTCCAGGATCGGCAGTATCTTGGAGGGAATGAAAAGTTTTGGGTTGTGTGATTCTTTTCAGACTGAATTTGAAGGCTTGGTGTTCTCACAGTGTTCAGTGTAATTAAACGGTGTTGATCTTGGATTCTAATCTCAACCTTGCTGCTGCTCTGAGCGACATTAGTCAGGTCCTTTATCGTATTTTGGTTTGTAGCCCAGAAGGACTGAGATCATTACACCCCTCCTGTGGCTGTTGTAATGAGGAGTAATATTGAGGTTTATGCTGTGATACCTAATACGTGGAAGTTAGTGCTGGGACTCCAGCAGGCTGCATAAGTGGTCATATTTTTCATATTTAAGTGATCAGTTAGTTTAAGTTTCCATGTAGCCCCTTTAGCGATCAAGCCCACAACAATCTATTAGAGAATACTTACTGTAAAGGCCTTGCATTGCTCTGAAGAATGAAAGGTTAATTTACTGAGTAAATTAAGGAAGATGATGTCTAATAGACCAGGCTTTAAGCATTTGAATTTCCAGAGGCAGAACTTTTCTCATGCTGATGGTGTCTTGAATAGAGTTACTCACCTGAGGAAAAAACATTTTGCTACCTTGTCTGCCAGAACTGGAGCTATGTCCTCAGCATGTTCTTTGTTGAGTTGTTGTGTAAAAAGTGATATTTATTTTTATTTCCTTTTAATATTTTTTTTCCAATATTTCCCCCCCTCTTCTCAGCGAGCCAAGGCTGCACTCCAGGATCTGTCACCTGGACAGATAGTCATCAGCAAGCACAAGAATGGTCGCTTCTATCAATGTGAAGTGGTCAGCCTTGCGAAGGAGACTTTCTACGAAGTCAACTTTGATGATGGTTCTTTCAGTGATAACCTGTATCCAGAGGACATTGTGGTATGTCGTGCAGTGGGAGCCTGGCTCCAGTAGAGGGCACATGATGCGAGTCAGCTCTTGCTGCTGCAGAGCAGACACACCAGGGATCTGGGAATCATTCCAACCCTAGGTCGTGTTGTGGCAGAGGTGTGTTGCAAGATGGCCTTGCGGGTGTTAAGTGAGACTGACTTAACTGTGGGCATATAAGAACAGGTGTAACAGGGAGCACAGCTAACCTTGGGCTGTTCAGCAGTGGTAGGTCTGAAAGAAAACTTGCTGACTCTTGCATACCGTTCCTGCATGAAGTACTTTGAAGTTGGGCCCACTGTTGGGATTTCAACACAGATGACATAGATGGATGTCTCTCAGCCTAGTTTTCCATCCCTAAAATGGGGTAATTGTCAGCGTGGTGTATAATGTGACTGGGATGGAGTCCCCAGTGGTTTGCTGAATCTTCACATAAAGAAGTTGCTTACCTTTCTTGTCTCTCCAACCTTCTTCCTTTATGCTGTAGAGTCGAGACTGTCTTCAATTAGGTCCCCCCGCTGAAGGGGAAGTTGTGCAGGTGAGATGGACGGATGGACAAGTTTATGGAGCCAAGTTTGTTGCATCACATGCCATCCAGATGTATCAGGTACAGAATTGTTGTCTGAAAAGCTATCATTCATAACAGGACACTTCTTAAAGCCAGCAGAGCTATAGGGGAGTCATGTTTAAACACTTCAGTCAGAGTCACTCAGAGTTCTCGGCAATGCCAGACGCTAATAAGAGTTGCTGGAGTTAAGCTCTACCTACGTACTTGAAGGTGTCAGCTTCTGAAAAATTGGTGGTCTGCAATTCTTCAGGAACAGAGTCTGCTGTAGCTTTACCTACTTAAAATACATTTGGTTTTCTCTGTTTAGTGAGAGTGCATCATGCCTTGCACACTTCTAAAGGGATTAGTGTTCCAAGTCGTATTGAAGTGACCAGCCAGACTGTCTCGTGAGGCATTACAAGACTATCCCAAACCTGCTGGCTTGCTTCTACTGTCATGGGATTGATGAGGGATCGATTACAGTCTGTTGCAGTGTGCGTACTTGCTTATGTATCTTATAAAATACAACTGATAGAAGATTATTTCATTAGAGGTCTCTGCAGGGAGAAGGCAAGTTCTAGGTAGCTGTGGGAGAGTTTTAACTTCTGAGACTTCTGGCAGAACAACTTCTGGTTTTCTTCTAGGTGGAATTCGAAGATGGGTCACAGCTGATGGTGAAAAGGGATGATGTGTATACTCTTGATGAGGAGCTTCCTAAGAGAGTGAAGTCAAGGCTGGTAGGTAAACAGGGTGCAAACCTCTACTGAAGAAGCTCATTTAACTTAATTTGTTCTTGAACAGCATGCTGAGTGCAGCAAAGTATTACAGTCTGATGCTGTCCTCAGTTGTTGCAAAGCTTGGTGGTTGATCAGGCTACAAAAGCAAAGTTCTGTCTCATTCTGGAGAGACTTTAATTCTCCTTCTGCAGAGAGAGAAGTTCATAGCATAGAGTTGCTGTCTGGGACAGTAGGTTAGTACCCTTTCATAAGCTTCATCATCTATTCCCCATTGCAAACAATGGCCAAATTCCTCCACTTACTCTTTGTTCTGTAAAGTTCTTAGAGTGGCATCAAAAGAGCTGGCTATTTTTTAAAAATGTAAAATTTTTAAGGGGAAGGTGGGAAGGGATCTCTGCAGGTCTGCTCCAGGCACCTGTTCCAAGCAGGGTTAACTTTGAAGTCAGACAGGTTGCTCAGAGCTTTCTACAGTCAAGTTCTGATGATCTCCAAGAGTGGAGATCCCACAGCCCCTTTGGGCCCCTGTTCTGTCACTTTCTGCGTCCTGCTCTAAAAAACATAATTATGGGCAGTGTGCAGTGGGGTATCCTGCTGCAGAGCGTGATTGTGCACAGCATAATGCAGCCCCTCTTGGCAGGCTCACAGGACTTTAGAGGTTTAAGAAAGAATGTATCATAGCTGAATCCCATGGCCAGGTGTTTAAACATTCCCACTCCATAAAGCACAAAATGTACTAGACTGCATGAAATTTGGAACGGATGAGCATATTTATTCCTTTAAGAAAGTAATTGTGAACTTAAATTAGCTACTCAGTTAAATTTGAAACCCATGATTTTTTTTAGACCTGTGACTACAGTTCACTTAAACTTAACCCCAAACTTTTCAATCCAGTTTCTGAAATGTTTTTCTTCTTGTGTTTGGTCAGTCTTTGAAGAAGGCTGAATGTTCCCAGTTGTCTTGACTTGGTTCTTCCTCATGTGCAGTAGGAGGATGTGGAGGCAGGGTTTTGTTCTGTGTTCTAGCAACTAATTGTGGTTTTTCCTCTTAGTCCATAGCTTCAGATATGCGCTTCACGGAGATCTTTGCGGAGAAGGAGGTCAGACAAGAGAGGAAGAGACAAAGAGTGATCAACTCACGCTACCGGGAAGATTACATTGAGCCTGCGTTGTACCGGGCCATTATGGAGTAGGCGCTGCCTGTGGCAGAGGACGAAAACACCCACCTCCCCCAAGGATTTGAACGCTCCAGTACAACAGGCCATATTTGGATGCTTTGAATCCAGGGTTTTTCTGTTTTGTTTTTTAAGGAAGCTAAAAAGCTGATGCTCTGCAGTAGCTGAAAGGCAGCTGTTGGATAGTGAAACAGATCCCATTTGCTGAAGCTGATTCCTGCAGACTCCTGGTCTGAAGTTGGGTTCTTACTGAATAAGCCGGCTTGGGGGTGTTGCTTTCATCTCATCGAGCAGTCTTGCTTTTTTATTAGAGACAATTTTGACAGGTGGCAAACTCTTTTGGGAGTTGTAGCCGGGAATCTTGGCAGCTGCAGAATAGTATGTTCTGTTGTTTTAATTGAATAATATTCCTGATTTTTGGGAGTCTCCCTGGTGACCACACTTGGGCTTTAGCAGGCAGTATTACTGGTGCTTGAAACTGAACCTTTTTTTTTTTTTTTTATATTTATATCCATCTTTTTGTTGCAAGCAGCTTCAGTCTCTTGTTTCTCAGCACCTCCTTTCTGAGAGTTGAGCTGTAGGCTGTTCAGATCCAAGCAGACAGGAGGTGCTTGTGTGAACAGGTGAAATGTGAAATTGAATCCTATAGGACAAATTATTTAACCCTCCATTTAATATTTTTGTTTTGACTTACTTAATCATAAGTTTAACTGTAATAGTATGTGCCTCAGAATCAGTGAAATCTGTCTGAGCCCTTCGCAGTGCAACCTTCTAACAAGAATAGGAATTCAGCTCCCAAAGAGTTTCTTTTGAGTTTATTCCCACCTCCTCTAAGGCAATAATGACCAAAGGGACAGAGTCCTAACTCTCCCTTCCTGAAATCCAAGCATCACAGTATTGGGGATAACAGGGCAGCGGTGTCTGAAGCAGTGCAGTACCTCTTCTGTGACAGCACTGTCTATCATACAGCCGCAGGCTTTTGCTTACAGCAGCTAATATTGGGTCTGAGACAGATAAAGCAAGCACTGAACTGCATGTATTACTGAAAGGCTGCGCAGTGCTCTTCTGAAGCAGGAGTGCTGCTCTGGTGCTGTCTGGCAGAGGTTTCCACAGCGTTTTTCTGGAGTATTAGTAGGGCACATCTCAGTTGTATCGGAGAGACCTCGGTACCCCAGCAATAGGAAGCTGTGTTAAGCTGGGTAGTAGGTATACCTGGAAGATGTGCCAACTTGCTCCTGGTAATTTAAGCATTAACACACCACAGTAGGAGCTGTGTAAATATGTATTCCTTTCCCATTGTGTAGGAAAGGGATTTTAGGCTGTGGAGCAGATTGGCCACCTTTTTGCATGAGATGATGGGGTGACTTTCCTACTGGAGAAAACTATGGTTATGTATTCTCCAGAAACAGTTCAAGAGGAGAATTTTCTAGTGAAACAGACCTAATGCATCCCTGCTTCTATAGGGACATGGCAATGTGTCTGCAAAGTCTGAATTTGTACCGTTTTTTTTCCTTTTGTTACATAGGAACGCTATAAACCAAACTCTTCTGAAACCCCGATGCATCAATTTGTGATTAGCAATAAAATGTAGTATTGTGTAGTGATACAACTCTTGATCAGAAAAGAAATAAACTACAACTTTTCTAAACAAAATCTTACTTAGCCCTGCAATTTTATAGGGTCAGGCGTCTGATGTGAGTAGCAAAGATTTGCACAACCGCTGTTTTGCATAGAGGTATTCCTGCCCATTTTTGTGGTGGAATACATCATTCATCAGTATTGGAAGGCTTAAACAGATTCTGGAAGGAGATAGTGGCTTTCCTTTGGGGTTTGGTTTGTTGGTTTGAGTTGTTTTTTCTTTTTTACATGTCTAAAACTCCTGGTCTCAGGGTATTAAATTGCTTTCTGATTAATTGGATAGTTGGCTTATTAAAAATTGGAATGTGTTAAGACCAGAGTCTAGTAGCTGCAGGTACTCTGGTCTAGGAAATAGGAACGAAATTGCACTTTGATGTCTTAGCCTGTACATAAGCCTCTCAGAAGTGATGTGCCGTGAGAAAAAGCAGAGAAGAGCTGGCAGGGCCTTAACAAACTTGCCTCTGTTCTGTCAGCGTGTCTTAAGATTTGATCTTAACTTCTGATAGACTGAACACTACCTGTGTATTCCTGAAAAACATACTCTTCACATCATCTTCCATTCTCCCTCCAGAGAAAGGTGCCTGTGTTCAGGCTTCCTTCCCAAACTGCCAGATAACTTAAATGCACCTTTTAGGTGTCATGTGCTGCAAACACCTGGCTCAACAGCTTAATCCTAAAAATATGACCTGGTGCGGAACAGCTGGGTTTGTTTGGATTGGTGGTGTTCAACTGCAGCGGGTTTTGCCATCCACCTCTAACAGTATTGAGTGACCTTTGAGAGCTCTTATGCTGAGTATTTGTTCTGGAAGAGGAGTTTTGTTACGCTGTGTTTTCTGCAGGCTCCAGATTTGCTCTTGTCAGTTGGCTGCACTGTGTCGGAGACCGCTGCCGTCGTGCACTCTGAGACAAAGGGCCTTTGCAATTTTTCCATCAGTTCTTGTGCTGCGTTGTTCAAATGTGAGCATACTTTAACTACTGCAGTGACTGAACTGTGTTTTGGCTTCTTTCCATGAACTTAAAAATGGTGACCCTGATGTTTGAGGACTTTATTTTATTTGACTTTGTAAAAATAGTTGATCTTACGGCTTGAAGGTAGCAATAAAAGCTCTTTACAGAGCAGCTGTTTCAAAGGTACATATGCTTTCAGTTACCTGTACTTTGATTTTGATGGATAATGCTTTGATTTTGATTTAATTTTCTCCAGTGGTTTGCTTTTGGAATTGTATTTATCTTTGTTACAGCATCATTCCAGTGAGGGCAAGTTGCTGCCAGAGTATCAGCTAGGCAGATGCTTCTTGAATGTGTTCAGTAGGAAATTAAGCTTAATATGCCCCACGGGAGCTCTGATGACCCTCTGTTAGGTCCGTTGCATGTGATGCTGCAGGCAGTAGATCTCCTTACTTCACTTTTCATGAAGCTTCCATCTGTGACTGGTTCAGGTTGGACCCATAAAAAAATGTTTTTACTACAATCAAATAGTGGCTTGCCCTTAATTCAAGGATGAGCTTGCCAAACCAGTGATTACTTTTTATAAGGTTTAAAAAGGCAATTATGTTCTTTGTAAAGCACCCGATTGCAGTAATGTTTCTGTCTGTGGCTGGACTTCTAGGAGAGCTCTTTCTCCATCAGCAGACCCCAGAAGAAGTACCATCAGTAGTAGGACCCATTCTCCTTGCCCCTTCTCTCTCTTTCCGGTGTTTTGAGCCGGGTTGAACTGAATCTGCACTGTTTGAGGAGCATAGCCACATATCCCAAGGCTTCCAATGCATCTCTGTTCTTCCATTCTCTAACTGGGCTCCTGTTGTCTGACATGTCTGCAGTTGTGCTTGTTTTTATAATGCAAACATGGAATGAAATCAAGACTCTGGCAGCCTGTATGTTGTTTTCAATTTGATGAAGTAATAAATCTAATTTCAAAATGGACAATCTGTAGACTAATTTAAGAACTAAAGCAATGTAACTTGGAAATTCTCATCATGCTTCTAATCTTTCTCTTTAGCATTAGTCCTTTCTAATACTCATCTCCTTAGAGCTTATCCAACGAATTCTTGGATGTCTTTGAGATGCTAAGCAGAGTTCTGTTATTTAAGGACTCGGTCTAGTGTGGCTACTTAACCAGAACAAGGACAGAGCCACAGACTCGTATCTCCTCACTGAAGTACGGACCCGAGGCATCTGCAGTGAGAGCTGAGCTGCCTTAGGTTCCCTCTGTAGCTGAGAGTGGCAGCACCAGAAGAGGACTCATCAGAAAATCTTACCTGCGTGTGGAGTCAGAGAGCTCCATTCTTCATTTCAGCGTTGACTCTTGTATTTCACGTTGCTGGTTATTTCACAGTGAACTGGCAGTCGGGGGAAGGAGATTCTTTTGCCTCAGCTTGGGGATTTTTGTTGTCAATACACCAAGTGACCTTGAGTAAATTGTTTATTCATTGTATTATCACTCTAGCCCTTATCTTTGCAGCCTAAAGTGCCAGGTATTCCTGGAGCCAGTTTTTGTAGCTGGGGAAAATGTTAACATCTTGTCCCTGACAAATTTGTAGGCTTTGCACAGACCTTTTAAGTGTGTGCCCTAAGCTAGTGTGAAGTGGGGAGTATTTTAGGTTCAACGTGAACAACGTGGGGTATTGTTAAAAGTCAAAATAAGCCTTTTCCCCTCTTTTTCCATTAACATCCTTCATTTCTTTGCATTGCTGTTAGAGCTGTTCAGCAGCTTTAGATTTCTCCCCAAGATGAGTGAAGAGGGCGAGTGTGGTGTTGGTTCCAGAAATGAGCATAGCTGAGTGTGTGTATCAGTAGTTTCCTTTGGTCTCACCAGAATGGTCTCCAGAGGAATGAGAAGCATTCACCTGATTGATATCTTTTGAGAAACCTCTGGCAGATCCATGGAGAAACATTGTCACAACCTCCTTGCTGCAGCATGAGTAATGTGACAGTGCTGAAGGCAAAACTGATCTGACAGCACCTAGCGAAGGAGGGGAACATGTGCCCGGAGATGGTACTGGAAAAAGAGCAGAATCGTACAGTATGTGTGTTAATTTCTAGACAAAAGTGAGTGAAGGTAGGAGAACCTCAAAAGAGGTGTCCTCAGCCTATGCTTAAGAAAAGTTCTCACTTTTATGACTGGTTCCAGTGGGCTGTGAACACCTTCGGTACACAATGGGAGGGAGAAATGAAGCAGATCTCCTGTCTGTGCTCATCCACCTTAGCTGGGGAGTTAGTCTGGTGGGAGTCACTGCCTGGGGTACCCCGTGTGGGCCCCTCCTGCTGCAAGGGGACCCAGCACCCCGGGAGTTGGGATGCTGTCACCTTTGTCCACTCTGCTGGCCGAAGGAAGAACTACCTCCTCACAGACTGTAGGCAAGGTAGGTGGTGGAAACATCCCAGCTGGTGTGCTGGGATGTTTCCAAACCCAGGCTCCTGTGGATGTCCTCCACAAAGAGTTAGGAGAAACCTATTTTTGCAGCTCAAGAACTTGTTCCAGCCAGTCTCGTGTCCATGCAGTACCTGTGACCGCAACTGGGATGTGCTACGTACAAGTATTCTGTAGACCAAAGCAAAGTAGTACAATGAATCTAGTCCCAAGTTTTACTGAATTTAGTGAGACAGGAGTTTTGTTTGACCCATGGACTTCCAGAGGAGCTTTGGACGTGGGGATCAGATGGTTGTGAATGTAAGTTAATGTTTATTAACATGCTTGGACTCTCAGTTCCTCAAGTGCTGCTGCTTCTCTTCAGTACGGTATCTCTGCACCTTTTGGGTTAATTTCCCTTCCTACAGCCAGAAGGGTTAAAAAAGAATAAACTCAGTGTCTGCCACCATCCTGGGTGTGGGTCATGGTGTATCAGGGTGTGGGTGGTGGGTGCATATGCAGAGAAGATGGTAACTTAGGGCCAGTTGTGTTGAAAACGGGAGTGCGGTGTGCAGCTGGTGTGGGGTGCTGGTCTGTTGCTGCTGCTGGAGGTCAGGGACCAGCAAGGAAGTGGGAGACGACAAGCAGCCACACGGAAGGGTTTAGCAGCCTGTCTGGTTGAGCTGTGGTCGCCTGCGGTGGGTGGCTGCCCAGGCTGCTTGGCTCTGCAGCAGGGTCACAGCTTTTGCCTGTCCGGGCCCAGCAGAGCCAGGGCAGGATGAAGGGAGCGGTTGTGTTGGCAGCCAGAGGAGAGAGTCTGTCCCGAGTCTTCTCTGGCTTTCCCGTTTCCAGCTGGATAGATGTTTCCAAACACCATTTAACAGCTGGTGTCCACAGAGACTGGCAGAGCAGCTAATGCTCTTATTCTGCCTTCCTCCTGTGAGCAGGGAGGTGACGTGGGATGTCATACTGGACCCTCAGCCATCCTTGCAGTGGGGCCGGGGCCAGCCCTGCTCTTTCTTACGGCTTGGAGGTTAAGTCTCCTCTTGGATCCCTGTGGGAGCAGGGGTCTGCAGTGCCATCCCCGGTGGGGAGGCCCCAGTGTGGGCCCTCAGTGTTGTGCAGAGCCTGGCAAGGGGAAAGGGACAGAAAAAACAGACCTTGGCTCTTCTCCCTCCACAGCTGGAGCGGCTGAGGGGCTGCCAAGCGCTGATGCGGCCGGGAGAAGAAAGACGGCATTCATGGGAGCTGCCAGGCGGGGAGCCAGGCACGTCAGCACCTGATGGTCCTGCTCGAGGAAGGGCTCCTCGTCTTTTCCAGCTGAGTCCAGGGCTTCTCTGGACAAGCTGTACTGAAGGTGTCCCAGTGCTGTGAGGTGTTTCCTGCCCCACTACCCTGCCTTTTCTGGGCTGGGCTTTTCCTGCATGGAGCATCTTGGCACCTGTTGGGGAGTCTCTCCCCAGTAGTCCAGCTCCTGCACTGCTGCCCTGGACCATGCTGCCTGAGGCAGCTGCCTGGGGTCCCTCCTGCCTGCCTGTATCCCCCAGACTCCATCAGTTTGTGGGGACTGGGATCAATCCCTCACCCAGCTGTGTGGACTGCTCATCTATGAGCAGCCTCGTCGTGTGCTGGCTGAGCTGAGGCTGCACAAATGGATCCCAGAGAGGTGCAGGGCCAGTCCAAGGGGGCAATCCCTGGGGGCTGGACTGTCCTCTCCTCCCACAGCAGATCCCCACCCCTTCTCCAAGCAGACTGGAGCACCTCAATCCTTCCTCCAGGAGCTGCTGGACAGAAGAGCCCTTGTGCAGCCTTCTTGGGTTGGTGCCTGGTACCTGCTGGGGGAGACTTTCCGCCTCCTGGTGAATGGATTCCTGACTATGGCCAGGCACTTCCCAGTGCCTCAGAGGTGTCTCACCCCTCTCCCAGCACAACCTGTCCCAGGTGAGATTGCTGAGGGCTCTGGTCCCAGGGATAGCTCCACCAAGTTCAGGGAGCACTGAGACAGGTTTATGCCTGGAGCATGTCCCTCCGGGAGGTTCTGCCCAGTCAGTGTGGCCTTGGATCACCAGCCCAGGGACAGTTTGGCTGTGGTGGTGTTGCCCTGCTCTCTGGGCTCTTGGTGGAAGTGCAGTGCAGGTTGGAGGTGAGTAAGTGGCACTTCAGGTTTGGGTTCAAAGATGCTTATGACATCCTGGGGGCACCAGCTGGGCTGGGATGAAGTCAATGTGGCTTGGTTGTGGTCTAGAGCAGCAGGTGGTTCGTCATGGACAGCACAGCACCAGGAGACATCCAGATGGAGGAAGTGGGGCTTGTGGCTCAGAGCAAGGAGTAGTCACACTGCCCATGGGCTGGACTGGGTGCATGTGGGAGGTCTCCTAGCACCTGGCCAGCAGTGGTGATGGTGTTGGCTACAATGTGCCCTTCAGCTGATATGCTGGAGGTCAGAGGATCTTGCTAGAGATGTGTCTGTGCACTGCCAGGAGGGATGCTGCAGCAGAGGGCAGGGCTGCCATGTGCCGCCTTCTTCCACAGTCCTGCAGCTGCTTTTGAGCTGGTGGAGGGCCCATGAGGGTGCTGATGGGCTTCGTGCACCCCAGCAGTAATGCACAGCAGCAGTGAGTGCAGAGGGTGCTTCAGGTCTCGTGGCTGAAGACACATGGAATGCATCCTAAAGACAAGTGAGTAGGGGCTCATGCACTTGAGAGGGCTGTGAGATGCTGGGCTGGGCAGTAACATCTTGTTCTCTGTGTGATGTTGCTTTGGAAGAAGGGTGGACAGGTGTTTTGCTGACCAGCTCTGGAGCAAGAGAGAGGAGGAGGCTACAGAGGGATGATACAGCTGCTGGTAGGATTGGGGTGCAAGGAGAGCCCAGATGGCAGCTGGCAGAGCAGTCAGCCCCTGCATAGTCCTGGGCTCCTAGCCCACATGTGAGGCTGGACTCTGAAGGAGCTTCTTACCTGTTGCACAGGTAGTGCTGTAGGACTAGTGTTTGCCCTGTCATGGTGTGCTCTGCTCTGAACATGGGCTCCTATTGGGCAGCAGCTTTTCTGGAAACACCTGGATGGTAAGGGGACCAGCCTGGGGATGGGTTGATGAACCTGGCTCTTTGCCTTCCCCAAAAAACCCTTCCTCCTGCCCTGACCTGCCAGCATCCCAAGCGCAAAGCACGGGCTCTGCCTGCTGGCCACGAGCCTGTATCTGAGCAAGAGTCTCTGCTTGGGGCTGGATTCATGCCTTCATCCTGTGAGCTATTCCTGCAAGAGCTGGTGCATCCCTCCGGGCTCCCCCAGCAGTGTCTCTACTCTTTTTTCCCACTCAGTTGGGTTTATTGGGTGGACCATCACCTGAGGCTCAGCCTCAGTGGCCATGCTTGCTGTCAGCCCCTGGGATGTACAGGGATGGGAAGGGAGGAGCTGACGGCTTTACCCTTTGCAGCCTTGTTGCAGGACACAAAGCCAGCCCTCTTCCTGGATGGGCTGCAAGTTCAGTCGTGCTCTTCTGCTTCTCTGCCTTTTCCTGTGGGGTGAGGGCTGAGCCTGCCTTCTGTCTGCTGCTGCTCCAGCAGCTCACCCTCCTGCTCCCTGTCCCACCCCTCTTGCACCCCCAGTGCTGTCAGTTTGGCTGCCTGGGTGCATTTCTTACTTGTCACATCTGGGCGGCACTCCCTTTCATCATTGAAGGGGGTTCATGGCAGAGGGCTGTGGAGACCCCCCCTTCCCCTTCTTCTTCTCTGCCCTGCTTAGTCCTGCACACCCAGGAGGGATGATCCCTGTGGAGCTGCCTCTCTCCCCTGGCCACGACAGCCCCAGTGTGATTCTGTGTCTGGCCAGGATGCTGTGTGCCAAGCACTGTCCCTGGCACGCCTCACTGCGGGGATTACCGAGGTACAGCAGGGGTTCCCAACGCTCTGTGCTGGTGCAGGACAGGGGCTGGGGCCAGCTGTTTCCATCTGCGTAACAGACTGCAGCACAACCACCATCAGCCCACTCCCAGGATATTTTTAGGCCTGGCTGTGCTGATGACAGAGAGATGACAGGCTCGCTCCACATCCGGACCACAAGATGCCTCTCCCCCTGGCAGCTGCCTCCTGCAATGGGAGGAGTGTGGGCCTCCAGCAAGGCTGCTCCAGGCTGCAGTGTGCTGGGGGCTGGAACCACAACCTTCCCACCAGGAAAGGCAGCACTGCCCCTGGTCAGTGGCTGCGGGCTTGCTGGGAGCAACTGCTGGTGCAGGATACCTCCATCCTTCTCCTGGACTCACACAGCTTCACCGGTCTTGAGAGCAGGTTAATCGTAGAATCACAGAATGGTTAGAGTTGGAAGGGACGTTTAAGATCTTTGAGTTCCAACCCCCATGCCACGGGCAGGGACACATCTCCCTAGAGCAGGTTGCTCAAAGCCCCATCCAGCCTGGCCTTGAACACCTCCAGGCATGGGGCATCCACAGCTTCTCTGGGCAACCTGTTAAATTAATGATATCCCTCAGGTTTCACCAGCTCTTGAGCCTGGGGATGTGTACCAGCTTGTGAAGGAAAAGGAGGGAGGTATCTGGACAAATGCTACTGTGGGACTTGAGTGTGGGCAGCAACATGCTTGCACGTGGTCAGTTGCTGTCACAGAAATGGGGAACCCCTTCAGCTGTGGAGCTTTTTTTTTTTTTTTTTTTCATGTACGTGTGGGGCCTGAGGCTCAGGAGAGCATTGTGGGGGAAAGGATCAAAAGGTCTGCTTTTGGGCAGAGCTGTACAGGGGGATGCAGTTGGTGTGGAGTAAAGCGTGGTGAGATGCTGGAGGCTAAGGAGGTCTGGGGCAGGAGGCTGTCCTTCTTGGCCAAGCTTGTCTGTAGCTGGTCCCCCAGCACTACTAGGGATGCCTGGCATGAAGAGGGTGCCTGATGCTCTGGGCATATGCAGTGACGTGTCACTGCTGGGAAGTGACAGTGCCAAGCCATGGCTGTGTCCTGTGTGCTGGTGTGGGGGGGAAGAGTCCAGAGCTCCCAGCAGTGCTAGGGTCTATGGCTGGGTCAGGGGGTGCTGGGCTAGGGCAGGGAGGGCGGCTCTGCCCAGCATCATGCCAGGGCTCAACATACTAATCTAGATAGGCTGTAGTTGCTGGACTCCTGTGTTAGGACCTGTCTGGGTGGATGCACAAATCAGCGGTGTTAATCTACCCCATCCACCAAGAACCAGTCTGTCAAGGAGGATGTCACTGGTACCAACAACTCGCTGTAGTTAGCTTCCCCAGTTCCTGTGTTGGAAAGATCAGTCCTGCCGCAGGCACAAACCTTCCTCCTCTGAGTGCTGAGCCCTGGAAAGCTCCATCCCTGGGCAGACTCTTTGGTCTGGCCCTCAGGACCTACCAGCTTCCCCTGGTGTAGCAGTGGTTCAGGTGGTGGCTGCAGAAATTCTCTTCCCTGTGGTACAGAGAATTGGTTTCTAGGGGGCAGCAAGTTGGGGAACCTTTGATGGAGAGGCTGAGCTCTGTCCTTGTGTGCTTGTGGCTGGGTTGGGTGGACTGGGTCTGTCACCAAGCTAGAAAATGAGGGACCAGCTGGCCTGGCGCTGTTGCCCTGTGGCTGCTGGGATGAGGCAGAGTCCTCCATGGCTGGCAGTTCTTATGCTCTTTAGGACTCCTCTTGCTGTAAGAGGCTCCAGTGTTCCCCCTTAGTCCTGTTTTCACTTGTACTAGAGTGGGATTGTGTGGATGCTGGTGATGTTCACTGGGGGAGGATTGTACCCTCTCTGTCAGTGTCCCCTGCCTGTGGCTGTTGGCTGCCTCATTACAGCTGCTGTTAGCCCAGGTCCTGCCAGCAAACCCGGCACCCACGGGCACTTCCCTCTGGTTTCTGCAAACGCTTTGCAACACAAAGTGGCTGCAAAAGTACACAGGTCGCCACAAATACTGGTTCTCCAAAACACAGTGTGCTCATGCCTCCGTGCCACATCCTGCAGCACAGGGGTCGGTGCGGTGTACTCCCCCGCACCCACTTACACCTTCCTCACCAGCCCTGCTCTCCCTTGTTGCCCACCCCACACCGGGTGGCTCCTCTCCTCCTTTCCCTTTCTTACCTCAGCACCCAGGAGCAATGCAGACATCAGGGATGTGTCGAGGCAACTTCAGCTGGGCCCTTGCCAGCCCAGTATCCTGTGCCAGGCAGTCGCTCTTGCGCCCACGGGTGAAGCACCTGTGCTGGCAGCTCCAGCACCTCCCTCCCACCACCTTCCCCAGGACTGGCAGGATTTGCGTGAAGTCTTCAAGTTGTCTGGCGCTTTCCCTTTTCTCCTACTGCCTCTCCTTGCCCCCCCCAATTGCTGCTGCTTCCCCTCTCCTTGGTCCCTTTCATGAGTATCGCACTTGTCCTGCTCTTGGGTGAGCTGCAAACAGTGTCTTCGCTCTGAGAACGTGGCCATGCACCCTGGGGAGGTTTTAATGTCCTTCCATGCATAGCAGAGGGTTTTGAGAAGGGGCACGCACCCACGCAGGGGGTGCAGCCTCTGGCTCTGCCGACAAGATGTGTCCTGAGAGCTGCCTATCACAGCAGCGTGACCAACCATCCTGCAGCACAGCCTGCTGTGTTGCAAAATCAATGTTTTTTATAATAAATGATGCAAGAAAAGGGGCCAGCAAAGATGATGTGAAACGCCTCATTCCAAAGAAGTGTGCTTGTACCCATGCTATCTGTTCTACCCCGGCCTGGGGGAAAAAAAAGAAGGGCACATGACTACAGTCTGTGTCTGAAATATGGACGAAAGCACATCACAAAATTTCAAATGGGGCATGATTCAGCTGCTGGGAAGTGCGGCTCACCTGGGATTGACACTGGCTCACACCCATTTCCTTGGGGCACACATGGTAGTGATCAGAACGACGCAAATGGGAGAGGTTCGTAAACACAAAGTGGGGACTGATACAGCAGAGGTGTGGGCTGCTGCTCTTACCCTGCGGGTTTTGGCACCAGCCCACTTAGACATGTTTGGGAAAGACCAGTACAAGCAGCAGAGCTGGTTGCTGCATTGGGTGAAGAGGGCTGGTGTGCTACTGAGGCTCAGAGGCAGCAGGGAGGAACCAGAGGTAAACTGGAGTTCAGGCAGCAGATTGAAAAGAGGAGCCCAAAAATGTGTGGCTCTGTCACCACAATGGGCCATCTCAAGGTGACAAGGGTTTACTTGTGCAATTATTTGAAAAAGGACTGCAGCACCAGGCTGGAAATGTGGCACTGCCTGGGTAAAAAGCTGGACACAAGCGCTGCTGCAGGTGTGGTTCCTGCGCTTTGGAGCAGTGTAGCGCCACGCAGCCAGGTCAGATTGAGTTGGGCCTGTTTTTAAAGAAAAAACATGTGCATGAGCTGGAAGAGCAGGTCAAGAAGGCTGTCCTCAGGCTGAGCTTGTCTGTACCTCCCCACACTGCCTTCTCCAGCAAGCAGGAATCACTCCTGGCCTCCTCTTGGCTGCTGGAGCTGTTTGGACAGCAGACAAGGCACTTCCCCACATGCCCCCAGGAAGGAGGGGTGAACCAAGGGCTGTGTATGGATCAGGGTAAAACCCTGTGTGGCAACCCTTTGTCCAGCCACAGACAATGAAAAATTAAATTAAAACTCGAGACTATTTTATTTTATTTAGCAGCAAGCTTCTGGGCACTGGGGATGACAACTTCAGCAACTGTATTACAAAGAAATGTAGTTAGTTTCAGATTTGATTTTTTTTCCATCAGCTCTGCACCTTTGGACCCCTCACCCTGCTCTGCCAGGCTGACACGCTGCCCGTAGGGCTGCTTCATTCCCTGCATCAGCAAGGAGACCTGCTCCTGGAGCCCACACTCCTCACTTCTCACACAGCTTTATTCGCCACATTTCAATGCTTCAACTCCTTTTTCGCACTGGTGTTGCTGTTCCTCAGGATTCCTGTGTCTGTGCTAAAGTTTGGAGAGCTGGAGCGGACTTCAAGCTGGCTTTGCAGAGCTGCAGTGACACAAGCCCTGCCGTGCATCTGCTCAGAAATCTCCTCCTTGCGCCTCTGTCTCTGTCGGAGCCAAAGTGCTTTGATGCAGGCTCATAGCAGGAGTCGTGTGTGGGGACACTGCTCTTTTCTCTTTTTTTGGCTTTTTTTCCTCAATTCCACCCCTCCTTCCCTGCTTTCTGGGAGATCATCCACCCTGCAGCACAGTCTGTACTCTCTGTACCCACGTACCTTCCTTTGCAGCCCATTACTGTGCCGTGGGCTGTGATGGTTTTATCAGGCCATCGCGCTGTAGCAGCAAACAGTCTGTTCAGTATTCTATCAGCCACAAATGTAAGCTTTCACCTTGCCATCTAGACAGTTGTTTTTAAAACTATTAAATGCCACTGGGCTGGGAAAGGATGACTGGTTATATTAGGTACGCTCCCCGTTGTTGACGTCTCCCTGTTAAGACTGTACTCACTGACAGACTTCAAAACAAAGCTATTAATGCACATAGTTGTTAATCTATTGTGAGCCTTATTAATTCTTTATAATACGTACTTTTAATTAAAATCCTATGTCACTGTTGATGGCAGGACAGAAGCTGAAGTGTACCATACAGATGCTCCTGCTCTAACCAGTCAGACCTTTACTTTTTGTTCGGGGAGGAGTTTCCCTGCCCAGCCCCCCAGGATGCCCTGAGCTGTTTCCCACCAGCCCAGTATTCATTAAATTAACACATGTGTTTAGGACAGCCCACAATTACATCATCAAAATGTTGTTTGCAACTTACCTGGGCCCGTGGTATGAATGTGGCTGGTCTGGGGAGCTGCAGCCTCTCCTTGCGTCATTGCTGTACCAAATTCTCTCTCCTCTGTGACAGCACGTGAGATGGGATCACTCCTGACATGACTAAGAGGGGGAAGCAGCTGGACCGGGTCTGCTTGCCCTGCCTGCCTCTTTCAGCTATTTTTATGGCATGAAAGGGGACAGGGTGATGCCTGGCTGGAGGGCTCAGGATGAGCCCATCAGGGTTCATGACCACCACAGCTTTAGCTGACTCTGAAATTCAGGTTTATCCAGCAGTTGTCTCAGAAGCTGAAGGGCCTCCAGCTCTGGTGAGGCAGCATGGGCACAGCTGAAGCTGTGATCCTTCCACATTCCAGCAGCACTGGTGCAAGGAAGGACACTGTGATATCCAACGGTGGTACGTGAGCTGGGAAAGGGTCCCTATTTCATTCCTGCATCTCAGGTATGCTTCATCAAGGGAGAAAGCAAGCCCTTCAGATGGTAAATATACAAAGACCACTTGAGATGGTGTCTTTAAGGGACAGAATCAAAGATGGAAATTCCACCCAGTTTATTATTTTTGAGAGGCTGTTTTCATGGTGTGCAGCCCAGTCACCAGGCAGTGCACCGGATTCCTCAGCCACTGCTGTCACTGAGAGCAGGTTGGGGAAAATGTCAAGAGGCATTGCAAAATATTTCTCCGACATCTCATCCAAGCCAGCCTGAGCGCTGGAAGGCACCACTCGGTTCTCTGCTTTCCTCTGTTTCACNCCCAGTATTCATTAAATTAACACACCTTGTGACCACCTGCCAGGCTCAGCTTACTAGGACCCCCAAAAAATGTCACCCTTCTCTCCTGTGGTGGGGTCCGTGTCCAACCCTAGATGGGCAACATATACCTGCAGGAACATGCTGAGAAAAGGAGGGACTGGCTGCCCGGGTAAAACAACCACTGCTAGAGGCAAATCCTAGCAGATTCTGCCTGCAGATGGCCTCTCAGCCCTCCAAGAACTTGCAGGGATGGCACTCACGTTGCCTTTGTTGGGGGTGCAAGCTCACTTTTGCAGACTGGTCTGGGACACTGCTGGAGAGGCAGCCACAACATCCGTTGACAGGGAGCGAGCAAAGGAGGTGTGTGGGAGTGGAGGTGTCCCCACCACTCAGCACTACATGTCAGGGTCCTGGATGTGCAGCTGAGACGTGCACTGGCCAGCCCATGCAGCTCTCACCTGCCAGCGGCAGGTCTGGAAGATTTAGGACAATCCTGCCTGAATGCTTAGACTGATGCTCTGGCAGAAAGGACCAACACAACTCTTTGAGACAGAGAATAGGAAAAGGCAGATTTAATCCCTGTGTCAAAGCATTAGGGAGGCTCATCGTGGGATTCTACATCTTGAAAAGGATTCAGGAAAATCAGAGAGGCTGTGTAGAGCAGAAATGCAAAAAATGGCTTAAGGGTGGGAGGAAAAGCCTGGCAGTAAGAGAATTAAGAGACTCGATATATTTAGCTTATCAGAAAGATGGATGAGAAGGGGGTTGCTTGCAGCATATGTGTAGTGTCACAAAGAGAAAATGCCAAGCTCTGAAAGGCTCTTTAATCAAGCAGAAGGCAGAACAAAATGGTATGTCTGCAAGCTAAAGCCAGACACAGGGATGTGGGATGCTCTTCTGAACGTGAGGGTGAGGGACTCCTGAAACAGACCCAGAAAGGTGGGAGTCCCCAGTGCTTGTCTTCAAATCCAGCCTACCTCCTTTCTTGGAAAATATGCGTGAGCCAAACATAACGTATTGGAATTAAAGCAAGGAGATGAACTGCTGAGTGGCGTGCTGGCCAGCTGCTCCCAATCCTACAGCCGCCTGTCAGGCGGGACCGTTGGATCATTTCAGCTGAGGAAGACCTTGGGAAGACCTTTGGGGAGCTGTTTGGGCAGTGCTCACCTGCACCCATAGCGGTAAGTGTGGCTCTTTGCTGTTGAATACATCTGGAGGATGGCAGAATTTTTCAGCCAAGTTCAGCTTGTTTTAGCTTGTTTTCTGTGGGACTGCTGACAATGCTGTTCAGCATTTCTGTTCTTAGAGTAGCCAGGGCACCAGACATCTAAAATGCTGTCCGCAAACTCACGACGCTCAGACCCTGTGTTTGAGAATAATATGTAATGAATGTGTGAGGTGAAGCAAGTTTGTCCAGAGAGATAAAGACGATATACAAGTGTCTTACAGTCCAGATTGCATTTCCCAAGCCTGTGCATCAGCAGAGGTAATCTCTGTCTAGCCTTTACTGGAAACAGATCTTTGCTGTGGCATTTAGTGGCATTTAATTAATAATAAAATGCTATGTTAATTAGTGTCTAGTCTGATTTGATGACATGTAATTTGGGAGGAAGGATTACAGTGTGAGCATTAGAATGAGAATTTTCATAGGGCAGAGAGTCAATGAGATTAGCAGTCTCGCTACAGAGGGAGCCCAGAGACTGACGTGTGTGTGTTTGGCAATTGATGCAGATACTTACGGCATAACTTTATTTACTGATGGGAAAAGAACCTGTAGCTGTTATTTGTCTTTACATGTCACCGTGTATAATGTTCAGTTCAGCCACCGTGAAAGAAAAAAAGCAAGCAGGCATCATTTCAGTGGGAACGCCCTGTGGTGCTCAGCACCATGTGTGAGGTGTGTTTGCAGAACAGTTTCGGCATGCCCCAGGCGGGCTCCTTCCAGAGAAAGGGAAAGAGGAAGCTTCACTGACCATCACCCCTACATGCCCAAACCCCACCAGGGATGCGCGTGATTGAACCAGCGCCTGGTCTCTTGCACAGCTTTGAACCAGGGCACTGGGTTGTATCTAGTCCAACATGAGTCCCCCAAGCAGCATGCAGGGTTGATGCAAAGACACGTGATGTAAGACTTCTCACCGCCTTCTCTGGGCACCGACCATTCTGAGTTACCAGATAATGCAGCCACCAGCCGTACCCTCAGCCAGAGCCTTCTTTTTCCAGCCGCTGGCCAGTGTTGCTGTGGGAAATATTCTTTAGACACGTGGGCAGAAACGGGCACTGCCCCAAGGCTCAGAGGGCTGACCACAAGTGGGTTTTTGTTGTGCAGGATGGGCTGCAGCTCTTGTCCTTTCATTTGGTCAGTTTGGCTTTGAAAAGCTCCAGAGCGTTCTGGAAAGCGGCATGGCAATATGATGGGATTTAATCAGACTTAATTATTTCCCTGCTGTCGATCTCCTAGCAACATCCAGCTTGACATCTGCCTGCAAATGAAACATGTAAGCTAAGGAGGAACATGTTCAGGCTAAAGCCCTGCTACTCGAACCAAATCACTCCACTAATCATCGCCTTAATTCATCTCGTGGCTGTTAGACAGCTGCCGGGAGCTGGTACCTGATTTCTATCGATGCATGGCACTCACCTCCTGAGTTTTTTCCATCCTGGCAAGAAGCGTGACTTCATCCTGGGCTCCTTCCAGCGCACTGACACCTGATAACAGCAGATAGAGTTTCCCGAGTGACAAACGCGGGCTCAGGAGCAAGCCCCAGCCTTGTCGCTATCTGGCTTCAGGCTGTAGGTCCCGCTTATCTCATCAGCAAAATCAGATCACCTGCTGTGCCTGCAGACTGTGGGGTTTAAACTCTGAAAGCAGAGTCATTAGAACCAGGGTGGTTTAGGTGAGGTTTGAGGATGGTCAGAACAGATGTGGTACGGTGGTGGCAGGCACCACGGGCAGCTCTGTGTCGCCAGGGATTGAGGAAGGGCAAAGAGACCTGGCTTATGCAGCTGGATGGATGAAGAAGTGAAGAGAGAAGAAATGTCTGTAAAACAAAGCGGAGCTCCAGCCAGATACAACACGGGGCAGGAGTTGGTGGGGTTATTGGAAGAAATGAGCCTGGTGGCTGAGTGGGGGGTGGTGGAGGAGGCTGCCCAGCCACTGGCCCACCATGAAGCCAGAGGGAAGGGAGCTGCCTCAGCCAAGTGCAAGCAACCCGTGTCCCCAGTGGGTCAGCCTTAGGGAGCAGGGGGTCGGTCTGGGCAGCAGTGGGGTGGGCAGTGGGGCTGCATGGATGTGGTTGTGGCCCCTCTCCATGCACCTCCATGCGGTGATGACGGTGTCAGTGACACTTGGGTGATGGCACAAGTCTATTTGGCTCTTGTTTGGTGTCCAGAAGTTGTTAGTGGAATAAAAAAGTCTCAACTGGATGCCAGCGCAGCATGTGTCTCTGCAGAGGAGCACAGGGGATCTACGAACTCGGCTGCGTGGGTGCAGCACATGCAGCCAGCTCGCACTGACTTCACTCATGCTGAGCACAAAATGGAGGTTCTGGCTGCAAAAGTGGGGCTGTGTGAGCCCCTGCCAGCTCGTCCTGTGACCTGCGTGGGCTCTGCCTCTCACTGAGTGCTTGGGAGTGAGCTGTGGCAGTGCTCAGCCAGCCCCATGCTGCGTGAGGCACCGTGTGCCAGTCGGTATCGGCACTGGGGCTCACTGGCAGCAGGAACCACCACCATGCTGGAATCGATCCTACTTGGTTTCCCTTCAACTGACGTGGCTATTCCTTGTGTTATCAGTGACTCATGAAGGGTGGAAACAGGAAATCACTGTGTTCCTTTACTGTCCTGAAGATGTAGGTTTAATCCTTGTGGTCTTTTTCCTTTCAGGTGCCTAATAATTTCTTTGTCTACCATTCCCTCCCTGTGCTACCTTGTATTTGTGTTTCTCACGCGCCCTGACAAGTCCTTAAGTGTAGCCAGCAAGGCTGTGGGGCCAGCGGTGAGGAGGACGATGCCGTGGGAAGGGTGAGCTATGGGCCAGCATCTGCGCAGGGAGGTGGTGGAGACCGTAACATACTGGGAACCATGTGGAAGAGGTGCTGGCTGTGCCGGGAGCTGTGCCCTGTTGTGGGAGGGCAGCTGGGGTGGGCTGTGCTACCCAGCGTGGTCCAGTGGTGGAGGCTGTGCAGCACTGGGAAGCCCAGGGAGATGGAGAAGTGCCGTGCAGTGTCTGGGTAGGACCTTCTCAAGTATGGTGTGGTGTGAGGATCTGCAGAAGTAGGAGGACAGTGTGAAGACACAGTGATTGGGTGCTAAATTGGATGCTAAACTGGACAGCGTGGCATGGCTAGATGCAGTGTGGTGTAGTGACTAGGTTGGGCTGCTCTGTGCAGGGGCTGTAGGTTAGACATGGCAGAACAGAGGTTAGAGACTGTTCTGAGCAGTGCTTGGAGGTTGGACAGTGCAGCAAAATTGCAGTGCACTGTGATGCAATGACTAGAGGTGAGGCCATTCCCCCTCTACTCTGCGCTTGTGAGACCCTGCCTGGAGCACTGTGTCCAGCTCGGGAGTCTTCAACATAGAAAGGACATGGACCTGTTGGAGTAGGTCCAGCCGGAGGGCCATGAAGATGATCAGAGGGATGGAGTACCTCTCCCGTGAAGACAGGCTGAGAGAGCTGGGGATGGAGAAGAGAAGGTTCTGGAGAGACCTTAGCAGCCTTCCAGGATCTGAAGAGAGCTACCGGAGAGCCGGAGAGGGACTCTTTGTCAGGAAGTCTAGTGATAGGACAAGCGGTAATGGTTTTAAGTTGGAAGAGGGGAGATTTAGATTAGATATTAGTAAGAAATTCTTTACTGTGAGGGTGGTGAGGCACTGGAACAGGTTGCCCAGAGAAGCTGTGGATGCCCCATCCCTGGAAGTGTTCAAGGCCAGGCTGGATGGGGCTTTGAGCAACCTGGTTTGGTGGGAGGTGTCCCTGCTCATGCCAGTGGGATTGGGACTCGATGATCTTTAAGGTCCCTTCCAACTCCAGAATTCTATGATTCTGTGATACTACGGAGTGTCCAGTGTTGTGTCTGCAGTGACTGCAAGGTTTGGAGGTATCTCAGCTGGTGGAAGGTGCAGTGCTGTGGAGCTGGAGCAATGGTACAATATGGAGTTGACAGGCCCTGCTGTGCCTGGAGGAAGGGATGGTGTCGCGGAGCGCCTGAAGGCACCGCAGTGGTTTGGAGGTGCTGATGAGTGAGGGGAAGCGCTGCTGCAATCTGGAGCGATGTCAGGCATGAGTAGGGAAGAGCGGAGAAGCACCCTGTAGTCACTGGAAGTGGGGGTGTGTGCAGCGCAGTGATGGAAGAAGGCAGTGTGGTGCGGTGACAGGGGAGGGGTACCAGTGCAGTGCTGGTGATGGGAAGGGAGATGAGAGGTGCAGAGACAGGGGAAGGAGAGCAGCGTGGTGCAGTGCCAGTGCCAGTGAGGGGAAGGGAGATCAGAGCGGTGCAGTGACGGGAGAGGGACCAGTGCAGTGCCAGTGAGGGGAGGGGGGAGTTAGAGCGGTGCAGTGAGAGGGGAGGGGGACCAGTGCAGTGCAGTGCTAGTGATGGGGAGATGAGAGGTGCAGTGACAGGT
>VXBW01003242.1:924638-998376 GCA_013400375.1 Thinocorus orbignyianus | reverse complement strand
GCCGTCCTGCCCGGGCCGGGAGGGCCCCGTTGCCCCGGTACCGTCTCTCCCTTGCGGGCGGCTCGTCTTTTGGGTGTCGTCAGGACCCGGCGCTGCCCCCAGCGGGGCTTCTGCGGGCCCTGCTGTGCCCGGTCACCCCCGGGGCAGCCCCCGCCGTTGCTCTGTGGCGAGTCCGGGCGTCCCTGCGCTCGCCGGGCCTCCTCGGCCGTGCAGGCTGTGGGACTGCTGCTCCGGATCGGGCTGGAGCCTAAATGCGAAGGGGGAGTGGGGCTGGTGCCCTGTCACGGCGGTGCGGTGACCTCCCGCCTCTCCCGAGCGGCGTTTACCCTTGTACCGAAAAACAGAGGAAGGAAAAAAAACCCCAAAACCAGCAGTTTAGGGTGGGAGTTCTGATTTCCCCGACGTGGTTTGGGTAATTGATGCGCTTCACCTTGTGGGGTTTTGGATCCCTGCGTTACGGTGGGCGTGGGGTGGCAGGGTGGCTGTTGGAGAAGGTGGCTCCAACCTCAACCTGGTTTTCTTTCCCAGGTCATGTAGAAGAGCAGATTTAATGTGAAGATGGGACTGTTGGTGTTTATGCGTAACCTGCTGCTAGCCCTCTGCCTCTTTCTGGTACTGGGATTTCTGTACTATTCCGCTTGGAAGTTGCACCTTCTCAGATGGGAGGATTCAAGTAAGTATTGACCACCCTGTCGCTGCTTCTGGGCTCCCTAAAAATGTCTGTTAAATAGTTGCACTAGTACTGAGGAGGTTCTGATTTAGGAGTATTAGAAGGATGCGATTAAGCCCAATCAAATGCTGGAGCTTTTAGTATACTTAAGGGGTTGAATTTGTGATTACCTAATGCTCTTTATGGCTTTACTTTTATTACTGGGTACAAAAGCAAGTTCACGCTCTATAAATCTAGTATTAGAGCCTTCAGTTCTTGGAGTATTCTCTGTTAGTTTGTGAGTCCTAATTGTCAAAATAAAGAGTTTGTGCGCTGAGGCTTTTGTTCCCTGAATCTTTCTGTACCTTTTAAAATATCTAAGACAAGGTCTTTTTCTCCGCTGGATTTTGATTTCTTTTTATAGTCGTGCACACTGGTTATCTCATCATGTTCCTTTGTCCTTCAGAAATCCTCATCTTCCGTTTGTCTTCCATGTTATTATCTGCCAACTATCTGTCACCTAAAATGATGTCTCTCGACCCTCTTAAGTCCAAAGAGACATCTGACCTCAATGAATACAATCTGAGGACTGTACTATGCAGTAATGCCATAGGAGGTTTTAATTGCACTGAGATATAAATTAGGCTGAGGTTTGATTGCTTAGTTACTGCTGTTATTTTTGGTTGTGTTAATTCCTTTCTTGCTTGCATGTCAGAATTTTTTATTGAAAATAAAAAAAAACAAGAAAACAATTCCCTCCGCTCCTGCTCCTGCCCGAAACACAAGCCAGCCTTCTTTGCAGCTGTTCCACGGGCTGCCTCAGATGTCTCACAGCCGACCATTGCTCCCTGGATCAGCGGCTGAGAAACACTGATCCAGAAGGATTGTTTTTCTGTCTGACAAAAAGCCATCGGTCAAATTCCATCTTCTCTGTCTTGCACTTCTGTGCATGCTGCTGGAGGTTTCTGCTGCAATGCATATTAAACTTAATACTTTTCTACCTCTGCATGCTCCATATCTCTTGTTCTGTGGTCCAAGAAGTTTTCCATGACAGATGATGACTTGGATATGACATTTGCACTGATGCGGTGTTTATGACAGGAGGGCTGCTAAGGTGTCTTGTAGTAGCATGGATATTGAAAGACTGAATTTCTAACGGGAGATGCATAGTGTCTTTCTGAGCAAGGATTGTTTATTCAGGTTCTTAATTTAAAAAATATTAATTGTAACCTTCTGAAAACTAGCATTTTTGTGGATGAGGTATAGAAAATCTTTCTGGCATGAAAATAAGAATGTAGTTAAAAGAACAGTTTTGCCTTATCTGGTCTGTTATGAAATTTTACCTCCTGCCATCCTTTGCTTTCTTTGTACCACCAGAAATTGTCTTGGGACTTCCCAAGGCCTGCAAAAAGTCCTTCAGACCACAACTTGTACGTGAACTTTGTTAAATGTGGAGAAGAAGCTTTGTGTTCATGTGCCATTTATCAGGGTGCTGGGGTGGGTTCTAAATTTCTTCAGATTTTGCCTCTTTGGAATTTATGCCTTTTAGTTTTGTGTACCATTTGGTATTTTACACCATGTCAGTCCCTGGGGAGTTTTGGTGTAACCATGCCTTGCAGTGTAGTGTTGCCAATCTACATGCAAATATTGTGGTTTTCTATAACCGTCTCTTATCCAGAAAGATGACTTTTAAGTTGCAACCTAGTTAATTTCTGTTGAGCGTAGTGGCTGCTTTGTGTGGGTGTTCTGACAGGACCGTGAGGTGATGTCACAGACTTTTTTGATAGATGCGTGTGTCTCTGTTTTCCTAATTTTCTGTCAAAAATGCATTCTTTGTTTATTCTTGGAAGTTGCGGTGTTGACATTAAGCTTCTTCAGCATGTACAAAGTGAGGATGCTAGTTTGAAGTTTGTCACAATTGGTATAGGCTGTATCATTGTTCCTTTTCTTCCAGACACTTTATGAATTGTCTTAAATATCAGACACAATATAATGCATATATTGTGTTCCTTGAAATATCAGTGTAAACAGCAGTCTAGTATAAAAGGGCAAAATTTTATGTGATTACTTTTGAAAACAGTTAAGGTGGTACAGGTTTTCATTTGATCTTCAGGATTTCGTATGTATCCAAAAATGTTTTATTTATCATGCAACTTTACATGAGGAACTTATGCAGGTTTAAAATTCAAATTTTAAAGCCTGTATTGGGAATCTTGATGTGAAGAGTTAATGTTAAGCTCCTATAAATAAGCTCTTAGAAGTTAACAAATGACAGAATTGAAGTTGCTCATTTAACCATGATTAGGCTTTCTTGGGCATGTGTAATATGATACAACGTATAATGGTGCAATTATACTTTCTATTTTCTGAAGGAGAGCCTCGCTTAGTTCAGGTGGTGCTCGGTAGCTGTTTGTGGTTTTATTTCCTGAATTGCAATTCAGCATATGACCTGGTAAGCTTTGTTGAGATTGATGAGATGATGCTGCTGTCCTGAAAGCAATGCTAAGTTAAATGTGTTAATTTCGGGGTGCTTAATAATCTGAGTTTATTGATTTTATATGTAATTTATCTTCTTATTAAATTTTTCTCTCTTTTCTTGTGACCATTGTCTTTATTCTGTGTAGCAGTGACTCCCTGGCTTCAGTAGTCACATTCATTTTTTTCTCTGTTCTGTCCTTTGTGCTAGAGGAGGCATGAAATTAAGATGATCCTGGCACCTGATACCCTTGCAATCTCTTCAGAGACTGGTTTTAGTAAACTTGACACCTGTATTTAGTAACCGACACAGACAAATTTGCCACAGCTATGACGAAAAATATTTCTTGCTGCTGCTTGTGTGGTTTGTTCACTTGATGTTTTAGAAAATGCCTGTGTATGTTCTTGCTGTGGGTAAGTTTGAATGGTAACTTTGTAAGGAGTCTAGTCATGCTGAGACCTGTTTGTATATTTAGCTGCTCAAGCAAATGAATAGTTAAAGTAGTTTGTTTATTTGCACTTCTGACACCTCCAAGAAAGGAGGATAAACTTCTGGAGAGACTGAAAGATACACATCACTGTTTCTCTTACCATCTCCATTTAGCTTTAAATCCGTTCTCCTTGAGTGATGCCTTAGTGAGTTATGAGAGATTGTTCTCCTTACTGTGTGACTCTTGTTTGTGTTTTGGCAATGTGTAGAATATGAAAGAATTAATTCTCTAAGACTTATCTTTCCTGTGACAAGAATAGATTGAATTCAGCTACTGTGAACTAATTATAGTTTAATAAAGTTCAACTGCTGCTTCCTTTCAAGAAAAACCTCCAGTGGCTGCTACCCCTCTCTTATCCTTTTAGTGAGTATCATGGCTGGCTGCTCTTCCCTGAGCCTTGTTTCATGTCGGTGGCAATATACTGTTAGTTCTCAGAGCAGCAGCAAAGTGCAAAAAAAGTGGTGTGTAACACTGTGTGAATGCAGGAGGACTTTTGAGTTCTGTTGATTGTTGGGTATATGTGAGCAGTGTTTAGGACAGAGGTAAGCTTTCCTTTTTCTTTCTTGATTTCTGTAACGCAGCTTCAGTCTGTGACAGTAGTGGTAAGAGATGTGCACTGTCCTTGCACGTTCTTCCCAGACAGGCAGTACCGACAGATGCTCCAGCCCTCTGATTAGGAGAGCTGGGTTGCATGGAGGTGTGCTAAGCATGCAGAGCTGATGATGTGATGTGAGAGACAAACAAGGAACTAAGAAGTCTGGTATCGGGTTTAGCTGTGATTCCAGAAGGACCTTGCAGCAGCAGATAATCGTAACTGTTCATTGTGTTTCTGGACACTGAGTTGTCAGGGAATTCTTACATAGTAATGGTAGTGATAGGAGCAGCTTTTGAAAATCTGAGACATGCTCTGCAGCCTCTTTCCTAATAACTCCGTGTCCTATCCCTTTTACCTCCCCTGGTGCATTTGACTTTGAGGAGGAAGGAACGTGTTACTTGTAGAGTCTGCAGAAGACAGCACATGGGAAGGTGCCTCATCCTCTTGGAAAAGGAGGATGGGAGGTGGAGTCTTGCTGACAGTGCCTCTTAGATTTGCTTTATCAGCTTGGAGGAACGCATTTTTACCCACAGCTGAAGGACAGAATATATTCCTGTTAGAATTGACTACTGATGTTTGTTACTTAACCTGGTATGTGTATAGTTGATTTTGCAACTTAATAATGAATGTATTGTAAGGAAGGAGTAATTCCATTAAAAAACATCCTGGTAATACTGGACTCATTCCTCCAAGGCAGCTTTTTTTTTTTTTTTTTTGGTTTGATTTGGTCCCTTAAAGTATTGATATATACTTGGGATAGGGATAGTGTTGTCTTATTTTCCTGTTCTCTGTTGTATTTCTTTCTACGTTAGCATTGAATTAATTTAAAGAAATATATACTCTACTTTAGGTACTTTGCCAAAACCTAAGTTAATACAATTTGTAGCTATGGATTTTGAGCTTGTCAGTTTGGATGTGGATTTTGAATCATCTCCAGATATATTCTGTTGATGTCTCTGTAAAGAAATCAAGTCATTACTCTGTTATTTGTTGCTCCGTGTTATTTTCAAGTCTAATTCTGGAAAGGCAGCCAAAGAGATAAAGCTCTGGGAGGAGATTTTCTAAAGGTATTTCAGGACCCTTATCCTTTTTATCCTTTATTTTTTTTTTTTTTACGTCTGTTTCCATGGGAACTGAGGAGACATAAACAGGCAAAACTGACTCACTTCTGGTTGCAGGTTTTTAGTCTGCTTGCATTTCCATGGAAACCAGTCTCACAGCAAAAAAGACTAAATTAAGCAAAAGCAATCAAACCTTTAATATAAATACTGATTTATCTCTTTTAAAGTGAAATGGCATTTTTGTGAACTCTTGTATTTGGGACTAAAAATGTACTGAAGAAACAGATCTGTCTACAGGGGTTTGGAATATGTGTGCTTTTTCTCATGTGGCTAAAGCCTCACAGTATGTGTGATGGTATGTAGTGTGGGTGCAGCTGTTGCGTCTTGAGTTACTAAGGGTGGTGTTTGTTCTGTGTTAAGGGAGTGGATCTTGTGTTCACAGGCATCCGACTTCTTTTCATTCTGTTGTTTAATGAAAAACAAATGAAAAGACATTCAAGTCGGTGTGTGAACAGCTAGGCCACGGGGACAAACTCATCCCCTTTGTGGAGAGAGGCATGTAATAGTTCCATGTTCAGAGCCTCATCTTAGAGGGTTACTGTCCTGCTTGCTTTTGCCAGAAGAAGGAAATGCATGGGTGCTCCTATAAAGAAATAACATCTCCAAGCCAGCCCAATTTGGCATTGGGAACATAAATCCCTGATGAAATTGGTTTGAGCTAAGCTGGCTGTGTTATGGTTAGGTGGATGAGGGAGCGTGTCCTTTGTTACTGTAGAACTACAGCAAACTCATGCCCCTGATGGGAGGTGTGACCAGAAAATAGTTTACCCTTGTGGGCATTAGCTTTTTTTATTAACAAAACCTTTTTGACAGTATTGTGAAGCTGTATAAGTATCCTGAAACAGTTGCTTTTTTTACTTTGCAGGAATAGACTGTTAGTAGCACTGGGAGGGATTATTGTGAATTCTCTAATGTTTGAGTTATTAGTAACTTGAAGGTTTGTTTCATCTACTCAGCTGTTCTGTAGTCTGTATTAGTGTTGTATTTATCACACTAAAACTGAGAACAAATGTTTAGAAAGCTCTTGTGAGATGGATCCAGCTACAGATTTAAGGAATCTCTTTGCTGCTTTTGCTTTAGGAATTTGAGGATCACAGTCACAAAATCTTCAAGATTGGAAAGGACCTCTGAGATAGAGTCCAAGCATATGCACACAAAAACTCCCTACATCTCGGCCACTAGAGCATGCCCTTAAATACCTCCTGGGATGATGACTCCACCACCTCTCTGGGCAGGCTGTTCCAGTGTCTGACCACTCTTTAAAGTAGTTCATCCTAATATCTAGACCTTCCCTGCCTCAACTTCAGACCATTTCCTCTGGTCCTGCCATTATTCACTTGGGAGAAGAGGCCAGCACCCACCTCTCTACAACCTCCTTTGGTAGCTGTAGAGGGCAATGAGGTCTCCCCTCAGCCTCCTCTTCTCCGAACTAAACATGTCCAGTTCCCTCAGCCTCTCCTCATATGACTTGTTCTCTAGATCCCTCACTGGCTTGGTGGCTCTCCTCTGGACATGCTCCAGGACAATGATGGTTTCTGAAATGTTAAAAATAGGAAGTAGTGTTATTGTGGCAGCAATGAATATTAGAAACAAAGATGTAAAAATAGGAGTTAAAACAACAGTTGTCTGGTGAAGTAGCATAACTTTTCTAAGAATTCTCCTGTTGGGCTGAGGTGTTCCACTTGCGTTCAACTTGAAACTGAGAACTTTAGTGTGTTAACTATAGTGAATGATTTTCTTACCAGTGGAGAACACAGGAAAAATGGATTTAGTGCCCAGAAGTTCTTACTGCTGTTCAAGTTACTTTGCGCTCCCTGTTAACCTGCCAGAATAGGAAGCATGGCTGAGCTTAAACTCCTGCAACTCAGGACGTTCAGTTGTGCTGGTATCTTTCAGAGCTGTAATTGTGCCACCTACTTTTCACTTGGCTGGAGACAGATGTGTACATTCCTGATGCCTCTTGCTCTGGCTGTTTGATGAAGCTGTCCACAACTGCCTGCCCTTTCCACCAGAGGCAGCTGCCTGTCTGCCACCAGGACAGAAGAGACTGCTGCTTAGTGGCTGTGAATCAGAACTTTCAAGGTCTATGAAAGAGTTATAAGCAAAAAAACCCAAATCACACATGTTTCTCTGTCCTTTAGAAGGCAGTGCTTCACAAGGTAAGCCAAAGATATAAGGGAATAAAAGTGCTTCATCTTCTTCTAACCTGTTACTGCATGTTTACCCAACATTCTTTACAGCCTTGCTGTATTAGGGACTCTGCTGTCTCCAGGAATTTCTAGTACTGCTGTAATGTTAACACTGCAGGACAAAACTCTGCTGGGGCGAGGAGAAATGATGCGTGACAGAGCCATGGAGGGAGGGAGGGAGCAAGCATAATGATGCCTTGTCCTTGGGATTTCTCCAGAGGAGGAAAACTCCCTGAAAGCTCTTCAAGGTTTAGGAACCTGTAGGGGCAGGTTTAATGAGTGGCTTAAAAGCATAGCATCCGAAGACCTTTGTGGATTGAGGAGGGGCTGTAACGTACTCACTTTTGTTCTGTCTTCATTTTAACTTTTTTGGCCTTGGGTTACTGTTTTAGTTCTGAGCTAATGTTGCCTCTTTAGCAAGATAGAAAAGGAAGGTGCAAGAATACTTCTTCATCCCCCTACACACAGCTAGGCTTCAGTTTTGTATCCGAAAATAGTAAGGTACTTTGCTTCTCTTGACAACAGCAGTCGCTGTTCAAGCCTCTAGATTTCCCGCTCTCTCTGTTTGTGTGGCTGACTGATGGGTGCAGTTGGAGAACTTGCCCAGTTTAAAACAGATTGCAGTTTTACTTGTTTTGCTCAATTGACCTTAACCTTAGTGCTTCACTTGCTGAGCTCTTGTGCGTTTTCTACCTGTCCACTGCAGCTTTGGGAAAAGTATGTTCCTGTGAGTTCTGATAGGCAGATTGGGATACTGCTCATAAGGGCTGGCACCTGGTGCCTTACTTGCAGTTGAAACTGTGTCCTCTTATATGATTTTTCAGAGGTGAAAGTCATCAGTCTTCCTTGCTCTGGAAGGTACGATGCAGTGAAAGCACTTTACCTTTCTTAGCAATTGCTCTGCCGCTGAGTACTTTTGGAGGTGAAAGGATTTACTTATCTCAGCTGACTGTGAACCCTACAGCAATGAGTTCAGCTGGAAGCAATACCTCCCTGTGAGGACTGTCTCATCCGTGTTAGTAGATGGCTCTCCGCCTTTCCTCCATCTTGTCTCCATACATCCCCTTCTTGTGCAAAGCACACACCTTGGACCTGTAGCCATTGCAGCAATGGCTATTGTGCCTAGAGGTGTTACCACCCTTAATGGAAGCTCTACCCTATTGCTTGTTTGATAGAATAGATCACACAGACTTTCTCCACTGGCTTTCATACTGGCAGGCTGACGCTGGGTACCTTTCATGCCTAATTTGTTTCTGCTTCGTGTCAGTTCTGTTGATGTTGGGGCTATAACTTGTGGCACGAAGGAGCTAATATGTGATTTGTCTCGAGTTGGACAGCTGGTGCTGCTGTGATCTGCTGACCGTGGCCTTAGTACTGGTTCTCACCACGTCTGTCATGCTTGGGGATATTTTGCACAGGAGATTTTTCCTAGATTATTACCTTCTGCTAACCTTTTTGGTGCTCTTGTCACTGTAACATCTCATTTTTTCCTCATTGCAGACTGGGTTTGCATCACGGTGTCAGGCCGAGGCAATAAACAAGGCAGACCTGGGTATGACTTGCAAGGACAAGTACAATTGGGTCATGAGGTGTAGCTCTGTATGAATTATGTATCTCTTCTGCGCTTCAGAAGAAATGTAATCGTGCACCCAGGCATCAAGTAAAAAGTAATTTGTACTCTGTGTGCATATCCTGAATGGGTGTTTGAATCTGAGATAGCTGATGTCGAGTGGTTACTCCTTTATGGCACCACATGATTATATTGCTCTTGTATGCATTGCTTTCTTGAGAAAATAATAGCATGTGAGGATAGTGCTGAAATTCTAGTCAATTACAGTAAGCCACAGGATATTTCTTAACCAGTTCTTGGTATTTTGAATAACCAAATGCTTAGGCAATCTAAGGTGGACAGATAGATTGATACAAGAGTCAGAATTTAACATTTCTTGCTTTGTTCCAAAAAAAAGGCAACAAATCCCCATCAGAATGTGTTAAAATTGGCTGTTTCCATTTTTAAGAGCTTATTTATATATAGATTGTCTTTAACTTTTTTTCAGATGATGCTAGGATCCCTCCTACTTCAACTTAGTCCCTGTTACAGTGTGTCATCTTTTTGCAGCTGTTATCTCGGATATCAATGTTAGTGACACTGATTAAACATGAGGCTCATCTGAGCTGCCACAGTGTGGTAAATATGCCCCTTATTAATTCCAACACAGTGTAACTCCAGAAAAGTTTTAACTTGTATCTTTTCTAGCTATTTTGAGTGTGCACATTCTGAAGAGTATCTTTGTTCAAAATACTATGCACAGATGCACGTATACTTTAAAATATAAAGTGAAAAGGAGAAGGCACAGAAATCAATAGAAGTTGAGCTTTCCTAACGGGTAAGTAGCTGGTGGCTTCCTGCATATGAAGGCTTACTCTAATAGATGTTGACAAAGTTAATAATTTATAAGTGCAATTGCATCTTTTTATCTTTATCAGAAATTATTCAATCTCAGAAGAGCTTTCCTACTATGTAAGTGTTGCTCTCTAGCTGTGACTGTATCTAGAGACCCTAATCCAAAAAATGTACTGAGACGTTTCTTAGGATGAAGGGTGACAACTTAAGTAGACTTGAGTAAGGAAGACAGAGGAAACTGAGACACAGGAAAGTGAAATTATTATGAATTGTGTCACATAGCGGTAGAGCTATGAATAGAATAAAGATCTCAAGCTTCTTGGTCTAGTGTCCAGCTGCCCAAATCAGGCTCTCTGCCCTGTAATTACACATTTTACATCTGCGTAGTTCAGGAGAACAGTAATATACTGAAGTTGCTAATTTGGGGCAGAGATCATCTGCTGATAAAACACACTGATATTTGTAAAAACACACCAATATTTCCAAGTACTAGATTGATAAAAAAACTGGTGATGGTCTTCAAGGGCAGTGCTGGTGGCTTGACGTAGGTGCTGTAATTAGGGTGTGATGTGGGCAGTGTAAGTTGCTGCTAGAAGATGCCCAAGATGCAATTTAGGGAAATACTTTAAGAACTAAGTGTGTACAACCTGAACAGTTGTGAATGCTGGTTTGGGGTTTTTTCAGCCTTCAGATTCACCACATCAAAGGCACCATACGTTGTGCTTTCCAACTGTATTAATATTGCAACTGCCTTTTCCTTTTTAAAGGTCACATTTTTTTTTTTTAGAATGGAAAAGTTTAATTTTGCTCTCCATACAAAAACACAGAACTCTCTTTTCTATTTAAACTTTTAAAAAATAAAATATGTTCAGGCACAGACTAAGCTTCTAGAATCTCTGTTCAAAGGATGAAAAACCTGAGCATTTGAAAGGAGGGGAATAATGGAACAGTTCAGGCATTTTTAGCCATAGCAATCACTAATGTTCTGGGTATAATTAGAAATCTAATTACTGTGAATTTAGTTGCTAAGACTTTTCTGCCTTTTGAGACTTGCCCCACACAATTCTATCAAGTTCCAAATAGAGCATAGGCGGTTCGCCATTATACTGCTAGGAAATTACTAATGCTGCTTTTTTCTGTTAGCACTGCTGCTGTAATCTCTGTTTAGAGGTGCCTTATCTGAACCTTGAAAAGGCTTTTATTATTTTTAAATATGATTCATTATAACATTAATTTCTATATATTTGAGTTCAGAGCTTTTGTGTTTGGGTCCAGTGCTTCATTTGAAGCCGAAGCCTGAGTTAATACAATGTAAAGGCTGCAAATTGAAAATGTGTTAATTTTGATTGAATTTTCTACATTTCCCTCACATTTAAGGATGCTTCAGATGTGGTTTGAATGTTTCTAAACTTGAAAGATAAGTTTGCACATTGGAAAATAGGACTTATTTGCATTACAAAAATAGAGAAGCTTCAGTACTATATAATAACATATTACCTCTGCTTGCTGCATACTTCGCTTCCCATAAAGTTAGTTTTATTATTAAAGCATATTGTATTATTTGAGAAATAGTTTGTGCTACTATGAATAGAGTCTATGCCTTTATACGAATGGACTGCCTTTAGGCTGGTGTTTCCTAACCTTTTGAATGCTTTAAGTTTCTCCATGTCATTACTAAAAGTTTTCTAAAAGAAGATTTAAAAATAGATCATAAACAAGGGCTACGTACTCTGCTCTGCAAATTACACTGCTTGCTTTGAGGGATGGTTGGATGAAGGACTGGAGAAATCTGCTGTTGTCTGATGATTTGCTGCTTTTCTGATGCAACCTTGATGCAGATGCAGAATTCCTTCTTGTGATTAACTCTAAATGGGGCTTGAGAAAATGGCAACCGAGAAATGAGAAGAACCATTAGGTGAAGAACAAAAAAACTCAGGATTGTGAAGTTCACTCATTTCTAGCAAACTGTATGACTGTAGCATGAAAAAGGATTAAGATAAGAAATTTTTCTGCAGACTTCAGTGTAATTTCAGGAAGTTAGGGCTACTTTGGTTTTATTCAAGACTTAGTGTAGCCAAAAGGTTTTAAAAAACCCCTCTTGGCTGTTGTATATTACTCGCTGGTTTTGATATAATGCTGTGCTGGTGTAAGTATAGTTTTTTCAGCAGTCATGTTTTGTGTTGGTTTTTTTTTTTTTTTTGCCCTTGCAAGAATGGAATTACTCATAAGAAGCTTTCCTTATCCTTGTCCCTGTTCATGCTGTTATCTAATCTTGTGATGGTTTCTTTCTTCAAGGACCTGTTTATAAAGCACTTGAAGAAGTGAAAGTTGCATGGGATACTGTGTGGCATTTTTGGCTTTTTTGAGGAATTAAGCTTTAAATTTTTTCGGTTAAATGCTTTAATCTTTGTAAAGACTAAATAATAGGATAGGGTAGGTAATGCGAAACGAACGCTGGACTCGCTGGACTGGAAAAGTTTCTGCTGAGCCCACGGCTGAAGCAGCTGCTGCTCCCCTGGCTTAGGCTCAGATATGCTGGAAAACTTGTTTGCACAGTGAATTGGACTAGGAAACTGATACAGTGTGAAAATACAAGGAGCCCTCTTTTCCCTCTCCCTCCGCCTCTCTGGGAAATGTTATTTTTAATCCATACCGGGCAGGCTGACGTGCTGAAAGCAATATTTTGGCTGAAATATTCTTGCGGCCGCGCAGGTGAAGGGGTCGAGCTTGGAGGGGCGGCTGGAGCCTGCGGTTGTTGCGGGGACCGCCGGAGGGCAGCAGATGCCTTCTGCTGCGCCCCTCGCCGCTGCTGCCCTGCCACGTCAAGGACTGGTGCAAGTTGAATAAATAATATTACTTTTTTCTTTGGAAAATACCCCAAAACCATCAGCGACAAACAGAACCCCCAAACAGCCCCAAAAGTACAGCATTCCTCACTTCTTTGCAATTACAAAGTGGCAGCCACCATTCCCTGCGTGAACTTTAGTGAGTACTACCTTAAAAAAAACCCCAAAACTTCTATGGAGTCATTTGGTTTTAGAGTAACTTTATTTGGAGGAACCTTGCTATTCATATCCAGTCCACTACTGTTGTCAGTAGCTATTTTCATAATCTGATCAAGTCCCATCTTGCAACCATCCTTCTGGTTTTGCTCTCTGACACTCCTATTTAGAAGGTCTTTTAGTGCTAGTAGCTGGGATTTTTATTTATGTTTTTAAATTCCGTTGAAATTATCATGCGTATGCCCAAGGAACCTAGGGAGAGTGGGCGACGTTACACGAGGATGTAAGAGTTGGGTTACCATGCTTGTATTATGGCAGAGGGAAGAAAGTCTGGAGCAATCTAAAATTCTTAGGAAATAAGGCTTTGTTAGTTCAACCATTTACAGAACAGCTCATTTTATTTAAAGGACTTTTTTTAGTCAAGGAGAAAAATACTAGGTACTTAGAATTTTTCTTCTATCTCATGCATTGGTGCTATGATGAAAATCTGGATGCTTTTAATCCTAAATTCCTTCTTGCAAACAGAAGAGAGAATAGAGAATGAAAGACATACCTGATAATTTGAATTGCTTTTAAGCAGGTAGAATTTATGTGGGAACTGAAGACCAAGAAATGCTGAAGTCCTCTGTCAAATGGTGATGACGTTTATAATTTTTACAATGACTACTGTTGTTATTTCATGTACTTTAAAAAGAGAATGAAAATATAGTTTGGGGGAGACAAGTTTGTATTATTAAGCACACCTGTTGTTATATATCTTTCATGTTTCATCGCAAAATCTGTATGGGTAAAAGAATTCTTGTGGTTCTGCCCTTCCAGCACTGGTAACACTCATGTCAGAACAGCTATGGCATTGACAGTTTCTTTTTACTGTTGTTTCTCCCATCCCACCTTCCCGTCTCCCTGCCATGTGTGACCTTTGATTTCCTGAGACAGTTGTGCTGTCTTTTCATGTAATAGTACCTGCTAAGATTTTTCTGACATAAACTTAAGTAATGACTTTTCAAACTTTATATATAAGCTTCTGGTACCAACTTTCTGTGGTATTGAGCTTCCCAAACTAATTGTGTTGTGTGAAAAAGAACCCCTGAAGCCTAGTTAAAACATAAATGAGTTAAAAAGATGAGGAAATCATTTCATGTTTTGAAGGAACGTTTTGGTAAATTTGCCCAAAAGGAATGGCATGAAGGTGATTTATTTGTTTGTTTGTTTTTGGTGGGTTGTGGTTTTTTTGTTTTGAAAAAATGATTAAGAAGATAGCATGGTGAATATTTAACTCTGGGTAGAAATTACGGTGAGAGTCTAAGAATTTATCTGGACTCAGAAAATAATTTAATATCAATATAGAGGTTGGAAGGCGAAGAATATCTGACTAACCAGGATTTTAGAAAGCCAGATTTGGAAAGAGACTTAATCTTACTTCAAGGTATTGAACTTACTAGGAAAAAAATATATTCTGATTGAAGGTTTCTTTTAAGGACGCCTTTGATGTGACTGAATAGAGGCATATTCATTTCCTGTGAATTTTTGCCCTGATTTTAGTAGTTTATACTCTCAACAGAGGAATTGTACTGTCTTGGCATCTGATGATTTTAGGTTCTAAATCTACCCTTTTAGGGAACCTATTCTGAGTTGCTGCACTTGTCCCAACGTTTCCTATGTTGTAAGCACCTAAAAGATTAAGTGCACGTACAACATAATTTCTTTGAAAGCAACTGATCTTTGTACTTGTTAGGTTCACATGTGGTAACTGTTGATATGAGATCAGCTTGAAGGTGAAAATAGATTTACTCTAGTAAAGCAGGGTTAAATTTGCTCAGAATTAGTCAGTGGTTGATGCTGGTGTCTTCTCTGTTACTTGCTTATATCATTGTTTTGAAACTCAGGTTGATTCTGAGAAGTAAATTAAGACTTATTTGGAGTGACCAATCAATCAGTCCCTTCCTGATTTGCTTTTGTAGGAAGAAGGCAGTATTTTTCTGGAGCAGAATCTCTATTCTGTTGTTTAAAATGGAATCCTTTTTGCTTCCTTCTCACCTGAGTTTATGTTCTTTCCTTTTTTTTTCTTTTTTTTTTTTTCCTGGGTCCACTTAGCCATTATCATTGCAGTCTTAGTAGTAAAAAAGAACTCTTTTACTGACTGTATCTGCAGTATACTCTCATGTTTGCATGCACACAAATATAATGTGCAAAGTGTGTGTGGGGGAAATTGCTTTAATCTTGTCTTATGTGTCTAAATATAGAAATCAGAGGAAAATAAACCCACATTTATTAATCTTAAATATGCTCCATCCTGTCCAATTCTTTCTGGTTTAAAATAGCTTTCAAAAACTTTCAGTGCTTTTAAGAACAGAACAAGACTTTGCAAAATTATAGGATAACATTGGTTGGAAGGAATGTAAGATCTTTAGTCCAACCTCCTGGTCAAAGTAGCATCAGTTGCTTTGTGACATTAGGTCTTTATCCAGCCAGGTTTTGATAACCTCCAAGAATGGACACCACACAACTTCTCTTTACAACTTTTTCCAATGCTTCGCAGTTTTTTGATGGTGAACAGATTTTTCTTTACAACTGAAATTCTCCTGTTTCAGCTTCCGCCTGTTGTCTCTCATCATCCCACCTGAATACAACACTTCAGGAGCCAGGCTCTGTGCTGTTGGTAATCTTCCTGTGGGTGCTGGAGGACTGCTGCTTTGTTTCCCCAAAGCTCTTTCTTCTGCAGGCTAAACAAACCTCATTCCCTCAGTCTTTCCTCATAGGTCTTGTGTTAGTGCTGTGGTATTTGATCATCTACACAATCCCTTGTTTGTCTATAGCGCTGCCTGGAGACTGGGCATGATGCATTAAGACAGAGGGTTCATTGTAATTTGGAAGGTGTTGTGTTGTTTGGTTTTTATTTTCCTAACTGTCTTCCTGCTTTGTGTCAGTTAAATCGTTCCATGTATTTTCTGATATTTCACCTTTTGTTTCAAACACCTCCTTATTGTGCATTTGTTGCACAAAGACGCATAGTACCCGCATTGGAGCTTCCTGAAGAAACGTCAGATCAATGAAGGGGCATTTAACTTTGAATGTACAATATTGAATACACAATGACAATATAGGTTATGTTGTGGCTACCACAAAGGCCTTTTGCTTCTCAAGAGGCTCAGCCCAAAAGCAGTCACTGTTAAAAGAGTATAGAATAGCGTGATGAGTAGGAAAACAGACTTCAGGCAACCTGTTCAATGGCTCTACTAGAGAAATTTTTCCTAATGTCCAATCTCAACCTCCTAACCTATAACTAGTGGCCATTGTAATTTCCTTCCCCTGAAGAACTTACAGGATGATATGGGCGTTGAGTAAGTTTTCCATATGACTGCTTCTTTTTGTTTGTTTGTTTTTTATAAATGTAATTGTAGGTAGCAAGTGGAGTCCTGAAGGCAGTGTGAGAAGTGGGGAATGTTATTCCGAGATAATCAGGGTTCTCTTGAAATTCCAGAGCTCAATAGATGAGCAAATCAGTGAGGAAAAGCAGCGGCTGTTTGCAATACTACTAATTTAGGTTTTGAGTACTTGACACACAGCTATTTAATAAGCTCAGAATAACAAAGAACTGTCTGGAAGAGGATGGCTGGTACAGACCACTGTGTAATCAGATGTCAAGGACTGGTGTGAAGATGATGGTTGCAAGGGAGGACATGCATGTGGTAATTGGTTCCCTCTGGAGAAGACAGTGCTGCTGAAAATAGCTGGGTTGGGTGCAAATACTGCTGCGTTTGAACTGCTTTTACTGCTGCCAGCTGGGTTGTGACGAAAATGTGGGGATATTTATAGTTTTGAACACAGGTTTTATCTTCACTGAAGTGACTGCAAATTTGGGTTTGCAACCAGTTTCAAGGTGAGTTGTGTGACTGCAATGTGGTGCATACAAAAGGAGTAACTTGTGGACTTGTGTTTGTTTTTTCTAATCCTTTTGAGCATTAGTAGTGCTTATTCTGTCATGTTTCAACTTTCTGGACTTCTTTCTTCAACTCCTAGTTCTGCAGTTTCCAGTATAGTGCAGATGTTATTTTCCAAACTGTTTTTGCTTCTTTTTATTTTTTTTTCAGTCAGGGATCCACACTAAGCTGTTTAAATCTCCCCTATGAAATAACTTCATTGATTTGAAACTCTGTGGTGTAGGAACTCTTGAGGTATTCCCTCAGTTGTGCAATAACTGTTGTTGTGCTGATGGTGACCATAGTCTGATATGGTGCTGATTCATCTCTTTTGAGTCTTTTCCTTGCAGTTGTCTGTGGTGATTACACCCACAGTAGCATCGTCTCTTTTCCCAGAATCATAGAATAGAATCACAGAATTGTCTAGGTTGGGAGGGACCTTTGAGATCACCTAGTCCAACCGTCAACCTAACTCTGATTAAAAAACAAAACCAGAACCAATGACCCATTGCTAAACCGCATCGCTAAGCACCATGTCAACCCATCTTTTAAATACCTCCAGGGATGGTGCCTCAACCACTTCCCTGGGCAGCCCATTCCAATGCTTAATAGCCCTTTCTGTGTAAAAAATTTTTCCTGATACCCAATCTGAACTTCCACTGGCATAACTTGAGGCCATTTACTCTTGTCCTGTTGTCTGTTAATTGGGAGAAGAGACCAACTCCCACTTCTCTACAGCCTCCTTTTAGGTAGTTGTAGAGAGGATAAGGTCTCCCCTCAGCCTCCTCTTCTCCAGGCTGAACAACCCTAGCTCCCTTAGCCTTTCCCCATAATACTTACTCTTCCAGACCCCACACCAGCTTTGTTGTCCTTCTCTGGACTCGCTCCAGCACCTCAGTGGCTTTTTTCGTGGTAAGGGGCCTGAAACTGTACACAGCACTCAGGATGGGGCCTCACCAGTGCTGAGTAAAGGGGGACGATCATCTCCCAAGTCCTACTTGCCACACTGTTCTTGATACAGACCAGGATGCCTTTAGCCTTCTTGGCCACCTGGGCACACTGCTGGCTCATGTTCAACTGGTTGTCAAGCAAGCAGCTCCACTTGTCCTTCAAAGGTGAGATTTCCGAATCATGCAAGCTAATAATCAGTGACAGATACCATAATGTCTTCTCTTTCCGTAGGAGTTGAGAAGGGACTATATTACTCTTCTTAGCTATTTTCTCTTAAAAGTGACTTTTATCAGTTCCTCCTACAGTGTGCCAGTGTAAACTTTATAAAACGTTTTAATTAAAAAACATTATTTGTGCTATTTCCTTTGTCCATGTCCAGTGGGAGCTATTGGGATGAATGTTTCCAGAAGGCTTCATTTTGCATTGACTGCTGGGTGGTTTCCTTCCTACATCCTGTACAATATGAAGCTTCATCTCTGGAATGTCTGCCTGGTCCCGTAAAACGTTTGCGGAAATGCGGTTATATGCTGTGAACTGGGGTATAAATCCCCTCCAGTTGCATTTTGGATGCTGTACTCCTAGACAGGATTATAAACACATGGAGGCGCTTCTTGAAGATAGGAGCAAATCCAAGTTAATCACTTTTAATTTCTCTCTTCCCCCATGTTGTTTTTCCATCAAGGCAAATGCTTTTGGCTTATCTTAAAGGATAGGCTTGACAGCATCACTTATTTCTAGATGAATACTGGGCAGTTGTACTGAGGAAGAAGTTATGTTACTGTGATTGTAACCATTTTGGGATTTGGGCTGTATTAAACATGTCTTCTGCCAGAAGGCAGAAGCCTCCTTATTGCTGTCCTGATGTTAAAAATGAGTGAAGCATTGTAAAACAAAACAAAACAAAACAAAATTTTAAAAGCACTAACAGCAGAAATATCTAAGAATAGCAGTCTTGAATAGCTAGTCTGTCAGTAAGGGATGAATGGTGTTAAGTTCCAAAATATGTATTAACATTTCTAAAAAAAACCCCAAACTAGTATTTATTTTTAACTGCTGAAATATCACTTATTTTCACATTTATCTTATGTATCTCAGTGCCTTTATCTTGCATTTTTGTATTCCTGGCTCTTGGTCAGGTCCAGCTACCTCACTGGCATTAAAAAACAACTGGGAGTGAGCTGGAACTGTGAAGCAGTTTCCTTTCCTGTTTTATAACTATTGTTACTTTCTAAGATACTTAAATAAATATTTAATTTGTAAACTAATTGTCCCGTGGGTTTTCTTAGTGTGGACCAATGTAATTAATTTCTAATAGTATTTATTTTCTTGATTATCTGATTTTAAATATTGCTACTCATTTTAGAAACTGTATTTTTTAACAATGGCCACTCAAAATGTTTTCCTTCATAAGGAATTGTAGAAAATAGCCTTGGAAAGAACTGTGGGAGGTCTTTCTCCAGGCCCTTAGAAACAATATTTTTAACATTACTTTATGCCAACATCTGTCAGGAGTACTCCATAGAATCTAATGATGGAAATTTGGGCAATCTATCCCAGTGCTCAGTTATTCTTCCCTGTAGACAGATTTTTCATGATGTCTGCTCTAAATCACTTTGACTGCAATCATGTCAATGGCAAACTTTTCTGATCCTCACTTTTTTTTTTAACTTTTTTTTTTCTCCCTCTCGACATGTATTTATGTAGGTTAGTTGATACACTTCTCTGTCTTATTTTCTTCAGATTTGGGATTTTTAATCGTTCTAGTGGAGAATTTTTTTTGGAATGTAGTTATTCTAACTTCTGAAGACTCTACAACTTGTGCATGTATTTCCCAAGTGTGATACTCCAGGATATATTTCTTTGCAGGTTTATCTGTATGAGTGGAGTTCAAAAGCGCAGCTTGCATTTATGATCCAGTTCATGCTTTTCAGTGCAAAGACTCTGGGGTTTCAGTGTCTTGGTGCTGATCCAGATTAGCTTGCCATTCACTATAACTCATTCTAACACCATTATGTCCGCTTGGAGGTACTGTGTTCCCTTGCCAAGATTCAAATATTTCTGTGCTTGCCGTATATTGGATGTCTTGTTGCTGTTACTGTGGAACATGTAAAAATGTGATTCTGAATCTGCTCTGATGCAAGGACATGAAACCATCCTTGAAGCTTAGAAGTCATGTCCTTTGGTCAAATGCAATTGACTGCTGTCTCCCATCCTTTCAGAAGAAGACACTGAACTGAGTGGAAGTGTCCCGTTGGCAATATTGTTATGGACAACACGTTTTGTTGGGTTTCTTTCAGTTTCAAGCTCTGTAGACACTTTCTGTCATGTATGCCTGCCCTGATATGCTTTCTATATCATGCATATAATATAGGGTTCTTTTCTAATTCAAGTTGTACAACTTTGTTTCTTCTCTCCTCTGCTCTGAAGGATTTCTGTTTTCTATTTATGAAGACAGGTGTTGTGTAGTTTTGGATTATACTTTGTTAGAAGTTCAATTTTGAGACAGTAAATGTTAAGTGTTATATAGAATATAACATGTTATATAGTTAGACCATTCCTTGCTCTTGTATATCTTTTCCTTCTTGCTGCTTGTTCATACAAGCATTCTGTGATGAATATGCCTGTGCTTCAAATCAAGCTCAGGAGCTCTATTTGCCCTGTAGCGTGGATATAGTCTGTACTTAGCCTCCCTCTCCTTGCTTTCCATATGATGTGAGAATAACAGTATGTGCACCCAGTTTCTGAATTTCTGTGCTGATAAAGGTCATCAGCTAGACACTGAGGCGGTGGTGTTTCCTCAAGGTCATGGCTTGTGCTGAAGCTTCACAGTGACCCTCTGTGAATGGGTCTGGAAACTTCATCCCAAGTAGAAGCAAGGGGACTTTCTGCCTAACATCAACTTTTCTGCTCTTGCTGTGCTGAGTCTGCAATGTGGTGATCCTTCTTCCAGCATGGGGATGGTGGGTGGTCATAGGAAACCAGAAGTAGAGAAATCTGCTTGTGTTGTCACACCTGGGGCCATCTGCAGATGGGCTGTAGCCTTCAAGTTGCTTTTTGAAGAAGTTCTGGTAGAATATTTGGATTACTCTGTGATATGTGGCTGTTGGACGGTGCACTGTTTTTAGAATCAAAAGGCTGCTTTTGGCTTCACAGAAAGGATCCAGAAAATATTACTGTACTGTTAACTGGCTCTGGTCTTCCTTAGAGGACAGTATTCAATATATATATATTTTAATATTTTTGTAGTATTTAAAATTATTTTTAAAGCTAAAATATCTATCATTTTCCGATCACAGAAAAAAGTCTTGGGAAAAGAAATAGGTGACTATCGTAACTAACCCAAAACATGACCCTGTAGTACAAAAAAACCCACAAATTTTGAACACCTTTACAGGAAACTAGTTAGTTAATGAATAAAGCTAGTTAGGTGTTCTTGGTGCAGTGGATGTTCCTGATGGTCTGGGTTGGGCTTCACCTTGTGCTATCCTGCTTTGGAACAGTAGAGGGTACTGTTGGTGTAAGATACAAGATGAATTTTTTCACAAGAAGCTTGGATTCTTTTTTGCTCCTATTATTATTGGTCATTGGAACTGTTGGCATGTTATTACATATTCATCTTTGGGTTGCTGTCTTGTCTTCAACCCATCCATTTATGGATTTACTAAGTAGCTTTGTGGACAATCCTTTAATTAAGGATGAATGTTTTCTCATTATTTTTGCTGTCACAAAAAGGGCTTGAAAAATGTGTCTTCTGATATAGCTTATTTTTCCTTTAGTGTGGAAAGACTGTTCCTTCTTTGTTGTAGATTGAGTTGTTGATTATTGTAGACAGATTTCCTGAGAGGTTTTTCTTCTGGAGATAAAATATTAAAAAAAACAGTAATGGTTTTGGGACAGAGCTGTAATTATTCTATCTCTTGTTGGACAGCCTTACAACAAACTTTCCTCCCCTATTTTATTTACCACATTCTTACACAGTCTCTGGCCGCTGTTCGCCACAGTTGTGTTTTATTTGAATGTTGACAGGTGTGCAGTTATTTAAGACCTGCTTTTAAGGAATGTTACGGCTTTGCCAGGGATTATTTCAGTTCTTTGGAAAGGACCTGAGCTTTCCAAACCTAAATTTCTGAGGGTATAGTTACATGGTATGTTGATTTTGGTGGCAAATCTGCTGTAAGTAACTGTGTAGTAGTATTTTTAAGGAGTATTTTTGGTGGGTTTTGTCCCAGACTTTTTCAATTATCTGCTTTCCAGCCTCCCCTCACACTGTTTTCGTGGCACAGCTGTGCTGGGGGGAGTTGCAGGGCACACAGAGTGTGAAAATTTCCTTGATTTTACTTTGCTGCCAAAGTACTGTGCAAGTATGCTTTAAAGTTGGTGTTAATTTGGGATTGGGGATTGGTAGTCCCAACTCTGGACAAGACACCTTCTGTTTGGTCACTGCCAAATTCTAACTGTACTGTGTCATACTCGTGCTGTTGGAAATCCTAATATGGGATTATTTGTTGTTACGCTGGCAAAAAATGCTGCTTTCAAGTAATGCTTTCCACTTGGCAAAATGATTTAAGGCATCATGTAAGAAAAGACCCCTTGTAGGTAGAAGGTGAGTTACGCTACAGGATTTGTTGGTCTAGATATAGTGGCAAACTCATCAGAGCCCCAGGCTCTTCAGCTGCTGAGTCTGTCTTCCATTGTTTTGATTTGTCCACATTAATAGTATTACTGGTACTACGGTGAGGGTTTGTTGGTGAAAGACTCCAGATAGGCAATCTTGAAAGAAATTTATTTGTAAGCCCAATTATGAAGTTCGTAACTGTTTTCCCAATCTGTCTTTCATGTTCTTTTGAACGTTTGTGGGGTAGCTTTTGGTGATGGAGTTAGTTGGGAGCAGAAAACAGAAGTGGTTTAGCTAAGACAGAAGAGTAATGAATAGAAAGGTCTTGGTGTGCTTTTGGGCTTTTGGAAAACAGTGCTACAGGAAACAGCACTAGCACTGGTTATAAATGTGTTTTGAAACATCACCTCTTCTCCTTTGAGCTTCAACATAACCCTTGTTTCTACTACTTGCCTTGTGGCAAACAATGCCAGCCTGCTCTAAAACAGCGGAAGATTGGAAAGGGAAGGAGGTTTGACACCTTCATCTTTCAGCCAGGGGAGTCCTTGAGATGGCTCAAAAGAAAGGGCATTGGGGATTGTGTTCAGGGGCTGTTCATCTGTAGCTACATTGTGAAGCTGTGCCTTGTGTGGCACCGTTGTTTAAAATCACTAGGAGGATGTGGGGCAACAATAGTCCATCTGCTTGAAATCTTGTGGGCGAAACTTCACGGAGGAAGTTGTGAGTGTAGGACACTTCAGTCATGTTGAGTATATTGAACAACAGTAGAGAAACTGGATTGTGCCAGTGAACTCGGGTAATTCCTGGCCTGGGCACTCCAGTTTGGACACTGTTGTGTTAAAGTGGCTGTTCCTCCTCTGAGAGCCGGTAGTAAAGAACAGTTTATTATGGGTGACAGGCATGACCTCAACAGGATCATTCTTGGATTTTCGCTCCTGGACTCAAAGAGCTGCAACAATACATTTCATTATTCTGGGAAGGAAATTCTTTGTACGTGAACCCTAACCTTTTAGTTATTAGATTTATCCTGTGCTCAACTCGGGATAAATTCAGTTCTCGCTTTGAAACTCATTATTAAGACTTCTTGCCTGGCGTAGCCTTACCATCAGACTGGAAAGTTTGTCTTTTTTGCAGTTGACTTCTTTGCATTTAACTTGTTTTGAATTAGTCTGATGTGAGTGGATGTACTTGCTCGAAAACCCTGAGAGCAGTGCTGGTTTAGAACAAGGGTATTTCACAGTCACAAAATAACTGAGACTAGAAGGGACCTCCAGACATCTTCACCCCTATAGTAAAACTGGGGATTTTTTTGTTATGTCTAAGTGTGATTTCCTGTTCTTCAGTTTATTCCCATTACCTCTTGTCCTTTCACTGTGTACCTCTGAGAATGATCCCCTCTCTGCCTTCTTTATTCCTTCCCATAAAGTTACATTACTAAGATCTTCCTGAGCCTTCTCTGATCAAGGCTGAACAATCCCAGCTCTCTCAGCCTCTTTTACGGCAGATGCTCCAATCCTTTAATCATCTTAGTTTGCTGGATGTGCTCCAGTATGTCCATGTCTGTCTTGTAGTGGGGAGCCCAGCACTGGACCCAGCCCTTCTGCAGCATCTCCCCAGTGCTGAGCTGAGGGGAGATAGAAATCCCCTCCCTTGCTTAGCCAATAGCCCCCTGCTTCATGCAGCCCAGGATACTGTTGTCTGCCTTTGTCATCAGGACACGTCGCTGGCTCAGTTCAGCTGCGTCACCAGAACTCCCAAGTCTTTCTCTGCAAACCTAGTAGGTTGGTGCCCAGTCTGAACAGCACAGGGATATTCCTCCCTGAGAGCAGGACTTTACGTTTCCTTCTGATGAACTTAATGAGATTTCTGTCTGCCCATTTCCCTAGGCCTTTACTATACTTCTTGTCAGCAGGTCCCATATTCCATTCAGCAGGAGCCCCACATTTTCCCCGGTCCCCCTTTTGCTGCTAAAGTACCTGTAGAAGCACCTTTTGTTGCCCTTCATGCCCCTCACCATTTTCAACTCTAGGCGGGCTTTGACCTTCCTAAGCCTGTCTTTGCACACTCACAGCAGTGCCTCTATATTCGTCCTAGCTCGCCTGACCCTGCTCCCATCTCTTGTGTGCATTCTTCTTAAGTTTTGTCAGAACCTCCTTGTTCATCCACACAGGTCTCCCAGTGCCTTTGATTTTCTGCATGTTGGGTTGGATCATTCTTGGGTTTGGAGGAGGTCATCCTTCAAAACCAGCCAACTCTCCTGCACCTATCTTCTCTCCATGCACATATCCTATGGGTTTCTCCGAAGCAGGTCCCTGAATTCTGCTCTCCTGAAGCCTAGGCTTATGATTGTAGTTTGCCTTGTTTCCTTTGCCTTGGTTGTGATTTAAGGCTTGGTTCGGTGACTTCTCTGGTTTGGGCATCAATAGGGTTAATATCTCAGCCTGCATTTGTGCTGAGCTGGCTTGGTCTCATGTTTTAATCTGAACTAGAAACTTTTGAATCTGAAGTTCATACCTTGAGCGAACCAGTTAGGCCAAGTCTGGGTAAGTGCTAAATGTTCCTGCAGAAGACTGCACTGTTCTTAACTTGTATTTACTGATACATCTATTCCTTATGTGTGCTGGTCTTACATACCAATGCTGGTACTGATGCCATTAGTCTATCTGATTCCAATTGCTAGACACAGACTTACATCTAACTTTGATCTAGTTAGATGTCATTAAAATTGCCCCCTTGCTATATCCACTTCCATCTCCTTATGTGTGCCTGGCAATAGGGTCTAAATTTGCATGGTCTACCCATGACCTGGATTGTCCTGAGATCATGGCGTCACACAAAGTATTTCTTCATGGCAAAGATATCCTGTCCTGTATGTATCTACAAAAGAAAAACTGGCCAGAAGGAGTTGACTACACAACTAGCCGAGGAATTATGTGGACCATTCTGTTTGTTTCAGAATTCAAAACTTTGTCAATATCCACATGGTCATTAGTAAGTTTCACATAGCATGGGCATGGCCAAGGTAGAATGGGATTCCTAGAGGTGATCAGGAGTGGTTTTCTTAGTGGAGTTTGTCTAGTACCTTTCTTCAAGTTCTGCATCTTCTTCCCACAGCTGGCTACCTGTAAGCAGCAGCTGCACCGGCCGGTATTTAAGGGAAGTGGATACACCAATCTCAAATGCTGTACCTCAGACAGAATTGCAGAGTAACATCCTAGTTAGTATCCCATATTCCTGGTCAGCACAGATGGTGAAGCACTGGCAAAAGTACTTGCAAAGTGACTGGGGAAGGCTCTGCTTGCTTTTAGACACTACCACCAAATTATCTTAATTAAAACCAGCTGTGGGAAAGTGGTCTGCTGCAACTGATAAATCTCATTTCCTTCTCTCAAGCGTCTGTGGGCCTGGAGCTGGTGATAACTGCCTGCTTGGATGTAGTGAGGATCTTGAGGTGGTTGCAGTTCTCTTCCATATGTGCAATTTTGAAGTTGGCCCTAAATCCTGCTTTTGGCTTGCATTTCTCCATATGGAGTCCTTGGCCTTGAGATGCTTGGGTTTGCGTGTTGCACTGGATAGCATCTATTATGGTTAGTGTTGCCATTACTTGATTTGGTTTGGAAGAATTAGTGGGCTTGTTTGTTTTAGTATGGTTTAGAAAGAATGTCAAGGTTATCCAGCCTGAGAAAGATGCTCTTTTATGAAAGTTTACAAACCTTACAAACCTGAAAGAATTTCTTACCCAGCACTCAAGCCCTGACTTTAAAAACCAACAGTTTAAGACATTTAGAAACATACACGGTTTGGCTTTTTTTTCTGTATGACCAGCAGCCCTTTGTGTTTTGTGAGCTGGTATCTCAGGCTTCTGCAATATTCTGCTCTACTAATTGCTGTCTCCCTTCACTTAATCCTCTCCGCCTTTTCCTTGTCATCTGTTCTGTTGTGCAGGCAATTTCACAGTCAGACTTACGGCCAAAAAGTTGCCTACATTGATGGCTTGTCACAAACCAAGAAAAGACCATTTTCCATTTCTGAATTGATCCCAGACCTGCCAACGTCAAGCTGTTGCATTTTATTTTTCTTTTTGGCCAGTGAAACGAAGCTGTGTCAGAGAAGGCAGCTGTTTCAGAGTAAGGTTAATAAAATGACTGTTGCATTTTATAAGGAGTTCTGCTAGTAGAGTAATCCAGAGAAGGCAAAACTCTAAAATTTGTGAATCCCAGTGAGCCTGTGAAATCCTGGCTGGGAGCACGCTTCAGCAGGTGGCTGGAAATGCTAATAAGGAATGGGGTCTGTTGCGGAGTGCTGCGGAAGGTTTGTCTTTCTGAGATTATGATGGATTTTCTTTGTGGAAATCAAATTAATTTAAGAATGGGAGTTGCTCTTGGCAGCTCTCAATTTCTGAAGTTCCAGCCTTTGGTGAAGTAGAGTTGGCAGTTTCACATGAACTTCACGAAAACCATTTGATGTTTCTGTGATGCTGATACGGCTGGATTACTGTTCTTAAGTGAGCTGCTCCTTTTTATCGAAATTTTGATTAAAATAGTCCATTGATCTGGGGTAATTTTTTGCGTTCTGGTTTGGGTGTGGCTTTTTTTTTTTTTGCTTTATTTCATTTTCCAGAGGCCTTGCAAGCAAGGCTGATACCAGCCTTTCAGAGGCATGAGTGAACAGTGTAGATCATTGCATTGTGGCAGATCTGATCATTTGGAGTTGGAAACGTTAGTGTTTTAGAAGGATGTGAGGAAAAATATGTATAAATGTGTGTGACCAAAAAAAAAAAAAAAAGAAGAGTTGCATCAATAATTACCTTTCTACTGAACTTAAAAAATTTTAGTTCCTTTCCTTCAAAATTGTTCCAGCTTATAATAGTAGTAATAATAATAATGTCATCTATTGTGTTTGCATGTTTATGACTTTCCAAACAGGGTCACTCAGTATTTTCTGTCGCAGTACAGCAGACAAGTATGGTCCCACCGCTCATCTGTGTGCCAGTTCTCTGGTAGTTTACTGCCTATTTCTGTTTTGCACATGAGCTTTGTGTCACTGCAAGCTTGACTTCTGGCAGACAAGATCTTTTCAGTACAGTTTCTCCTTGGACAACAAGTGTTCAGAGACTGCCCTCTTTCTTAGTCCTGTGGCAACTTGGTTGTGCTTTTAGCCAGTGTTGACTTGGAAACTACACTGAGTTGTGTGTGGGGGGTTTGTTGGGGTGGGCTGGTTTTTTGTGTGTTTCCTTTGTTTTGTTTTTTTTTAAGAAAGCTTGCTTGGTTTGTGAAACAACTTAGGTGCTCAGAAGTTTAATTCCATTGATCCTAGAGTGGAACCAATGATTCTTAGTTTTTAACCTTCTGGGTGTCTTGAAGTCTGTTTTCTCACTAGCTTGTTTCTCTGCCAAGTGCTAATTTAAAGGCATTCATTGTATTTTTGTGTGTGGTGTGATAGGAGGAGCACTTTCTCGTTAGATGGTCTCCAGCTGTATTTGTCTGGGGCTGGGCAGTGTGTGATGATTGACTCCTGCTTCTGCTATTGCAAGAACTTTTTCATTGTCCTGCAATTTCTGCACGTGGAAATGAGGCGCTGCTGACAGTATCTGCTCTGTCTCTGGGTTATTTTTCTTATGTTCTGCTGAAGCAAATTTTGTATTCAAATCAAATGCTTCTGTAAAAGAAGGTAACAGGAAATGAGAATCTTTATGTGCACTGTTCAAACCTATTTTGTGTTTTGTCTTTATGTTTTGTTTGGTTTGTAGTGGTTTTTTTGTTTTGTTTTTTCTTTTTTTCCCCTCCCTGAGTATGGGAGCTTTCATAGTTAAGTGGGTACCCTGGGAACAGTGTCACTTGTTTCTGGCATCTTTTTAGGATGCACAGATGCCTTCTGGAAGATCTTTATTTCAAATTTGCATGTGTCAGTGTTTGTTTGGTTTAGGATGATGAAAGGCTTTTGCATAGATGTAATGCCCTGTATAGACCAGTTAGTGTGGCTGGAAGGTGAAGACAAGTTGAACGCACACAAGCTGCTCTTCAAGACATTTGGCTTTGAAAGAGCATATTCTCAGTATCTCTCTATATGTACCTACTATCCATACAGGCTTGTACTCTAAATCCAAATTTTAGTGCACGTATTAGAAACTTAATGAGTTCTAGGATTTGATGGGCCAGAAACCATTATTTAAATTTTGGAATCTGTTACGGAGAAGCTGTTAAAAACCAAACAAAAACCCCCAAGCCTTCCCCCTGCCCTCAAACTGCAAAAAAACATGACTGCAAAAAAGGATCCGAGAGACTTTCTGCTCAGTATCACCTTTCATGTTAATAAATGGTCTGAGTCCTTGTAATGCAGAAGAAAGTAGAACATTTGCCGTTTTCTGGAGAAGATGCCTATAAAGCACTTTTATTCGGGAGCTGGTTCATGCTCACAAGCTTTTCTTGTGCCTTATTCCTTCCTGTCATTTGTTTGTGTTCTGGGCAGACACAGGAGAGATAAGAAGTGTCACTGTAAAGCTGTCCGTATGAGATTGCTGGCGGTTATTCTGGCAGCTGGGCTAAATGTTGTGCACTTTTCTGGGGAGGCTTTTGACCACTGGCTTAATATCAGAAGTAGTAGATCATTTTCAAACATACTCAAGAATGTGAGTTTCCTGATGGAAGTATTTATACTTCTGCTTTTGAAGCAGGAGAGGTTTCTGAGAGCTGGCTTGGAAAAGCCAACACACAGAAGATGTTTTTTCCATACCAGAGGGAGAGAGAGAAAAATGGCTGAATGGCTCCAGTAGACATAAAACCAAGACCAGGCTCTTAAAATAGTTGTTGTCCTAATTGGCATTAATTGCATGTAAGTATCTTTATTTATGTAAAACAAAGCTAATGTACAACAGCCTTCTGGAGCTCTCTGGCAGATGTGTGAGTGTATGTAAGTTTAAGACACTGTCACTAATACAGTTCTTAGACTGTGCTTTATTAGGGGTAAAAGACCACATCCATTTAAATCAAAACACTACAAGAGTAAAGCAATTTCACTTTAGCTATGAATGCTTTGTAATTTACAGTATCTAAGGTAACAATATAGATTTTATTTGCATTATTGAAATACAGAATCAATTTTCCTTGTGCCAGTGCTGTGCAATAACCTAGTCAAAAAGTTTTAGTGTGTTTGTCTGTAGTTTGAAACTGAACCTTTTTAAAGGATAAATGTAAGGGTATTTTACTTTCTTCATAGTTTCAAGCTGATAGTTATGTAGTAAAGAGTAATAACATTTGAAAGTTTTGAGGGGTTTCTGATATGGAAATTGGTCCAAAAGTTATGTGATGTGAGCACTAGCCAAAAATATTGAAGGGAGTATGCTATTTACATTTTTCTAATGATTAGAATAAATATTATTATGTTAGAATTGTTTTAAAAATACTTGGAGTACAATTTGCTCCTTTTGAAGTGTGATTGAGAGCAGCCAGAGACCATCAGCCAATTAATTTTGGTTACGTATGTTTTGCATCACCAAAATGTAATGTGGAGTCTGCAAATGACTTTGTGGAGTATTTTTCAGGGCTTTATGTCTAAATGAGTGTTATGTGCTTTAATTAATATTTTTTATAAAAGTATTCTTATTTGACTAAATAATGGCTATGCTAATGATTATTAGACACATTCCACACAGAATGATGAGATTTACCATTGGTTCAGTAGCTTTCTATCTTAAGTCATGCTGGTAGTTAAATCTGTCTATCCTCTAACTATTCCTGATAGTTAGATCTGACAGTCAGACAGTCATACACAAGTAAGTCTAAATACAATTTCCATTGATATATCTTGATATGTGCTGTTAATTTAATTAAAAAAGACAGCTACAATGTTGTTTTGTTGCTGAGACTATCTAGGAAACACTAGTAGTGACCATTTTAAAATAAATGCATTAAAGAATTCATACTTCTGAAGTGTTAGCTGGAGGTATACATTCAGAAGAAGATACGTATTCTGAATTTAAAGCAAGTGCTGTACATTCAGTGCACGAATACTGTATTTCTCAACGAAAATAGTGAATCATTCAGAAATAAACATGGTTTCTCTTCATATTGCTTTGATTAAAGACTGGTACTACCATTGACGCTCAAGAAAATGTTTTCATACTGAGCTGGTAGTATCTTACTGACTGACCCATGGTTTCACGTATGTTCCTGTGTGATTCCCCCACTGCCAATAAACATTTTTTGTCTTGCACATGGATTGTAGGCTTAGAAGAGAGAAGTTTTACTGTTCTGTAACTAATTGCATGTTCCACTATGGAATTTGGGTGTATTACTGACTTCTTGGTGCCACAATAATAATCAAAACCAAAATACGAGGCTTGGCTTAGGATATGAGCTTCTTAAAATACTGAGAATCTGTTTGGGGTTAATTAAAGATTTCTCTCTGTCAAGAGAAAAACCTCTCAGGTACCAGCTTTACTGGTACAGTTTGGCCTGTTTGCTTTCGTGATTTTTATGGTACATCTGTATCTTGTCTATGGTTGTGTTCGTCAGAGCCAAACATGTTTTCATTGAACTTCTCCAGTGTCTTGTTCTCCCCTTCTTCTTTGCATTTGGGGACTGTTTATCCATCTCTTCTGGAAAGAGCAACTTGGTGGTGTTGGCCTTCCCCCGGAACAGGTTGCTGTGACAAACACCAAGGAGCTACAGATATTGGATGCTTAGAGTGAAGCATCACATTGTCATTGTGCCCAGAGTTTCGTTGGCCACTGCACTGCAAAGTTATGTAGTAGATCCAAATAAATACTGATCTTATGAGTAAAACATACCAGTCCTTCCTGTTACCAGGGGGTTGTTTGAGCGCTGCTGAAGACAATAGCAATGTAATATCCTTGTGAAGCATTTGCCAGCTGGCGCAGGACACCACATCTTTTCTTTCAGTTCATTCATTGCAGAATAAAGAAAATTGGCACGCTCAGAACTTTTTAAAAATACATCTGTTTGGAACTTACTCAGTTAATTTGCCACTTCATTACAAACACCATGATGGAAACGCCCAATAGCAAGTGTAAAAGTTGGTTAGGACCTATGAAATTCATAAAAATTCGTTAAACTAATATTACTACATCTTTCAAGTTCTGTATCATTAAGAGAGTTGTAGTTTCAATTAAATGACAGGAAATTGAGAGCTGATGGAGAATTACTTTGCTGTTTACAATGTGACCAGTGAATCTTGATGCCACATGAAATCGAGACAAGTAATAATACTTAACTACACCTGTTCTTCAGCCTCAAGCCTTCTTTTTTCCAAGGGAAAAAATGCAGGTTGTTTATTTTTACACATGAAAAATGCTTCATTTCATCAAAGGACTTGTTCAGAGTTGGAGAGGTTATAGTAAGATTACCTGTATTGGCCATGCTTTAGTTTTGGCTGAGTTTGCAGAGATAAACTCTGAACCAGATAAGTCTCTGCTCCCAAGGCAGAGCTTGTTCCTGAGCCTCGTCCCTCTGTGCCCAGTTCCTTGGTGTGGAAGCTGAAGCTGAAAGGGACCTGAAGTCTGGCAAAAGTGGCCAAGGAATTTGGGTTCAACTCTAAGCTTGTCATCTGTCGATAAAAAGGGTGTGTTGTTGGGTAAGCCACAGAAATGGAGAGAACCTGCACAGCCTACTTTGGTACTCTATACTTTGAAAGTTAGTACTGTATAAATAAAGATATGCTGACAAGAGCAACAATGCAGAAAACTTCTCAACTTTGTCAGTGTATAAGTGAATTTAATATTTAAATCAGAATGCATTTTTCCATTTTTATAATATTTCACAATGATACTCATTCTCAAATGAAATTGAATCTTTCCCCACAGGTACATTATATGAAACAAGAACCCGCCCATTCTCACATCTTCGTACCAATACAGGCATAGCCAGGTGGCTCACAGGACAGGCATTCAAGTTTAGTGTAACAGGAACACTGTAGCACAGCCTTGTTTTAGGACAATTTACTAAAGCAGAAAACCCAGAATTTATTGGAAGTGTTCTTTACAATCAGATGTTTCCTGTTGATGAAGATGTGTCCTGTTGCTGAGTGACTTCTCCCTTCCCATAAAGGGAATAAGTTTGAACTTTGAACCTGGGTCTCCTATCAGTTGCAGACAGCACTGGACTGAAACTCCTCATATGGTTTGCTTGCCAAAACGTGCGGTCCCGTATTTACTGCTGTAAGCTTGCACATCTGTGATTAGGAAGTGTGCCTGTGCTCTGTGTGTCAACTTCATACATTCCTTCTCTTAGATATTGAAAATGTTGTAATAATGGTGCTCAAACAACACTCTTGAGATTGTAACTTCTTGTGGTGTCTAAGGATGGGAACACTACTGATTGTTTTTCACAGAGTGTGTATGGAAGAGCTGAGATTACTAGTCAGAGTGGTTTTATGTTTCTTTTGACCTTCAGTGACACTGTGTGAAAGTGGTGCCTAGGGGATGTCATAATTAGGGCCTTGAGTTTGGGATAAAGAATATGAGTAACCTGGAGGGTCCTTGATGCTGGGCTGCAGATGTTCTTGTAGTGACCATTGCTCTTAACACAGAGCCATCTTACTGTATTCAGAAAAAGGTGGAGAATTAGGAAAATCAGTTGTACTATAGAAGAATGATCTTAGTAAAGTGGAATAAACCGAGCAGCTGAGGGGAACAGAACGTTATTGCAAAAGTAGAAAACTTAAGAAATTAGTAGGGTGGCATTTATCATTACGCCAAATAAATTACTTAGCTCTTCCCTAAATCTGTCTTCAGCAAGTAAAACAAAGTGTTAAGTGAAGAGTGCTCTGTCAAGCAATTTATAAGTGCAGGCAATTGTTGTTGTGTTTTACTAGATCTGAGCAAGGATGTTCATACTTTTGGTATTTAAGTGAGATCTCTGTGAAATAGAACTGGGATGGTTTAGTTGCCTTCAGTTCCTTGGTTATAAGAATCAGCCAGAATGTTGCGCAATCACAATAAGAGTGGGCTTTTTTCCAAATGTTTTTTCTTTGGGGCAAGGGCTGTTCTGAGGACAGTCTTCTTGTCAAATGAATCACAGCACTAGCATGTTTTTTGAGAGTAGCAGTGCTTTTGTGAACTTCATTTTCTGACTAGATGACACAGTGAGATAGCTTTTGTTATTACTGGCCTTATTGTCACTTACTTGTGAAGAGCTTTGTGCGCTGTGTTCCTTCGCTCGTATATATCATGTTATAGAACATTGAACTCAAATAAAAAATAAATTTTGATGGCTACTGGGGTGTTTGCTCCTGTCCTTTTCAGTACTCAAATGAAAAAGGGAAACAACTGAATGACAAACCCTTTTCTTTATGGATGGTCTTTTAATTCTGTGGTTAAAAAGCAGCACCTAAAGTCTTTTTCATTCTGACTCTGAATGAAAATTTTATTCTTTAATGTTGTTACTGAAATTGCTGTTCAGGTGGTGGAGCTCTGCAGGGTATCTGCTCTCTGATCAAGGTCTGGAGGTAGAAATTACATTTAATGTTATTAAATATAGTTTGCAGTTCTGTAGAATTCCATTGGACTATCTAGAGAGCAGGGATATGGAATGGGAATCTTAACAGTGATCATGCACATAAAGAAATGCAGACTTCGGAGCTTGACTTTTTGTATGAGGATATGCCAAATTACAGCCTTATGTTGTGATGTATTATTGTATTCCCCATTTGGCTTGGTCTGTGGAGCATATTGCCGTAATGATATGTTCTATTGAGGCTGTGTTAAGCCTTTATTATTAAACTCTTATAACTCCTGTGGGACTGATGGTTTGTGGTTTCTCAGGACCACTTCCAAAGCAGCATGCAATCTTTTTTTTTTTTTTTTAACAAATTGTTTTTTTCTGGGGAAGTTGGTTTATTACTAAAGTCTGGTTTTGTTTTAAAAGAATAATAAAAAAAGGGAAAAAAAGGATAAGGGAAGTTATTGATTCAACTTCTTTGGTTGAATGAGACAAATATCTACAGATCTTTGAAGGGAGAATTTATAAAAAGCAAAAAATGTTAGTGGCTTCTCGGAGGGACTTACTGTAAAAGTCTTAACTGAAATTGCATGTAAGTAAACATCCAGGTTCTTGATTATTTGTGGATTATATCAGAGTATGTTCTCATTCTGTGTTGCCACTGCTTGTTTTCAGTTATATATTACATTTTGATCGATGATGCTATCAGAGCAAGGACAGTATTTGCCTTGGAAGTTGGTCCATGTATTTGCTCTTACATGATTTCAGGAACTTGACACAACTGAGCTTTAAGAGCTGTTTCCGTGCATCTCTCAAGTGCAATACCCATGCATGCCATGAAATGTTTATCCGATGCTGTCCCTATCTCTTTCTTGGAGTATGAAACTTAAGGTGTTTTTCAACATGACCTTGTCTGTCTCTGTCTCCTACAAATCTGCAGGTTGTTGGTCAGGATCATTGCTCTTTACGAAGACCAAAATCTTCATTTATTTTTCTGTTCAGAGACTAGTGGAAGAGATACGGAAATCTGTAAAGAATAGCAGCTAAATAGTTATCTGGTGTCTAGAAATGCCTAGGACTAAGGTGCGCAATCTAAGCAGGAAGATGAGTAATTTAATTTGAGGGATAGTAGCATAGAATGGTTAGAATTGGAAGGGATCTTAAAGATCATTGAGTTCCGACCCCCCTGCCGTGGGTTGGGACACCTCCCACCAGAGCAGGTCGTTCGAAGCCCCATCCAGCCTGGTCTTGAACACTCCCAGGGATGGCGCATCCACAGCTTCTTCGGGTAACCTGTTCCAGTGTCTCACCACCTTCACAGTAAAGAGTTTCTTCCCAATATCCAATGTAAATCTCCCCTCTGACAATTTGAAACCATTGCGTCTTGTCCTGTCACTGCACTTCCTGACAAAGAGTCCCTCTCCAGCTCTCCTGTAGCTCCCTTCAGATACTGGAAGGCTGCTCTAAGGTTTCCCTGGAGCCTTCTCTTCTGCAGGCTGAACAGCCCCAGCTCTCTCAGCTTGTCTTCCTAGGAGAGGTGCTCCATCCCTCTGATCGTCTTCATGGCCCTTGCTGGACCCACCTCTCTGCACAGTCTGCCTTGGAGCTCCTGGTTCCTGAACCAAACAGGATCCTTGTGTGTGTTCCATAGTGACGAGATCTCCTGGAAGAGGGGGCTCATACAACAACCCTCCAAGCTCCAAAAGGGCTGTAGTGGGGCACATTCATGTTTGGTTTGGGGGAGATGATGGAGCACACTCACGTGTTGGTCCACTTTTTGATGCTGTAGCTAGATGGTGGGTAGGAAGGTGACACAGAGCATAGGTTCCAATGCAACTTTGACTCTTAAGTTGACACAATATGACCCAAAGCAACTTTGCAGCGTGGCTGGCAAGGTCTCAGGCATTGTTATTCCCAGCACTGGGAGCCTTCTAAGTAAGCTAGTGTTTCTGCTGCCTTTGCCGTTTCTGATGGATTGGATCTGATCCAGAATTGCATTTCGATTTTGCTGTATCTTGGTTTTTCTTTTTTTTTTCTTTTTTTTTTCTTTAAGTTGCTGTAGCCACTGGAAAAAAAATGATCGTAGCTGCTGTGAAAACAGATGTAAAAGGCTGGCATTGTGGTGTGTGCAGCCTTAAGCTGTGCATATTGGCAAGTTATTGGGTGTCACATTTCATGATTTGGGCATAAGGGCTGCTCTCCAGTTAAGAAGACAAGAAAAAAGAACAAAACCACTTAAGCTACTTCGTGGAAGTGCACAGCTGAAAGGTTAGGGACTGCTCCTTCAGACAAACACTTCTTGGCACCCAAAGCAAGGGCATATGTAAGTGGGTGTGTTTTACATAGTGTCTTATTAAGCTTTATTTGCCTTTGAAAGATAGAACAGCCACTTTATTCCTGGAAAAAATATTCTAGAAAGCTGGGAGGATTGTGAACTGAGTGGTATCTGGAAGAGATTAGAAGCTAGATGCAAAGAAGCTGCTGTTCTTGTGTTCATGGAAGCAGGCCTTTATGTATTTGCAAATAAATCTGGCTTGCCTCAAAGAAATACTTATCTCCATCATCTTCTGAAAAAAATAACCTGTAGCTTTGAATTACGCTGAATGCAAACAGCTGTCTTGTTGGAAGAAAGGTGACACAAGACTATCTTCTCAGCCTTTTTCAAGTTCACAGCTTTTTCTCTTTTGAAGTGTTAATGCTAGAATTAAACACACAGCATATTTAATAAAGATCTGTGGCTTGTAAAATTACTGGGGGTGGGGTGGTGGAATTGACCATAATGTGGGTTATTCACAGTGAATTCAACGTTGAAACTGTGAAACTAATAGTCACATGGAGGACTGGATTGGAAAAGGGAGCTCACATGCTCACATGCTTACTCTGCTTGTAATTTTTTTTTTTGTTTATATGAGGAAGATGATGTTAGCAGTTAAGGGAATGAAACATTATACTATTTTTGTGGACTGCAATAATGGTATTGATTTGATGCTTGCAATACTTTTCAGCCATTCTTGGATAAGTCCTAATATTTCATGTGAACTGTTTGAATGCAGAATATATTGAAGGAAAATGAACAATGTTTAAATTTGGCATTAACTGCAAGGCAATACTTTATGTTGATAGAAATCTCAAGTTTTTTAAAAGTAAAACCCCACAGAAATACTTCAGAATTAATTGATGGCAGATGAATTTAATGCAGCTAAAATGAATTAAACCCCTTGCTATTTAGAATAATATAAAAATGTCTGAATTTCATTCCCAAAAGAGGAAATACAGTTGTTAAGTCCAGATGGATTTTTATTTTTATTGGAATAAGTTTTGAGACTTGTAATATCTATCTTCTTTTTTTTTTTTTTTATGTTACTACCATGGTGTTGGATCTGGGACAGCACAGACCTGCTTCTTTAAAATTGTTTTAAATCCAGTTAAATGAACAGTTTTACTAGTTTATTTTGAAAATTAGCACTTTCTTATTGAATTTGTAAGATTTGGAGAATGAGTACGAGGATGGTGTACAGTGTGGAAAAGTCAAGGGCTCAGTCCCGTGTCAAGTTATTGTCAGCTGAAACATGGCAACTGTCCCTGTCTGCCGCTGTAGCCTGCCCAGATGTAAGGTGATGCAAGGAGAGCTTAACCTCTTTCCAGCTCCTGAAATCTGACTGTGTTTGGGCTATTTGCCTTGCACTGACGGCAGCTGTTTGGTGCTGCAAAGGATGCGCCATCAGCTCATCGCATCTGAGGCCTTGGTTACAAAAATAAACTTAAAGGGATTCAATCCTTTCATTTAGCTGAAGATGAGAGGCAGTTCTCCTATTGCTGTGTCAGTTTAAAGCTTCTCCCTCCATGAAATGATTAATCCTATTGTGGTGGTTTGTTCTTTTCTGTGTTTTACCCATTGGCAAGTGGGCTTTAAGTTCTGGGCTCAGTTCTGCTCCACTGTTGATGGAGTAGAATTCAGTAGTAGACTTTCTCCTTCAGTTGGGATGGCATCAAAATAGATGGCAATCCAGGATGCTTACTACTAAAGTACACATTGGTTTTTCTCAAGTAAGAATGCAGCTGGAAAACAACCCTACCATTGAGCGTGGTACCATATTGCAGTTCCACTTGGAACAGAATATCAAGTTATTACTGATTTTGCAAACAGGTTCTAGACTGGGAGTGTGGTGTATGAGGAAAATGAATGATTAATGAAGAGGTCTGGATCATGATATGAGCTAAGTGCAAGCTGATGATGAGGTTTTCTACATGGCCAAACATCAAGTTGCACGTGTAAAAGCTAGGAACTGTAAACCACAATTGAAGTAAAGTGAGATCCATCATATGCAAGAGTAACTAAGAGTATGGGGCATTAACTGATGGGCAAGAGCTGTCATTGTGATCATGGATAAAAGCGCTGTAATGATCCCCAGTTGGCTATATGAAAGCTTATCAAGCAGAGAGGATGTATTTTCTTGGTACTTGGCACACATTGTACAAAGGTGAAGGATAATGATGAATTGAAATGTCTTCGACTGGGGAGCCACTAGTGCGAGTGAAGATGTGGAAAACATGGTGAGAACTGCAAGGAGCACAGAAATACTTGCCATAGCAAACAGGGTCAGGGAAGAGCTGATCATAATAGATGAATCTCCTTAGCGGGGACAAAATACTGATAATACATTTAATAAGAGAAAGCTCTCCAGTCTAGTAATCAAAAGTATATTATAATTCAGTTTTGGTTAGCTTGACTATGTTTATTAAGCATAAAATGAAATTATTTCCAATTAATTGTAGGTACTTTGTTGGGTAATGACATCATGATTTTTGCATACTCCATCATTCTGCCTTTGCTGGATGCCTGTTTTGTCTGGCTGGTGAAGAAGTTGTTCTGCTTCCTGGCAGAAGGGAGCATAAGGAGTTACTTTAAAATAACAAGAAAATGTTACGGCAAGAAATGGTGCTAAGAAAAAAGGGGAAAATGAACTTGTACTCTTGTGTTACAGATTCAGTGGTTCTTTCCTTTGACTCCGTTGGACATACAATAGGCTCAGGTACAACATTGCCTTCTTCTCTATCTCCCACCTCATGACAAGGCTTCTACTTAATCGGACATGGTAGCCATGTTGGGAGGCAGGTCATTGAGTCAGACTTCGGTGAGAATCAGCCACCTGGCCAAAGTGGGTACATAGGTACTTTCCTAAGTGTAGTGGAAGTATTAAGGGTCTTAGTGCAACATGAGGATTAAGATGTGGGACCCCTTCCATTACCCAGTAATGCAGATGACTTGGAGATGTTACGTGAGTTTGTGCTTCTTTTCTCATGTGAAAGGCATTAAGATGATGTCACTCACTGCTGAAGAAAAACTTCCACGCTACTAAGAGAGTTTCTCAGCTAAACAAACAGTTGAGTTATTTGGGGAAAGATATCAGGAATGCTTCCAGGAAGGAGGGGGCAAAAGAGCTACATGAACAGGGCTGGAAACTTTTTTTTTCTTTTTGGGTGGAGATTGACCAGCATTATTGAACCCCAGGGCAAATGCTGCCTGATCTAATTTCCTTTGGAACCTGAACACGACCTTCAATTAAACTGAACCAGAAAGCAAAAATTCTTTTGTGTTGGGGGCACGTCATGAAACCAGTAACTATCCATTTGGCTACATGTAATACGTTACTACAGTGTGCCTTGGCTACAGCTGAGCGCAATACTTGATGAAATTTAGCTTACAGTGTATGTATAACAATATGTGAAATGTGAGGGAAAAGCTAAGAATTACTCTTATAACTTAAAACCCTTTAAAGATGGGGATATTCACTGTCTTGCAAAAACAAAGGAAAAGAAAAAGAAATCCAGGTGAAGATCTTATATTTCATCTTGCATACTAGCCTTTCCTCTTAGGTTTGATAGGGAGAATGTGCTGCCTTCCAACATAGCACCTGTCTTCTGCCTGCACAACTTAAGCCAGCTGCCTGGCACTAACAGCAAAGCTTGAACACAGATTTCCAATTTACTAACCCCTGAGCTAGCGGTAGTAACTTGCTTTGTTTACAACACTCCAAATGCTTTCTGCTCTCCCTACATCTTCTCTGAAACTTCTATCTGGAAATGGATCTATTGTGGGTACATGGCCTGGTGTGAGAGTATTCTTAAGGTGCTGAGTACAGAGTGAATGTGTTTATGGGAAAAGAGACCCTTTATTAACTCTCTTCTACTAATTAGTATCAGTCATAACTGAAGTGTGTTGTTGCTTCTCTCCTTCTGTGTCGGGTGATGGTTTCTTCAGTCTGCAAAAGTAAAAATGTAGGGGGGAAGTTGCATGGGTTTGAAATATGAAATCTATGAGTAAAATCCAGGGAAATATTTTGATTACAGCTGAGTATGCCTGACTCAGCGTACCTACAATGGAGTTATGCTGGATTGATGTTGGTACAGCTAAGACCAGAATTTGTCCTGGAGTCAAAATTTTAAATATTACCTATTACCTTTTTTTTTTTTTCCCCCCCAATACTATTTTGGCTTCTAACTGTTGTGAAAGCAGTTAACCTTGTAGATAGTTTCCAGTGCGGGGTATCTATGGAGTTAATAATAAATATTGTGTTATGATATGACCAATAGGGTGGTAAAATGAGTTACGAAAAATAGTTCAACTGCTCCATGTCTTTTGGAGTTCTGTTAACATGGGGGGTGGGAGAACAGCTAATAAGAGCCAACAGACTGTCTGGGTCTGTTTTAAAAGCACTGGTCTTTGTTCTCCTTGTATATTGCAACTCAAGCTTGGATTGGTTAGGGGTGAAACAGTAAAATTTGATCTTGTAAACCCTTCCGCTGCAACAAGATTGAATTTCTTTATTGAAAAAATATGAAGAAAATTCATTTATTGTGGAAGAGAGGCTCAGAAATATGCAAGAGCGCTGTATGTTTATTGCTTTTATATTTAGTACTTTGCATTCATTGTGCTGAAAACTTTAACTTGCTCTGAACTGATATGTGTAATAAGATGTAAGATGTGTGATGCCTGTCCAACTGAGGGATAGCTTTCCTTGTTGAACAGGAAGGAGAGAGAGAAAAACTGTGGCTATTGTGCTTCCGCTGTCCATCCCATCTCACCCTGCTGCAGACCCAGGAAAAGACAGAGCCCAGAAAGAACCCAAAGAAACAATGGCAGCTCCAGGCCCAGCTATTCCTAGTAGGTGATGTTTCAGGTTGGGGTAAGAAGGGACTGGAGTTACATACTTTGAAACATAAAAATCCATATGCCTTTTTCTTTATTAGTTGGAATTAAACAGCTGTGAATAATAGTCTCCCTATTAAGATTTCATGCTGCTTAAAACTAGTACTCGTTAACTTATATTTGCCTATTAAACAGTTTCTTAAAATTAGTCTTCTGTATTTGTAATCATGCCATGTGAAGGGCAATGTCTTGGTGGGACTTCTGTATTTTATTTGAATTGCCTGTTTGTCCTTCTCTTGGTTTTCCCCTTAACTCTTTGTCCCACACACAAGCTCAAGTTTTCAGTGTGGCTGGAAATCTGTCCTTATGCATTTCAGATTAATAACACTCTCTAGGTTATTCCAGATAAGCCTCCTGAGCTGAGTGTTCAGAAGATCATCTGGCTCTGGAGCCTTAAAGTACTGCTTCATGAAAGATTATTAGCCTAGAGGACCTAAGAATCAAATATGCTTGGAGAGAGGATGAACTGTCTGAGGTTCATGCTGTGGTCTAGCTGTCATGAATCCAGATGTTTTTGTGATTCTCTTCATAACTGCCCCTTCCTTTGAAAGATAAAGTTTGAACAGCAAAGATAAATGTTTGATGTGATGTCTAGGCCAGTGTTTCAAGCCATTTCAGAAAGGAAAGTGTCACACTCTGAACTTGGGAAACAGGGTGTCTGAGGAGACCTAGATCTCATTCGTTTGCCATAGACAGCTAGTACTCTTTTCTCCTCTTTTTTTTTTTTTTTTCCCTTTTCTTTTTTTTTTCCCCCCTTCCCTCTCTGGTTGCTTTGTTTTACTTCGTTGCTAGCAAATCAAAAGTTGGACCTTGAAAGTCAGATTTATACCCCTGCTATTTTTGTTCAAGACTTTTTCTACCTCCTGTGTCTGAGAGCAAGCAAGTTACATTTTTCTGCTCTAAGCCTCATTAGGATAGGAGTGCATTGAATGTGCAACTTTCCCATCTGCTAATGTTCTTGCTGGAAAGGTTGAGGTTCAAAATACCTTCTAGTTGTAGCTCACACTGTTGTTAGATGTGTTTGATAGCTGTATTGGGCACCGGTTATGTGTCAGTTGTTCTCACTGCAGCCTTAAAATGCCGTAGTTCTAACATCTCAAGCAACTGTGTGTCATCGGGATCTTGCTCAAATTGTTTGAATATTTTAACTTATCATAGAATGGTTAGAGTTGGAAGGGACCTTAGGGATCACTGAGTTCCAACCCCCCTGCCATGGCAGGGACACCTCCCACCAGAGCAGGTTGCTCCAAGCCCCCCAACCTGGCCTTAAACACTTCCAGGGATGGGGCATCCACAGCTTCTCTGGCCAACCTGTTCCAGTGCCTCACCACCCTCACAGTAAAGAATTTCTTCCTAATATCTAATCTAAATCTCCCCTCTTCCAATTTAAAACCAGTACCCCTTGTCCTATCACTGCACTTCCTGACAAAGAGCCCCTCTCCAGCTCTCCTGCAGGCTCCCTTCAGATGGGAAGGCTGCTCTAAGGTCTCCCTGGAGCCTTCTCATAGGAGAGGTGCTCCATTCCTCTGATCATCTTCATGGCCCTCCGCTGGACCCATTCCAAAATGCCCATATTGTTGCTTTTTCTTTTCAATTTAGTACTTAAACCTTATCAAAAGTTTGGTTTGACTTCTACAAAGAATATAGAGCTTTTAAAATTTGGTTTAGAGTAACTTAACTTCTGCGGCTCATGTGCTTGTGAAAGCCTACATGGAGACGATACTTCCAGATGCCGCGTTCACAATGATAATAAAGTAATCATTTGAGAGTTTAAATCCATGCTTATTTAGGAGTTCGCAGTTAGTAATTCCTTATGCTGAAGTCCTTAACCATTACTGGGAGAAGTTGTGAGATCTATGAAGGAAATTTTTTCCATTTCCTTTTGTTGCTGAACGTGCACAGATAACAATTTAGTGAAAGAGAAAAGCCCTGTATCTGTCCTCCTAAATACAACTCCAGAGTGAATTTGGTGACTACTTTCCTACATTTTGGATGAAGGCCAGGTGTTAGGAATACAGCTGAAATTGTCAGATATCAGATTGGTAGAATAGTGACAGATTGCTAGCGTGAGAGAAAAATGCTGGTGGCTTGCAAAAGTTCACTTGCTGTTCTTTGGCTTTCTCAGTGAGAATCTGGTAGTACAGGAATATAGAAACTCTGATCTTTCCCAGATTTCTAGGTTAGTTGATATTAGTTTAGGTATTACGTTAATGAATAGTATTTCTAAGGTTCTGGTAGATGTTCTTGGTTTGAGGAAAATATTCCTTTATGTTTGGAGCTGATGTGGTTCTTGTATGTTGGGGTTTTTTCTGTTGTTTGTTTGTTTTTCCTCCAGATTGCATTTCTGATTACCTGTCTTAATACTACATGGTAGTGATGGGAAAGGAGAGATGAACTTACGATGTGTTTTTCTGTGTTCTTGTAAAGTGGAAAATAAGCAGATTTTTATATTTTTTTTCTGCTGGTTTTAGTGGCTTTATTCTGCAAAAATGCTTTTCCCTTTTCATGTTTGATTAATGAAGTTCTACTTCATTCTTTATTTCTTTGAGCTGTAGACTGTGGGAGCTGCCTGAATCTTTGCCAATGACCGTCATGTATCGGTTGCATAGTCCTTCTGTGACTTTGCCAGTGTGTTCAGTATCATCATCTGTCTTCTTATTAGTGCTCTATTCCTCCAATTGAAAATACAGCTGTGAATGAGTTGAGGTGCAAATGCCAAGAAGTGGCTTAGAGAATACCTCAAAATGGAAGTATTTTAATGGGATTTTTCTCTATCATGAGGCATCTGTCTGCATCAAGTCACTACGTCTTGTAAGTCACTAAAAGCCAATATAGATTACTGTTTTGGTAATATTGTTCTTGACTTTTATTAGGAAATACGATACAATTTCTAAAATAAAGAATATGTCAGAAGATTCAGTAGGGCAGCATTAACTCCATTAGCCAAGTGGATACGTGGTAGTAAATGAAACAACTGTTTATTTAGCAAAGGTTGCAGTCTGGCTTTAAACAGATGACTCCCTGGGAAAAGAAAAAGGGCATGTGCAGTTCACAGATGGAAATTTTTCATCTTTCTATTGGAGTCTTTCATAAATTCAGCTTAAAGTGGTCACTTGTTTTTCTACTGTTGAAGGTTGCTATGGTTTTATTAGGAAAAAAAAAAAAGTTGTGAGAGTTATATAGCTAATGTTAAGGTAAACCAGAGCCTTTTAAAATGTAATATGCTAGAATGACCTCTTTTCTTTCGTTTTACTATACCTATTTTGGAGGTAAGACAAGCAGGCAAAAGCCCTTCTTGATGGATGACCCATACAGCACTATCAGCAAGTGATTGCTTATTTGTTCTTTCTGTCCCTGGAGGATGAATAAAGTAGTTGCAGTGTCTAGTGAAGGACAACCCTCTGGTGTATTGCTTTCCTCGGCTGTAAAGCTGGGCCAGATGTCTTTGGGAGCCCCAACCAGGCATTACATGATGGTGTGGGAGGGGGGAGGAACCACCTTGAAGTTACAGAGCTGGAAATTACCTCTTTTTTACTGCTAAATCTGAAACAATAAGTAGTATCTTCATGATTTTAGGTGTCACCAGGGCACTCAGGGGTTTGTGACTGGAGGCAGATTTCCTCCTTCCCTGCTTTGAACACACAGGTTTGTGTTTCGGTTGTGCTGATAGTCCTTGGTGTGTTTATTTCCATCAAATATGGCTGTTTTTGTCAGGTGCAGTATCTGGAAAACAAACACTGAACTTGGTGCAGCAGCATTTTGGTGCCTAGATCAGTTTGCACAGCCTAGGAACATTGTCCTTTTCAGTTGATCCATTGCATATAACTTTTTTTCATTAATTCTTTCTCGTCTCTTGAGTTTTAGCAGAATCTCTTTACATCAGCTGAACTTTTGTAACTGTCCATATGTGTTTTCTTAGTCTAGGGTGAATGTGAGGTGTTTGACCTTTCTCATTGCAGGGTAAGTCATTTTACCTGGCCTTTGCTACAGACGGAGAACCTGCATGTGGACAGTGACCAAGACTTAGCTCAGTTGCAGCCTCAGTTCCCTGGAGGCCAAACTGCCCTGGACAGGATGAAATGTGTCTGGGTGGTCTGAGCTGTTCATGACAGGACTTCTGTCTCCTGAGTGTCATATCTATTTCTTTGACCAACACAAACATTTTGAATAAAGTATCTAAAATTGAATGTGCTGCCTTCCCTCCTAGAGCAGTTGCTCTTCTAAATAGAACTAGAGCAACATATCGCTCATCTTTTTAAAGAGTTTAATTTTCTGTTTCTGTGGGCAAAGTTACATGTACTCTGCTTTTAAGTAGCTAGATGCTAAAGGAATTGTACTCAAATCATTGGTGAAATCATTTATGGGTAGTTTGAAAGGATAAAACCAGTGAGCCAAGTTAATTCCTGGATTGTTGATTTCTGATTAGTAGCATAAGGGGGAAATTTTGCACATTTGCTTGTATATAGTTATAGTGGCCACAGATGCAAAACGCAATTAGAAAACTTGATAGATATTGTACACTGTGCTTTGTGGCTTTTTGGGTGGTCTATATGGAGTTTACAGACATTAGATTATGCATTTCTCATGTGCTGCCTGGTAGCTTGATTTCTGTTGAATACTTGGGAGAAATTTCCATGCTAATGCCAGCACTGAATTTGGCACAGGATTTACATCATTTTATAGAAATTGCTATGCTTGGCTGTACTTCTGTTCATGTAATCCTAATTATATGCTTTATTATGAAATTGTCGGTTATTAGATTCTTATTCAATTCCAATCTTCCTGGAAATGTAGAAATGCATTTTAGTTTTGACCTGAGAAGACCTCTTGTTCTTATGGGACATGATCAAACTTCATTTCTCATGTTCATTCACTTCTTTACACTACTGTACCACAATGTCAGCTGAGATCTGTAGCTCCTTAGCACAAGTGGGTGTGTGGTCCTTAGACTGCCTAGCCCTCATCTAATACTGGTGCTTTTATTCTTCATGGGCCTTTCAGTCTTTTCTGGGCTAAGAATGTAAAGCCTTGTTCACATTCTTCCATGATGCTCTTTTAGTGGATTCAAAGTAAGTTCTTTATTACCTTTACTCATTTTTGGCCTAAAAAAAAAAAAGTCCATACAAACTTCCCCTTGGTCAAGGATGACTGGGTCAGAGAAAATCATATTCCATATAAATGCCTTGTCTGGAGGCTGGTTGGTCGGACGCAGCATGAGCTGGATAGATTGGAAGTGAGTTCTCCGTAACCATAACTGTTGGTACCTCTGCTTTGTGCTTCAGTGCAGATACCTCCTTATGGGGGGGTCATTATGATGATACTGGAACAGGTTGCCTGGAGAAGCTGTGGATGCCCCATCCCTGGAAGTGTTCAAGACCAACCTGGATGTAGCTTTGAGCAACCCAGTCTAGTGGGAGGTGTCCCTGCCCATGGCAGGGGGGTTGGAACTCGGTGGTCTTTAAGGTCCTTTCCAACTCTAACCATTCTGTAATTCTGTGTTGGCACATGCCAGTGTCAAACCATATAACATGGTCAGCTGGTCCCAGATAGTTCTTGTTGAAGATAGTGGAGTGTTTCTGCCTGGTTCTTTCTAGCTATTTTGTTCCTTTTTCTCTAATACTCTAGCATTTCTGTATTCCACTGCATGAAAAACAGGAGAAATGTTTATCAACTCATTAACTTGATGAGTAAGGCTGTAAAATAAGGTCATGGGAGGTGAAAGCAACCTGTAGGTTAGGGCATAGAGAGGTAGGTTCTGTGAGAGCCAGGGCAGGCTCTAGCAGCCAGTATTTTCAAGGGAGGGAAGGGCAGCAGTGGGATTGCCCCTTTCTGTAGCAGTGAGCTGTGTGATCAGCTCAGTCCACCTCCTGTCATCACCACACCCTGACCAAAATGTTTTACAAATTTGTGTTGTAGTTGTCTTTGATTTAGTGGGTCTGTGTCTTATTTCATTTTAAATTAAGTACGTAACTCCAGACAAAGATGGTCTTTTCCTGCAGCTGGGCTATATGCGTTTGGCTTTCTCCAGGTATTTGGGATTTTATCCATCTTTTGCGGATCCAGACTGCTTCCAGGCAACATGTGGGCTGTGCTGTTGCATGTTGCAGTGACTTCAGGCCCCTGTGTTCATAATCAGCTAAATGATACTGGAAGTCTGTAACAAGGCTTAGAGGCTCCTGGTGTCTTCTTGGGGGAGCAGCATGTGATAGAGATTTATTTCCAAGCCAATAGTAATGCTGTGACTTCTAGGGGTCCCAGTGAATATGAGATGGCTCATGGTTTCACTGCCTGCTGTAATTTGCATATTTCACCAGTCAGTGAGAGGAAGGAGCGTAGATGCTTCTGGTTTGATGTTATTGCCTGAAAGGATTATTTAGACCCTATTGAAAATCAAGAACACACCTGTGCTTCTAGTTCGAAAGCAGAAATGTTGTTTTCTTTTGCTATACTTCATACTTCCTTTTTTTTTCTTTTTTCTTTTCTTTTTGAAAGTGCCTGTTGTAAGATAGTTGACACCTGTTTTTACAAGATTACTTTATATCTCTCAATAATCATCAGTGGACATCTAAAGTAACCACTTAAAACCTAGGGAAGCTGAAATGCATGTGAAAGAAGGCAAATCTTAAGGAACATCGTAATGGAAGTATGTCATCTGTGGTACTTGGCATTTAGTGTGTGTGTGTTTTCTGGTGCTTTGGTTGCAAATCTCATCAACACCCAGGATGTTGTTGGAGTTACGAGGTGATATCTCTCTTAGTGCGTTTCCTCTTCTTGTATTTCATGTTGAGAAGGAGGGGAATGTTGGCTTGAATGGGATAAGATTAATGACAGATTGGCTACAGGTTGGCTGTAGATGCTTTAAAAAAAAAACAACCAAACAGAACAACACAATAATAATAATACCTCTGTTGCTGTTTCCTTAGTATGGATAATGGTTTTGGAAGGAGAAAGGGTTAATTAAAATTGAAGGCATATTTTTTTCCCCCAGAATGAATACCTTCCTCTGCACAATCCTACATGTGGAGGAGGTAAGGTTAGACAGGAAATAATTTCTTGTAGGAGGAATAAACTGGGAAGTTAGGGGGAAAGCAGTGTATTGGGGAAACACAACTGTTCTTCTACAAGTATGTAGAAGGTGGAGGAGAGACGCACAGGTGCATTTTGAACATCAAGTACAAGGGGGATGGTGGGTGGCACACGGGTGCTGGCAGAGAACGGATGGTATGTGCCAATATCAAGCACGCACGTGTTTTGCAACTTCTGTTACCTAAGATATGTCAAACATAATTCTTCCCTTGGCTCAGGAATTAAATCTTAGTGGGATTGAAATTGATGGCACAGTTTACACTGACCTGCCTGGTGCAATTGTTTTGTCTTAGGTACATGTTCAAGCTTCCCTGTTCTGCTGGTAAGTGACAGCATGAAAAGCTTGTGAACTACTGCAGCAGAAATTCTCAGAATGTTTCATAAAGAAAGAAAACTCTCTTTCCACTGAGTTCTTTCTAAAAGACTGAGATTTATTCCCCCCCCCCTCCCTTGTTTCTTTTAATACATCCTAATGATCCTCTAGACCATTAAACTCTGAAGGGATTATCTTTTATTTCTCTGTTTGTAATTTTTTTTGTGGTTTTTTTTTTTTTTTATTGTTTGGTAGTGAGACCCAGCGGTCCTCAGTCTGAGGAGGTCCCTGAGCTTAATACAGCCGGAGAGGCACACTACACCTTTCAGATTCTCTTGTGTATCTCATGTGAATTCTAATAGCTTACAATTTCATATCAAGTATTTGATTTATGAGGTCAAAATATATCTGAAGATGCTGAATGCAAAGCTTACCTTATACAGGAATTAGAGATGTTCTGAGTGACAGCTTGGTGTCTGTAGCTGTTCCCTGTTTGTGGCATAAACTGTGACTTTGCAGTTTTCTATTGAACAACTTCACCTGAACTTGAAGCATTTTTGCCACTGTGAGTGACTTTCTCTTGAAGACAGACTGCTTGATTATGGAGTTATGGGTTGGAATAGACAAGAAAAATTTCAAAGCTCTACCACATCAGGACCTAGGACAAGTGTTTGTCATACAAATTTGCTGGCAAAATGATTTCTACTACAAGCAGGAAAGCTTTGTGTATCACTGCGTGCTTGATTTCAGTAATCCTTTGTTTTTACAACTGCAGATAACTTGGTTCTTGTGATTTCTAAATTAATGATTACCCACACAGTCTCTTGCTTTAGTATTTCCTGGAAATTCAGAAAAGTTAATTTAGTGATACCTTGAAGTAACAATAATCTGTTAAAACAGCTGCTAGTGACTGGAAATCGCAATATAACTATTTTTAGTTAGAAAAAATTATTGCCTTTTTGTAAGGACTTGCTGCTGTTTGATTTTGGTGCCTTTCACAGAAGAGACATTTGCAGTTTTTCTGATATTGTGTCCCTTGCTTTTGTTTTCCAGAATATGACAAGCTGGGCTTTCTCCTGAACCTGGACTCAAAATTGTAAGTAGAACAGTAGGACTCTACTTTGTTTCTGTAGTTACATGTCCCTGTTGTAAGCACCTTTTATGTCAGCTGGGCAGTTGGCACACTGGACTATTCACTTCTGCCTGGGACAGCCAAGTCCTGCAGCAACCTGACAATTACAACTTCTTTCCTTACACTAGGCTTCGCTGGCCGGCTTGGATTGTGATTCATTGTGATTAGTTCCTTAATGACTGATCAAGAGGCTATAAATGTCCACCTGGAGCCATGACTGTCAGTCTGCTCTAGATACCCTACTGTTAATCTTCCAGATGAGGAAAAACGTATTAAACATTTGAAAGCAAGAAGAGTGTCAATCTGCAGTTTACTGGGAAACTTAGAAGTTTTTATTTCCTTTCCACTTGTTTCTTTAAAAATGGATAGTGGTATTTCTGTTTGTAGACTGGAGTGGAAGGAACCTCGATACGAGGCAGTGATCCATTGCTATGTCAGAAGAACAACAGAGTGCTGAAGGATGATACTCCCTCACACCTTTTGCCATAAATCTGTCAAACTGAGACTGAACTTCTTAACACTAGGGGTCACTCGCGACTCTGTTTCTGAGGTCAACAGCCTTCTGGAAATTTGGTATTGGGAGCAAAAAAAACCTACTAAAAACCTTTTGCCTCTACTACTTATAAAGACGCTGAAGCAATCTAGTGGCTTTGAAAGACTTGAGGATGCACGCCCTGTACAATGTATCGTATCAATAGAAAAATCATTCTTAATGTTTAGAAAGTTTCATTGTACTTGTAGGGCATAACATGAAAGCTTGAGAGCTTCCGTAATAAAAGAAAAGCCTCATAAATGTGTTGGCAACTGCTGTTCACGGGAAATGAGAGTCTCTAGGCAGGAGCTTCTTCTACAAAAGCAGTTGAGTTCGTAAACTCAACTACAGTTAACTTATTTGGCAAAAAGTTGCTGTAGAAGAACATGTATGAGAAGAAAGGAATATAAATCTATTTATTTTTCCTAAGAGCTCTACATCTCATTCAGCGTGCAGGAAGCATGGTGTTTACTGCATGAATAGCTGGTCAAGGTTTCTTTCTGGTCTCATTTAATGTAGCATTCTGGGTTTTGTTGCATGCTGTATGGACCCCACATTGGTTGCACAGTTGCTGATTTTCTTTATTTAATTTTCTGTATTGGGACATCCTTGTGAGTTAGAGACAATAATGTATGTACCCTTACAGCACTATGGGATGAGATGGTGCATTATCTTCAATTTATACATGCAGAAGTCAAAGCAAAGTGATTAGTCCAAAATTGTGAAGTGGGTAAGTAACCTTTGAATGAACATCTTGGTGTTAGTAAGGAAAAAAAAAGGTTTTTAAGTAGTCTGAATTTTTATGTGGGGTCCCCCGTCAGACTACTTGCATATTTTGTAATGTCCAGTTTATTGATCATGCCCATTGAGTATCTGCATACTTTTGGCACACCAGCTTTGGATACCAGCCTGTGCTGTGTCCAAACCACCCACCCAAGCCATTCCTCCTTCTGTGTTCACTGTCCTTTTCTTTGTTGCTTTTGGCAAGTCCCATTGAGTCTTCCTTCCCCTCAAGCATCCTTTTTTTTCCTCTTTGCTGACTTACCTACTTCAGTTACAGCTCTGAAACATAGCCTGCTACTTTTTGTACTGTAGTATGAGGCTAAGTGAAGTTTTTACCTACTGGAGGGCTTTGAAAATCCTAAAATTAAAACCTTCCCATGATAAAAACTTTCCATTATTTTTGATTAAAGAAAGATTTTGTTGTCTATTAAAAATGAATTATATTTATATAGCACCATAATTGTGCATGTTTGCTTTTCAAAGCCATAAAGTTAGCTTCTGGAAAGGCTTGTAATATAAAAGTAACGTGATTAAAATAAATATTATCAGTTAAGGAGAAAAGAAAGCAAGTACTATACATAGGTGAAATCACTTTTTTACTGTAATTTTCCATTGTTAGTTTTAGGTTGGGTTTTTTCCATTGTTATTTATTTGTTTGTTTATTTCTTCTGTGGAAGTAAAGCTGGCCCCGCCTTGAGAATAGACCTGATGACCTATAGAGTTCCCTTCCAGCCTCAATTATTCCTTTTTCTTTTTCTTTCTTTCTTAATAGCAAGGGAACCAATAAAAAAACCTGAAAAAAACATACTAAATGAATTTTGAAAGAAAACAAGTGACAGCCTAGAGGAAGTTGCTGCTGTTCCAGAAGTTGTGGTCAGGGTACCAAATAACTTTTCCAAGTACACGCTGAATTTCATAAAACTTAGTGGTTAAAAATGCTTTCTGCAATTCATTCAAGATCATACCATCTTAAAAGCACTTTCTGGCTAAAAAAAAAAGTCACTTAAACTTGAAAGGGGTAGTATGTTCTGCGCTGATGACTTTATTGGCAGAAATAATTTAATTGCATATGTTGTGATATAATTGTTCTAGTGGAATTTTGCCATAGATCGTAACTTTATAGGGTTCACTTAATTGACAGCATGTGAGAGCCTTGTGTGACGTGAAGCACTTGAGGCAACAAGTAGTTCTCTCTTTTTTTTGTTTGTTTTGTTTTTGTTCTTCAGTCTTTCATTTGTTCAAAATCTGTTAGTGCCTGTGTTAGTTGATGTCATTTAAACTAATGACTTGGAGAAATCACATTTTTTACAAAGGTAGATCTGCATTAAAACTTAAGTGCTCTGGCTTAAATTTCAAATTACATTATACAGAGGAAAGTGTTTGACATGAATAAATAGTAATGTGTCAATTTCCCTTTGCATCTCTAATTTTTTCATGTATTACTACATTAATGTCCTCTACCCTGTACGTGTCCAGGACGTGTTATTCTGATCTAATACATTCTGTTGTGGCTATAGCAGTGTAATGATTCCGTTCACTGGTTCTGTTTGAGTTCATGGAAATGGTAACAAAACCAGATTTGTTCACTTTAGAAAGAAAATCTGTCGGAAGTACTCGAGAAGTATCCTCTGTGGGAACTGTACGTCTGATGTGTGCCTTGCTATAGCGTTAGGGAGGCTGGCAGAGCCAGGAATTTCACCTGGAAGTGAATGGCCTGTTTCAAAGTTACTGAACAGATGCTTCGTGGAAATGAACAGTTCTGATCAGAAGACCAATTGCTCTGAAGTTATCAGAAAGGAGAATATCAAGAAAGAAGATACTTCTTTTCTGCTGCCTGTGCTTAGACTCACTCTTCTTGTGAAAGTCATAGCTTTCAGAAGGCAGGATAGTATCCGGGTAGGGATTGTTAATGAAATACAGCATGAATGGGAAGCTGAGGACATCTGTAGGCAACATCATTTATGAATTAGTTGTTTCCTTAGCCAAAACAAGAACTAAGGCTCCTCAGCACCAGATTAGTGAAGAAGATCTGTTGCAAGAAGAGCTTCTTTTTAGTTATGCTTGTACCAACTGTAACATCATGACCAAAATTAGACTATCAATACAAAATATGCACAAAGTAAAGAAACAGGCCAGTTGTATCAGGTTTTGTCAGGTAATGAGGCTTGCCAAGCAGCAGAGCCACATACCATTTTAAAAACCTTAAGAATAAAACCTGACATTTATTGGGTGTTTAGGGAAAAGTACTTATACAAAAAATATGATACAATTCAATTCACAGGTCTTAATTCTTGGAGGGGCCGATAGTTCCTAAATAATTTAAGGCCAATCACATTAGTGACTCAGCCAATGGATTACCAGGTGCCACTAAATGCCAAGATTTACAGTTGCTTTCTAACATCTCTGCTTGGCAAAGGGTTACATGATTTTATTATTATTATTAAATATTTATATTGTAGTAGTTCTTTGAGGCTGGCCAGGACCTAGAAACAAGAGCTTCATTCACTACAGATTCTGAATAATTCTCTGAGTAGGATCTATGTTTGCATTGAATTACATGAGATTTCTATAAAGGAGGATCAGCATATGATCATGTAGTTAATTATAGACTGTATCTTAATGCATATTTAGTGGGCCCAGCTGAAGGTTGCGTGGTCATTTTTTATTCTGTTACTTATTACTCGGAATGCTCTGTTTAATCACCTTAACAATTACTTTGAGTATGCCTTGGCACGTTACAAGTGTAGATTCACTTGTCTTGCATGTGTGAAAAACTCCTTGTTTTTAGTAATCTGTGTGACTTGGGAGCTTTTCCCTCGAGGAGTTGTCCTCATGCTTCTTTATCAGCTTTCCTTACTCTGCTGGAATGCCATATACTCGGTGACATGGAAGCCAGTGACTGTTAGTTCTGTCTTCATTTCAAACTTGTCCTTCAAAAGCTGTTTTCAAAGGTACTGAAGCAGTTAGATTGGCAATTTGATGCTGCTAAACAATAGCCAGGGAAAAGCTCCTCTTGAGTCATTGTGGATCTTTTCACCTGCTGCCACAGTCAGCTCGAAACTTGGATTTTTAAATCTTGCCTGATGAATGATGGAGGAAGCGTCCCAGGGTTTGACTTTGGCAAAGAACCACTCCCTCAAAGTTTTGCTAATGTTGTAAGATGTGCTGGAGCTTACTGGAATCATTCTTTGCTTAAACAAAAAAATAGTGGATGGTATTATGTGTTAACTCGAGACAAAGTTAATTTTTTTTTAAAGATTGCTACCCCTCTCAATTAGAAAAATGACTGTGAGATCAGCGTGGTTGACCACAATAACATAATAGTTAATGATTATATATATGAATATGTGCACGTTAATATGTTATATAAACATAATAGTTAACATATTATAAATATATGGTATATATATAATATAATATACAGTATATATTTTATATCTTGTACTTTGAGAACTTTCAAGCAGTACTTTATTAAAAGAAGGAATTGTTTATCCAGTGGGTTCTGTGCTTTGCTAGACATTCTGTGACACTGTGTGTGTACATGTTTTTCCAATATTATAGAGTAGATTTGGGAGGTGCTGCAAAGATTTTTTTTTTTTTAATATTCATGATAATTTCAAACTTTGCTTGAAAAGGAAAAGACAAAAGAAATGGAGTCTTTGGCTAGGGGAGGAGGAGGGGCCAGAAATAGCAACCTTCACCCTGCAAACTCAAAAGAAACTTGATCTAGACTTTGAAAAGACCGTTAAAATGGAGGGAGTTTGGGCTAGGGAAACACACAGATTGGGTTACTTCTGTTTGTTGAAATTTCTTTACTTCAGAGCTTTAATAATGAAGAACTGAAACAGAGCCCCTTCCCCTCATTTTGTTTCTAGGGTGGGAGGTTGCTTTGAAACTGTTTGTGTCTATGTGTGGTACTTCGCCATTAAGCACTGTAAAAATAAGCAATAAACGTGTTGGAATGCTGGACTTTCCCTGTGCCTGATGCTGTGGGATTTCTTTGTGCCCTGTTCTCCTTCCCATTTATCTTTTTGTATTCCTCTGATCCTGAGGAGGGGAAAATAAAAGAAGTGAGAAGTCCCAGTGATCACCCATCCTGCCCAGGCAGGATAAGAGTGTGTCTCACGAGCTAAATGGAGGGATTCTGACCATCACGAGCAAGAGCATGCTGATGCATTTTCTGAAAGGTTATTTCAAGTCTTAGCATACTTGATGACATTGGTATTTTCCTGTCAGTTGGTTATTTATTTCTCTTTCATTTCATATTTTCTTTTTTTGACTTATAATTCATGTCTTCATTCCTAGCTAATCTCACCCAATCCATACTAATTGTTTGAGCACTTCAAATATTTAAGAAAATGAACCCTAGCTATTCACAGCGGTTCAATTACCAGGGCGTTTGTTGTTCATCCATCAAACCTCCCACGTTTGGGTAGGATGTGACTGCCATCCCCTTTTTGTTTTGCTCTTTGTAGCTCATTTCAGGTTTTAATTTTGATTCTTTGGAATTCCCATAAGGATTTCTCACATGAGTGTCTGTTACCAAACTTTGGGATTGCTGTGTTAGGCACAACCTCAGTCGATGAAGAAGATAAAAACTGAAGAACTCTGAATTACTGGCTACTTAGATAGAACTGATCCATTACTGGATTTAAGTGAAAACAAAGCAAAAAAAAAAAATTTTGTTTGGTGTGTCTAAAAGGGCCAGTTTCCTGAAGCTGGAAGTAATTATGAACCAAACCGTGTGGGGGAAGAATGCAAAGCAAAAAATATGAATGGCTGTGCATTGTTTTGAGCAGTTTTATACTGTTTGCCCCAACAAGTTCAGTTTTCTAAGAAAGAAATATTTAAGGAAAAGCAGTTTTACAGAGAGTATACGGGAAAACAGTGATAATGTGTTTATAGGAAGATAGAAAAGGCAGTAAATACATGGAGTATTGCTCTGTTTGGATGAGGGGGAAGAAAGTGCTTTCCCTAATATCAACTAGAAAAGTTCAAGCAGCAGATACCTAAGTTTATGTGCTTTAGAACTGATATGTCTGGACAATATTCTTGCAAGAATTTCTAAAGAAGTAGCTGCTAGAGATTGTTAATAAATCTTCATATTCTTGGCAGAAAGTTGATGTACAAGTATTTTAAGAGCAAAAAAGGAATGACTTAGAAGCTTTTCCAACCCATTATTTTTTCTGAGCACAGTAAGACAATAACCAATATGAGTTTCCAGAAGGAAAAAGAAAAAAAGAAAAAAAAAAAACATATATTTCCAATTAGTGTCCATATTAACTAGGAAACACTTTGTGTTAGGTGGGCTGCTGCTTCAGATGAATGTCCATGAAGGTTCCTGGTATGTGCGAGATGGATTTTTCTTTCTTGCCTGCTTGCTTTCTTGCCTGCTTGCTATGTTCCTCTTAGGGCTGTGTTTGCACATTTTGTGTTCTTTTAACCAGCCAGTCTAGTTGTACAAAAACTGGGAAATCTGTAAAGAAAAGGCTCAGGTTTTTTCTTTGGCTTTTTTTTGTTTGTTTTTGTTTTGTTTTGTTTTGTTTTGTTTTTTCCCCATCCCCGTCTGTAAGGTAGAACACTTAGCTTACATGTAGTTCTTCAGCACAGTAGCAGTAACCTTATTAAATGTATGTATATTTATTTACCTGGGGTGGATATGGTTGCAATTAGTTAACTTCACAAGTTTCTATTAGCTGTTGTTTGAGCAAGAATTTTTACAGTTGTTGCATCCACAGAAGGCTAAATTTACTTAATCCGCAAATTGGGTTTTTTCACTTATCTATAAGCTCATAAATGACATGGGGCATTCCTGCTGCTTTGTTCTTATGGAGAAGAGCATATCAAAAGCCATATTCTTCCTTCAGAAAACTGTTCTAAAACTCATAGATAAATTATTAGTGCATAAACTGCCCAAAATTAAGCTTGATAAATTTCTCATTACTGAATATTCTCCTACAATGATCTTGCTCTCTGAATAACTTCGGCAAATTGGATGTATTGGGCTATCTAAGCATTGATCGCTCCCAAAACTTCAGACCTTAGAAATACTGCATTAAGACCATTAAAGCAATTAGTCTCATTCTAACTGGCTATCCAGTTTTTCTACAGGGACTAGATGTTCTGTGGGATTATGTGTTTTGATACGGATTTATGTTAGAAAACTGACATTCACCATTGTATTCTTTATATTGGTCATAACGAACAAATAACCAGCACATTGTGGAAACAGGTGATCTGTTGCTGCCTGTTCTGAGTCAAAGTGATCATGAGTTTATCATGAAACTGATGAAAGAGTTGCCTCTGGAAATCCCAGGAGACACATAAGTGATCGCCAAGCATCAGCTCTTCTATACCTGCCTGCCTTGACACAGATACTTTCTTGAAGGCCAGCTCTGTTTCACCTCCAAAAGAAAATCTGCTTCCTTTTTGTTTCCCCTTGAAAAGGTTTTAGGGAATCCTCATCTGATGGTTATGGGAATAAAGCGTATTCCAGCAAGGCAGTGTTATGCTGTTTATCAAGCCTGCTCTGAACCGTGTCACTTACTCTGAAGAACACTCTTGCAATGCTATCTAGACACAGCTTAGTTGCTAGCTCCTAATTTATATTTTTCTGTAGCTGGCTGTGAGAAGATTTTATAAATGGGATGTATGGGAAGAAACAGCTTACTTTACTCAGTCTGCCTCTAAATTTGTCTTCTGCATTGCTGTGATACGACCAGAGATGTCAAAGCATTGCTGTTCGTATGTGCTAATAATGCCATACTTAAATTTTAAGAATATGTGGTAGGTCATTAAGGCAGAGAAGAGCCTTACAAACATATACTGACTTTTTGCATGCTAGGGAAGGACAGTAAAACCAAGACATACTTTTGACAGCTCTGATTATAATCTGTTGGGTAAGGAAACAGCATTTCATTTATGCTGAAAGAAAGCAGGAAGTCTTATTGCTGTGCTTGAGAAGAATCGCTTAGCTGAAGAGAGGATGGTGATCTGCCGGGTACTGACATCCTGTGAAACCATGATCTTTAGCTTTCTACAGAGATAATAAGCTAGAGAAACTCTAGGTGAGAGAGACTGAAGGAACCCTATTAAATATAATCTAGAGGTGTATTTTATTTTACTTTCTCTGTTCTCAGTCTTATGCCTAGAAATCTGACAGTAAGTCTTGCTTAGTAAAAACCTCTTTATTTTAATGTTTGAAGTTGTTCTAGGACTGGAAGATGAAGTAGGTTTTGATTAGGTTGATAAATTTGGAGTATGCTTTTTCCTTGAGGAAGCATGACATAGCTGCTAGCCTTCTTGACGAATCTGCGCTGGAAAAGTACTCTGAAGGACTCCAGACCTGACAAGGGCTGGTAGGAGAGCTGGTGGTGTGTGATGCCCACTGCAATGAACTAAACATGATGGAGGCTACTTTGCAGCAGGAAAGTTACTTACAGCTGCCTCGGATGTGCCATGTCAGGAAGGGAGTCATGTAGTGGTGGTTGCTGGAAATAATGCTGATGTTTTTTAGGATATGGATGTTTAAATTGACTCGTGAGGCTCGGATGAATCTTCCTCTAGTTGCTTTTGACAAAACCATACAAATTAATTTTTATTTAATATTTTACGTTGAAGCCCATGTGATTCTCAGCTCACAGCAGAAATGAAACCAGGCAGAAATGCTACTCCTGACAGTAGCTGCAGCCCCAGTCCTGCTCTCATCAATGAGAATCAGAGCCACAAAGGGAGGGATGGAAAACTGACAGAACATATATGTGCTATTTCTTCCTTGTCTGCCATGCAATCTGTTCCAGCTCGTTAAAGAAGGATAAACTGAAGAGCCAACTAACAAAATGTTTTTGATTTGCATATTGAACATGTTTGGATACTTCTGTTTGATTTCAGGCCATTCCATTGCTACTTAGAAATATCTTCCCCCTTGCTCTTGAAAAGGGCCGATCTTGAAGACCTGAAAAATGTGAGCAGTATCCTATACACCTGCAAAATGTTAAGTGCCTTCCTCCTGCTCCTTTTCATCTTCTTTTAGTGACCCTTTTTTACATCATTGCAGGGAGAAATCCCCAGTGGTGGTTGTGTCACTTGACTGAGTCAGAGACTCTGATCTGTTCAGGATTCAAATCTGTATTTTATCATCATGGATCTCAGGCTCAGATGATTTTGTGAAGTGTTGCTATTTTGATGAATTAACAAGGAGAAGAGGATAGGGTTTGTCCTGTTGAAATGTGAAAACTATTTCAATGCTCAGCCTTGGAGCTCTCCTTTAGCCTGTACAAGAAACATCTTAGAAACCCACTTCTCTCTCTTTCAGAGAGCTGAGAATATCCGCCTTCTGATGTAGGACTGATGTTCAGTGAACTTAGGGGTGATATAAGATGAAGGAAGGTCTGAATTAATTGGGCTGTTCACAGTTCTTTGAGACAAACTTTATTCTGTTCTCTGACTCATTGTGGTTACATATGTCAGTTTGGATGTTGGTTGGATGGACTTTACAGACAAGCAGCTGTTCTTTGAAGTGGAAAAAAAAATAAGTTATCTTAGCAGAAGAGCATTCACTAGAACAATGTATGGAGTAAACAGGAGAGGTTTTTGATCTGGGTGGCTCTGCAGCTGTTAAGAGTTCTGGCTATTCTTAACTATTTACCCTAAAGCAGTTTGGAATTTTTTAGTTTCATGAGGGCACGTTTAGTCATAGTATCTGCAAAGGTTCTTTCAGGTCAGGGTTATGTTCTGTACTTACAGCAAGATTTCTGGAGGAAACATTTTCTTCCCAATATGTCGCCTTCCTCTTCTTAAGACATCAGTGTGGTATTTACTACATTAATTGAATTAATGACATCTGTCTCTAATATAGGTTAGGGAAGACAGATTTTTTTGGACTACTACTTCAGAAAGAAGAGAGGAAAATTCAGACCCTCATGACTATATGCAGCATTTTGTAAAACTACTGTTAAACCACATTCCCCAGTTGTGAGGTCATCTCCACGTACCATCTAAAGCAATTTATTCACTGACCAGTGGTTTTTTCCCCTCAGTTTCAGTCTAGCCCAGGAAAAAAAAAAAAAAAAAAAAAAGAAGGCCTTGACATTTCCATAGTCATTTTCTTCTTGGGTTAAGAGGACTTAAGTTGTTATTCCTTTCCAGGCAGTCCAGATGTTCCAAAGAAAAGTTGAAAGGACAACCTTTATCACCCTTACCCCTCCAAAGTTACCGAAGAAACTGAAAAGGGAGGGCGTTGCGCCCTGTTCTTGTTAAAGATATTCTATCAGATAGCTGAGAGAGATTTTTCCAAGTGGAATTTATTCCCTTAAGGTTTGGTCTCTGCCAGTTGCCTGTGCAATAGATTTGCTACTGCAATAGAAAGGGTTTAACTTCCTTTGTGGGAAAATAAAAATGGCCAACCCAAAGTTTGATCTGCTTCAATGTCTTGTCTTAAAGTGCTCCCTAGAAGTGTTTAGGGAAGGAGAAAAATACATCAGTGAGAACTGATCCTTGCTCCATTGTTGCTCTCCAACTTCCAAGAAGAGAAAACTTTGGTTTTCCTGAGCTGGGGCTCCTGTTAGACCTCTTAAAGGCTTTTCATCCTATCTCTACATCTAGCTTCTAGAACATTGTGATGTAAAGAAATCTACCAATTACCTGCATGAAATAAGTACTTCCTTATGCCAGTTTTTCACTGTCTTTAGGATAATTTTGGTTGATGTTCCTATAATATGGATAATAGTGAATAATAGATCACTGTTGATCTTTTCAATAGCGTTCTATGCCAGTGTGCCCTCACACATGGCCAAACATAGTTAGTTTCTCTAAAATGAAGTGTTCCATAGCCTGGGCTGCTCCTGCGAAAAAATGAACTACTTCTATGGGAAGGGAGATTTGGTGATTAAAACCTTAGTGTAACTGATTTTCTCTTTTGGCATTTAACATTGCTAAGCACCGGATTTTGATGTTCAAGTCTACTAAACTGTAATATCCACAGATATAAAACTCATTTTGGCCATGATACTCCTTAGTTCATCTTTCTTTCCCCACAGCTGTAGGCTCTGGGGCAGTATCTTTGTTTTCTGAGGTACCAATTCCTACTAGACTGAGCGGGGGAGTTTCTGGATTCTAATTGGATTGAATTATATATTCTCATCTCTTTAGCGTTTGTTTGCCTTTCCTGGACCTACACTGCTAGATTCATTACATCACAAATAGAAAAAGAATGTTCCTGATCCAAAGAAAGCATTGCCCCTTTGTAGATGTAACAGATGAGGGTTGGTGATGAAGACTTAAGGGTTACAGCAACAAAATTATGACATTTCAATTTATCTTCTTGCATTCCTTCATTTGGGTCAAAAATGGATGTGATAGGTGAGCGTTTTATTTCCCATCAGGCTTTTAATTGGCTTCTTTTTATGGCTGTTGTGCTAACAGTGAGTTTTGAGAGGTATTTAAATAGAGAATCACAGCATTTATATTTTTGCAAGTTTCTAGAACTATGTGTTCTGATATTAGGGAGCACTATTGTTTCTCACTTTGGGGAAATTAAGTTTATTTAGACATTCTTTAGACAGTTCTGTCAGAAAACAATTCAGTTAGGAATCCAAATTGACTCCTGAGAGAGTTTTTTATTGACTACTAGGTGTGTCCTGACACTTCTCATCTCCAAATAAGTGACTATCCTCTATTAGGTTGTCCTTGTCTCTTATCTGTAAAACCAGAATGATGATACTTATTACTGGAAAGGATGGAAACAAGAATATATAAAAGTTCAATAACATACATTCAGGGACTATGTTCATTATCATCAAGGTACTTCATCATTAAGTTACAGGTGTCTTTGTCCAAACATTAATAATCAAAAACTCAGGGAGCAGTCATCTTTGTGTTCTATTTATTTATTTATTTATTTATTTATTTTTTCTTTCTTTCTTTGGTAAACAACTGCCTTCTGTGAAAATAGAATTTCTGTATTGCATGCTTTTTGTTTAGTCTAACAATTGGTATTTCAGCCAGTTGTTTTCTCCTTTCTCCATTTCTTTAAAGACACAAACAAACCAACCCTCAAATGAACTGTTTTCTTTGCTCCTTATCTATTTCTATTTGAATACAATTGGGCTTTTCCTCTATGCTACTAGTCTTAAAGGTAAGATGTAACAGAAACTTTATAAGCTTTTCCCTTTTTAACAAAACCAAAGGAGATCAGGAGATCAGGGATATTACTCAATTCTTGGAGGAGTCTGCAGCATGTGGTCACATACAAAACATGCCATGGACTTTTCTTGGATTTTTTAACGTGTCCTTTGAATCTGGTTTTATAAACTCAGCATTTAGTTTCTTTCTTATTTAAAACAAACAAACAGAAAGTTTGTAGCTTGAAAACTTCAGATTCTTTTGTCTGCAAGGATCCAACGCTTTTTTAGGAGCTGATAAAAGGTTATTAATTAAGAAGCTCCAGGGAGGGTTGTTGGTTTCTGTGAACTGTAAGAGATGGTACAGTGATATAGTCCTTTCTGACAGAGAAATTACTTATAGCTGTATTTCTGAAGATGTTTATGTATTTAGCACTGCCGAGACAAATCTGAAATTCCGTCTTCTGCCTAGTGATCGAATTCCTAGTATTTCAAAGACCAGGAATGGAATTCAGTAAGGAAGTAGGATCCTCATGCCTTTTTTTGTGGATGGAAGCCTCTTCAGTGTGTTTATGTGAAGATGGTATTTCACAAAGGGTGAATGACAGTGGCAGTGTGTTAGGGGTCTTCAGCTGTCAGTGTGCATTTCCCAGATGGTGGCGTTGACTCACGTCGCATCTTCGTTCAGGGCGGTGGAGGTGGCTTTTGGTGCAATGCCTTTAAAACTTCGTTTTCCTAAGCCAGTTTAATGTAACCTAATCTTCTTCAGCTGGTGTTCTGGAGGAGTCCAAATAAATAATTAAAAGTATGTGTTGATAATCTTCACTGTTAAGAAATTAATTTTATGAGAAGCTACAATTCTTGGTGGTGAAGCAGAACGGGACATTTTTTTAGCGTGCATCATATCTTTTTTGAAAAGGATTTAGACCATCTCTTCTCGTATTTGGTCCTACAATCTCCTTGAGGAATTTGCTTACATACTGAAGTAACATTTGAAAATATTTACATCTATTTAGCTGGCTATAGTGTGATAGATGCATTTCCTGTCCCTTCCAGTGTAAGCATTCTGCTTTTCCTCTTCTTTCTAGCTCCTCATTCCTTTCTCTTGTTTATTTAGTTTTGCCTCAGCTGGAACTAGAAAAATAGCAGGTATCACATGATCAGGCCGTGTAATTATTTGAACCGAAGTTTGGAAATTTCTAACAAAGCTGTAATTGGAGTTCCTTAAACTTCAGTCTCAGTGTTTCCTAACTCACTCTTTACTGTTGTTGAACATGGAGCTCCAGCCACCTACCCAGAGGAGGGTTCATCTGCTCATCTTGTTTCCATTGTGTCTTCCACTCGAGGAGTTTCTGCCTGGTCAAAATGACGTGATGATCATGACTGTACTTATAAAGTCAGATGTGCAAATATATATATATTCTTTTTTTAGTTCAATCCCTTGCTGTTACCAGTGTATGAGAATTAACTGCTACATAGGTGAAAGCTGCTCCTGTTGTCAGTGACTTCTCTTTCTCTCTGATTCAGCAGCAGTTACTGAAGGAGGGTAAAAGAGCTGCATCACCAGACCTGCTAAAGGTGTCCTCCCATGCTTTTAAGTGAACTGGTAGTATTTGCTGTAAGGCTGACAGTATGTGATGAAGGGAAGACTTGCTGGGGCATTTCCTTCCTTACCCACCTCTTTAATAGAAGTCCTTGACAGTTGAGAAGGAAGACCTGCTTTATTGTTTTGTTTTGGGGTTTTTCTGCCTCAAATGGGATTTGTTGTTTTACAAGCTTATGAGGTATTAGGGAAAAACATACGGAGGACTGGAGGCTGTATATTTATTAGGCTATAACTGACAAATACCTTTCAAAGATCTATGATCCTTTGGTAGTAACTGAAATAAATGTACACCCTAGCCACTCCAGTTGTGTCTTCGTTAGTGTCTTGTTTGGAGAAGTCCTGCAATTTTGAAGCAAATCCCAGAACTGTTTCTTACTGTATGCTGATTGACTTCACAAACTGGTTTTGAAATGTAGCCCTGGACTTATTTGGGGGAAGTGAAACTGAAGCTTTATTCCAGGCATCTACAAAATGCAACAATATTTAATTGAGGACGTAGGAATCCAAGCTAAAACCTGGCCTTTTGACCAACATTGAGCCACATGTATCTATGTATGTGATGGATAGATCTGGCCCAGGGAATCTGATTGGAGTCCTTTCTAAACTAAAATGTCCTGAATGGGCATGGTGTAAATATGGGGTTTCAGCACTAACTGCTTTGATTTAGTGATCTGCCCTTTTTTCATCTGCCAAATTACTTGCTAATAATATTTCACGAGTACTTCATAATAACCACTATATTTTACATGCCTTTCATTTCATGTTCTCATCACGTCTCCTATTCATTCTTCAAGTATCATGACATACACTTTGTAGAGCTGCTGTATAGGTATGTAGGTATGACTCGGTTTAGTTTGGACCAACGAGAAAGAAATCGCAAGGCAAAAGATCAGTCTAGAGAACATGCTGTAAAAGAACTCCTTTTCCTTGTTTCAGAAATGTATCAGTGTATTTTGTGTGTGAGAATAACAGCGAGATAAATCAGTCCTCAAATAAGATTATCTCAAGCAGATGGAAGTTTTTCAATTTTTGCAATCCACAATTTGGATTCCATGTGGAAGCCAAAGCAGCAGAATCTGTCTCTTAAAGTAGTTTTTGTAATATTCAATTACAAGAGCTTAGTTACGGGTATTTTTTTAATTTTTTTTTTACTGATTCAAATACTTGAGTTGGTATTACTAATTTCTTTTTTTAAATGGATTTAGATTCCAGTCCTATGAGCGTGACATGCTGTCCCTGATCAAGACATGATGAAGGAATTAACCATGGTGACGTTTTCATATTTGAGAATAAAAGACGACGCACATCTGCCAAATGCAAGCAGAAGGAAAAATCTTGTTACTTTTTCTAAATCCTCTGAAAGCAGCTGGATTTTTAACTTATCCAAATTGTGAAATTTTGTTAAGATTGATGTCCACATAGAAGTGTAGAAAAGCACAGAAAATTGTAAGAATTCAGGATGTGTGATAATCTCATAGGAGAAAAATCAGGGGGAAAAAAAACGAGGAAAGGAAGAGTGCATTTTCTTCTTGGTGAAATAAGCCAATTACTTCCCTTTAACTTCACCCTTATGCAGGCGCTATATAAAAACTGCAGATGTTTACAGTTACTATGAATTGTTTCCCTCACTTATTCTGTATATATTTGTTATCTAACTGGGTTTTTTCTTGCACAAAGTCTAAGTAAATTTTGAGGGTCCACAGTGTCATCTCATTGTACCCTTTCTGCTGTCTCCACGAGCTCTTTAACAGCCTCAACCCAACTGATGCTTTCACTGTAACTGGGAGCCTGAGAGTCAGGGCCTGGAGATGTGCACAGGCCTGGAAGGTGTAGAGGAGATTTGTACCTTCGTGCTGTAACAGTCGTGATCGCCCTGGCTGGCTTATCACAACGGCCTTCCGTGTGATCCTTGGATTCCAGGCACAGTGATGCAGCTAGTGAGATGAAGCTATTTACTAGTAAAGCCCTAAGAGAGTAATATTGTTTGGTTTGCTGCACAGTTCTTGACCCATCTCTTGTAAGCAGCGTTCAGGATTATTAAACGAGAATCAAATATAAGCTCTTACAATGCCGTGCACTGTGCTCTGGTAATTTGTCAGGCCGCCTTTGCAGAATTTACTTTCAGTAACAGTACTTCTTCTATTTGGAAATAAGGAACACAATCAAAGAAGTAGCAATACACACAGCAGTGTAATAAGTGCGTTCTCATCAGATATAGAAGAGGTGCTTATTCATAAACTTTGTTTCCGTGGAATTTTTTGTTACAGAACTGTGTACCTACTAACAAGAGTGTGATTTTACAAAGCTGGATTTGTTTGAAAAATGAGACGCTCCATGTAGGATGTTTTGCAATCATCTGATTTATGGAACAGTAATCTCTGTGAGAACTGTGAATATTGCAGAAAAAAACACCCGAAAACCAAAAAACAAAACACCAGAAAATGAATTTATATATCTAAAATTGCGTTATCTTGAATAGCTTGATGAAGTAGCAGGATAGTAAACAGTGAGGCTGTATCCAGCCTTACTTCAGATGTTTTGCTTTGAGTTACACATAATGTAGACTTACTGTTATGAGCATGCTGGCAATGCCAGCCTGTAATATGTAATCCAAAGAAATTGAGCAAATGCAGAGTGCCCATTTCTAGTTTTCTGTAGCCTGCCATCTCTATATGTGGCTAGAAGAAAGGAGATGAGCAAGTGTTGAATGATAGGAGGTAGCAGCTACAATTGGCTTACGAGAATTGTTCTGCCTCTGGCACTCTGGGTCATGAACTTCATCACATCCAAGAAATGTTCACAGCTCGGCCCCTCGGGCTTTAGCAGCTCTGAGTATCTTTGTGGGCTTTGTAATTGACAGCTCCGCCATCAATGCATGGCACGGATTGGCATTCTGTGAGACTCAAATGCAGGAGGGTTTCAGCCTACTATTCTTTTGCAGGAACGCCATGATGGGCATCTGAGTGACATTTTAATTTGATAATGAAAGCGCCATTAAACCAGAAAAGAGAAAAACGCCTGTGTTTGTGGCACAAGATATTTTGTGTGACCATCGAGGTCATTTGAGAAAGGCCTGCTGTTGAAATAGTTATACAAGTTTGCCAGCAATGACTCACTACTGTAGTGGCTGCAGATAAATTCCAGTTGCTTTCTACTTTTCTTGAAGATTTTGGTATTAGGGGTTTCTGTATATTGCTTAAACAGTAAAAATGCAGCAGCACTTAAGCTTGCTTGATAAAGATTGAAATTTCCCACATTTCTTCATATCTTAAGTGCTGCAACAATCTGTGATCTGTATACCCTGCTGTCCCTTTTGACTAAAACTCTCCATTTTTTCAGCAACAGACCCTTTTTCCTGTCCAGTCTGACTGGACTCAGAACATAAATCATTCAGTGCGAGTCTTCAGGATTCAAACTTTTAGATGCTCATGTCTTGGATGCTTTCTTATGTCTCTGATTTAGAGATGCTGATTACAGTGTCACCTGTGGAAACCAAACCCATGCGTTTGGGTTGTGTTAAACAATATTACACCTGTATCTATCTCTCCATGTCTATAGACATGTATTTAGAGAAATCCAAACTTTGCTGTAAATATTCTACAGTGTAAATAGTCAAATGTATTGTTCTGCCATCCTATAGATGAAGAATAGTGATTGTAAAATATGCCATGTTTTGACCAAAACTATGCAGGAAATCTGTAGCAGAATTAGAATTGGATCCATGCTCGTAAGCTTTTTCCAGTGCTTTTCATCTGCCAAGGTCTTAAGAAGTTAAGTACTCAGTGACTTTTTATTTTCTCCAGTTTATTTCCTCTTCCAGCTGTTGAAGGTTTAGATTTTTGTTCAGCAGAAAAAGATTTTATTCTTTGGGAACTACATACTTAGGAGGTTTTGTACCATATCCAGCTAATTGTAAAATTAACTGTTCATTTATTGACCACCCAATTGGAACTGGCTAGTGATCCCTTGGGCAGTAACCCCAGGGCCAGTAAAAAAGAAGGATAGTTAGTACCAGTTCAGCCTGAAGTTATAGTCATTCAGATATGTAATTTTGCCCTCCGGGGTTCTGTTAGCGCCACTGCTCACAGTCCCTCCAGGAACCTTGGCATCAGCTCAGGAGTCCACTCACTTGAAACTCTGTGTGTTGATGCTCATTACATTTAGCAGTCGTTTGCTAGTTAACTGATATTGGCGATGTACATGTTAGTAACACCTGGAACAGAAAGCGTGGTTATGATAATAATGGGCTCTTCAGAATTATTTTTGTGGATTTATACTGCAGATCTATACTGTCATCTTCATTTGACTCCTACTGATGCCCCCTAGGAAAAAGCCTTTCCTTGCCTACTGCTAACAAAATAATGTAGCAAATACAATGTTGTCGATCGACTCTTTGAGTTAATGCAACTCCTACTGAATGTTGAACATCTAACTGTAAATGCATTATTTTTGAAGGAATATTCATTATTCTCATACTGTGTCTGACATTAAGGTATCTAATATTAATTAATTTGAAAGCACAGGTGAGTTAATCTTTGTAATGTTTTTGTGAAATGGATGAATGTAAAATTTTTTAGTTGGTAAATAGGGACACAAAACTTTTTTTTTTCAGGTGACTTAGAAGATCTGTATTCTAAGTATATACTGGACATAAATATCTCTTCTTGAGTAACTAATCTTGTTTCTGTACAAAAACTAAATGAAAAAACTTCCAATATTATAAATTTGGCCCTGAAATCACTAGGCAAGCTGAATTAAGACATATCTCAACAGAACAACAGCAATGTCATCTGTTCCAAATACTGAAAGCATGCATCCCTTGGTGATAGCCTCTCAGAACTGCTTAGCGGTTTGTTTCAAATGCTTGAAAGGTATCTTCTAAATAATATCCTAAATAATATTTCTTTGTCATTTTAACTTTGATTGTACTTTAGAAATTAGCGGAAGCAAAGTGCGGTTTGTTTTCTTCCTTTTGAAAGCTTGAAGTCTAAAATGGTTTCATGATATTTTTTCTTCCACAAACTTTACCTTCCTAGATATAAAACTAGCGGTTTAGTGGTATTTCAGATATCTTTAGCCATAACCTTTGTTGTTTTCCTGTGATGCTATTTGCAACAGATAAATACCCCTGCGTGTTTACTATTATTATTCACAGCAGTTTTTCAGAAAAGCTGTAAGGAAGAAAATCTCTAGGAGAGTCCTGACTCTTTACTTTTTTTATTCCTCAGGCCTCCAGAGTTAGCATCGAAGTATGCGAATATCTCTGAGGGAGTGTGCAAGCCTGGTTATGCGTCAGCACTCATGACTGTCATCTTCCCAAAGTAAGTAATTACTTTACTGGGGTTTTTTTCCCCTTTCCCTGATGACTTCTCATCCTTCAAGGTGGGTGATCTGCAGAGACTGGCTTGAAAACTGTCATCACTCTGTCACTTGATTGGTTGAAGGAGAAATCAGTGTTGAAATTCTGGGCTATTTGAGGGGTCAGTGACAATGGCTTAACTGATTTTAGTCTGACTAGGGACCTGCTCAAAGAGTAAAATGTTCTGTGTGTTGAATAATAAAACAAATTATATTGTCAGTGCCTGATACAGATGCGTGGTCAAGCTCACTGCTGGTATCAGGTCATAAAGCAACAGTTTAAGTTATCTGGAGTAGCAGTGTGGTTTGCTTTTTATTGGGAGAACAGGGTAAAGCATCCCTTGGGTGCAGGGAGGCTTTGCAATACTGTTTTCCAAAGAGTCAAAGACATGTTATTAACAAGTTGTGCATCTTATTGTGTTGAGAAGTTATTGTTGGCTGAAGTGTTGCTAGTTTCTTCAGAATTTATTTCCCCCTGAAAGGGTGGGAATTTGCAAGTACCATTTGATGGCTCTCAGAAATGAGGAATGGAATGATAATAGATGAACCAAAATTTACTTTTAAATTTGACTTATGGGTTTTTCTAATGCACCGTGTGGCTTCTGCGTTTCACAGAGTTTGTAGGATTTCTGGAAGACAGTTCAGAAGATAGATTGACAAAACATAATAAATAATGTTGGGGCTTGAGTATCTCAGTTCAGTTCGTCAAATGGAAAATTTGACTGAATGGTTATTTAACCTTTGTACAAGCTTCTAACGCGTGTGGAAAAGATGCTCTAGTGCAGTGATCTCTTTGGCAAAAGAGGTTGTGGACTTCTTAACACAGCTTACAGTTTTCTAAAAGATATTCTTGATTGTTTTTGAAGCGAGAATTTCCATGACTTGCACATACAAAGGTTAGGTTGGGTAACCATGGCCTTCGGGGCAGGGCTGAAACTGGTAGTATCTTCTTTCTTTGTTGTTATTGGCAAACACGACATCTCCAAACTTTAAAAATTAAAAATAAAAATCTGACATTGCCTTGTAACCAGCACATACTATAGCCAGGCCTTAAAAACAAAACACTGTCTGTTGAGATTATGTTCTCCATCACCAGTGTAAAACAAACAATTATCAGTACTGTCTTCTGTGTGAATTTTGTAATTCTGTTTAGAATGTAAATAAATACTAGAACCGAAGGTAGATACATTATCATCCTCTTCTTTTAAGAATTTTGAGTGATTTTAAACCTGTGCTTGTATACATAGTAAATGTAAATAGTATAAAAGAGGAATATAAGCTAATATAACTGTAGTAAGATGTCTAAAGTTAAAACCTTCCTTTCTTTATGCAGCTGAAATGTAATTGCCCTTGCCAAGGCACGGCTGTTGTTACATATTGATTCTGCAGAGATAAATTATATGCACTGAAGAAGGAAGACTATCTAGTACAGTTAAGGCCAGAAAAATACCATTAATGGTCCCTTAGCCTGATTTGTTTCATGACTCAGGAACTGATATTTTCTTCCAGTAAATTCATCACAGAATGTTATTTATACTCTCCCTCAGTAGCTACTTAGAAATCACCATTCACTCCCCTTCTCCCAGTAGCTGACTGCATTGAACTAATACCACGCAAAGAGGAAGTAACTTGTCTGTGATCTAACTAGGTGTTCATATATTGAAAAGTCATATTCATAGTTCTAAAGGCAGCCTGGGATTTATATTAAGTTACTTCTCTGTAGCTCCCTTCCAGTATCTGAAGGGAGCTACAGGAGAGATGGAGAGGAACTCATTGTAAGGAAGCATGGTGATAGGACAAGGGATAATGGTTTTAAATTGGAAGAGGGCAGATTTAGATTAGATTCTAGGAAGAAGTTCTTTCCTGTGAGGGTGGTGAGGCACTGGAACAGGTTGCCCAGAGAAGTTGTGGATGCCCCATCCCTGGAGGTGTTCAAGGCCAGGCTGGATGGGGCTTTGAGCAACCTAATCTGGTGGGAGGTGTCCCTGCCCATGGCAGGGGGGTTGGAACTCGATGATCTTTAAGGTCCCTTCCAACTTCATCCATTCTATGATTCTCTACCATGAACCCTAAACCTTAGTAAGATGGACATTTTTTTCCAGGGTGTCCTTTGATTCTTTATTAATTTAACTTGGTGTTGGACATTTCATTATCTTACGTATGATTGGTGTAAGGAGCTATTGGCCGACCAGTAATTTTGCAAAGAATTCCATGCTACACTTCCAAAACTTGTCACATACTGAAAAAATTATGCAAAGTTAATATTACCAGGCAGATATCACAATTTAATATATTTAGAACTCTTAAAGCTAAGTTAGCTTGTCTGTTGGTTGCAGAATTTGAGCTACATGATTTCTTTTATTCTAGCTTTTGTTTTCAGTTGCTCCTATCATTAGGAAAACATCTCTGTGGCTGATGTTTCTCAGACTTCATCTTCGCTACAAAGTGTCTGCTTTTGTTATTGGTTTTTTTAATTATTATTTATATAAAGTTGGTTTGGTTGTTTTCAAGCATGAATAAAATGAATAAATGTTTTCCCATTTTAAAGGTTCCTGACTTTCTAGTGCAATTTTAAATAGGCAAAATATGATGGCAATAGTTGAGATAGAATAAATATTTTTCAGAGGTTGTAACTCTTCTTGGTAAGTGCATCTTTAATAGTAAAATTGTGAGTTCAGACTTTACTAAGCATAAGCAAGCACTAGACAGATTAAAGAGCAATGCCCTGAGAAGTCTCATCATGTGGTTTCTGCTAAAGAAAGACTAAGTGAGGGGTTCTTTGAGATTGTTGGTCAATCAGTTCTCATTCTAGCAATGCTTGATGCCTTCATCAATAATCCTAGCTGGAAAAAATCCTAGGTTAAATGCGCAGACAATACGCTTACTGGAGAGTACTAAATGAAGGATTGGTTACTTTTAGAGAACATTGTGGATTGCCTGACTTAAATGGCCACGGTCCAACAAAATATATGTTAATATATCCAACATGAAATAAGACATCTGGGAGGAACAAATGCAGATTATACCTTCAAGGCAGAAAAAACTTATCTTGGAAACAGACACAGGAAAAGCTTCATGTAATCTCAACAAGATATCATAAGTGAAATGCTATTTCAGGTTCGTATGTACATGCATAAGTTGAGAAAGTTTGTGTATCGCACTGCTTTAAAATTAACCCCCCCACACACACACAACCCAAGACTTCTAGAATACCGTGTCTAGTTTGATGGTGAAAGTCCAAGAAGGGAGGAGAAATAAGGGATTGAAGGAAAGCCACAAAAACTAACAGGGACTGGCTTTAAACAGTAAAGTAAACAAGAGTCCTAGAAATAAGTCATCTTTCTGAAGCAGGAGTTGTATCCAAATGAGGAGAATAGGAAAGAGTATTAGCTTTGGCGAGTTAAATATAAACCCTAATGAGGTAGGCCAAAAAATGTTGAGGAACAACTTTACAAAGGCATTAAAAAAACCCCAAAAGTTAAAGCTTTTTGTCTAACTGTCAAAAGCAGAAAGCCTGCCAGAGAGCTCGATGGGCTGATAGATGATCATAATATTACATGCGAGCTATAAGGGAAGGTGAAGCTGTAGCAGAGAAGTTCTTTACATTGCTATGCACTGCAGTACCGTTCCCATGTGGAGCCTTCCTTTCTGGGGGACAAGCTGGGGGAAGCTGACAGAAGGTTGATGTTTTGGAGCAAATCGGCACAATGAATCGCTAGGAAAAGTTCTCACTTTGCGAAGAGCTCAGTGATGAAGTTGCCAAATTACACACGGTTGTGTATAATCATTGCGTAAATTGGCCTTAGAGCAGAAGAATGAAAAGGAGTAAACGTGTCAGGCTTTGCAAGAGGGCCCCAGGAAGCGTTGGGAAACTGGAAACTAATAGTGAGACTGGTTTCTGTATTAGGCACTTCAGTAGAAACTATTTTAAAAAATGAGAAAAAAGAATAGGATTAATGTTTATTCACAGCAATGAAGATGATAATAGAGAGGAGTTAAGTTGTCTTCTGCAGTAAGAAGTCCTGCACTGTAAAGCTGCTCACGTTGTTTGAATGACTGGGTGATCACCTTGAATAATGTGTTCCATTTTGGGCCCCTCACTGCAGGAAAGACATTTTGATTCTGGAGTGAGTCCAGAGGAGGGCAACAACGCTGTTGAGGGGTCTGGAGAATAAATCTTATGATGTGCGGCTGAGGGAGCTGGGGTTGTTCAGCCTGAAGAAGGGGCTGAGGGGAGACCTTAACACTCTCTACAGCTACCTGAAAGGAGACTGTAGAGAAGGGGGGTTGGTCTCTTCTCCCAAGTCACAGGCAATAGAACAAGAGGAAGTGGCCTTAAGTTGCACCAGGGAAGGCTTAGGTTGGATATTAGGAAAAATTTCCTCACTGAAAGGGTTATCGGGCATTGGAATGGGCTGCCCAGGGAAGTGGTGGAGTTGCCATCCCTGGAGGTATTCAGAAGACATGTCGATGTGGTGCTGAGGGACATGGTTTAGTGGTGGTTTTGTCAGTGTTAGGTTGATGGTTGGTCCTGATGACCTTAAAGTTCCCTTCCAACCTATATGATTCTATGATAGAGGTGATTTAACTAATACAATGTATCTGGTTTCTATTTTAAAAACCAAACATAAAAACAACCACACACCTGATGTTTCAAAGACTTTTGGGAAATTGAAATCCTGTGGTAGTTCAGTAGTGACTAGGTACAGACTGGAATCTGTATGGAAAAA
>VXBW01003242.1:874887-924608 GCA_013400375.1 Thinocorus orbignyianus | reverse complement strand
AAAAAAAAAAAAAGATTGGACAATACAAGGCTGTTACCCTTGGAGTCCTCTGGACAACATATACTGGAGTCTCTGCTGTTCCAAGTGCACCATTTGGAATGGAGGGTGAATGATAAAGCACTGACACACATTTCCAGGTAGGAAGACCGAAAGCTGACTGTAAGAAACATCAGGGGGATCTCAAGCCCTAAGTGATGGGGCAACAAAATAGTAGGTCAGTTCAGTTCTGATAGATGTAAAATAGTGTTTGTTGAGAAGATTGATCTGACAGCATATATTTAATGATGGACTTAATTATGCTGTGGAAATCAGGAAAGAGATCTTGGAATTACTGTGGATGGTTCTGTGATTTAGTGACCAGTGATGGTTAAAAGATCATGGATATATTAGGAGTTAAGTGCAAAAAAACCCCAAAATATGCTATGACACTATATGAATACCCTTTGTCCCTCTGTCTTCAATAACATATCTAATTCTCCTCAACTAATTTTGAAACAGATCTATAAGAATTAGGTATGTATAGTGGTAATAAAGGCTAAACTTGACTGTAAAGCTTGAGAAACAGGCACAGAAATCTCTATAAATTACAGGAGGCTGGAACTAAGTGGATGTTGAGGGCAGAGTGTAACTTTATAATTCCCTGTTTCTTAGGCTGAATTATTGACTGATGGACAGACATCAAGTATTGGGCAAAGTGGACATTTGGTCCAATTCTTTGTGCCCATGCCTGTGTTTTTTTGTTTGGTCCTGGGTTTTTTAATTATTATGCCTTAAGGGCAGACTGGCATAGCTTCAGAAAAACATGCTGTAATCTGAGTCACGGCAGTGGCTCCCCACCAAGAGAAAGGGATGCACGATCTCAGTGTAGGAGCTGGCTGGCTGGGCTGCATCTGCTGCTCACTGTAAATGAAGAAGTCATCTTCCAGGACTTTCCAGGACAATACGATTTTGCCTCTCGCAAATCTCCCAACAGTAGATCATGACTCAAAGGGCCTGAAGTAAGGTTACTGGTTTTGGAATAATACAAAGAAAATGACAGGCATCTTTGGTAAAATGGCGTCAGTAGGTCAGTGAATTAGACTGCTGTGCTCAGTGAATTAGGCTATTTTCAGTAGGTCTGAGGTCACCTACAAGTCTGGAGCTAATGCTTTGACCTTTTTGTAGAAGGCACTAACTTGTGTTTGCAGTGGTAACACTGCAGTCTCCTGTATGTCTGACCTTACAGTGGAAACGATGCTGCCTGTGTACAGTTCCTTCTATGCCCTATTATTTATTGAATGAGAAAGGAGACCTCTGCCCACGGTTTGTGGCTGACGTGCCAGCCCGGGACAGTTCAGCTACTGACAGTTTTCCAACCACAAACTCTTCTAAGTTGGCAGCTAATACCAGAAATTAGAGGAGGCAGTTGAGAGGGAATGTCTGCAGCCTGCAGACTTGTGAATCTGAGTTTGGTAATGGGAAAGAATTATCAGAGAAAGATAAAGAGTATCTGAAAAGATTTCAGAATAAGGGGGAATGGGGAAGTTCAATATACAACAAATGAATTTAACGTTTTTGATTCAGATACATAAGACTATTTTTAGCATCAAGGATATGATGGTAAACATGTCTTTGTAGTCAATTGGTGTTAAGAAATAGTCTTACAAGAATCAAAAACTCATTTAAGTCAGTTTAGAAACAAAATCAGTTGCTTTGTTTGATTATTCTGGTGCAAACTTCCTATCAATTGGAATTGCAATTGATAGGAATTGATTGGAATAGCAACTGGAATTTTCTTAAAAGTCATCTTATTTTTCAATACCACTGCCTGCTCTGCGCTAAGGAAAAAAAGCTCTCCTGTAATATTTTCATGCTGAATTGTTTCTTTGTACATAAAGTTCAAAATTTTTTAAGCTTTCGTGTCAGCAGAGAACGCATGAATTCTATGTCAGCCATAGAAATTTCAATGGCTTTCTTTCAAGTCATTCTTCTGTGATTTTTTTCTGATGCTTAGTTCCCCCTTGATATTGCAGATCATAGACTCCTGTGCAATTCTCCACTTCCACAGCCCAGTTGTGTACAGATGGGTTAGCTCCGGAAGGCCTTCCTCTAGAGTGTAAAGGGTGAACTCCTGTCTCATTGATACTAGAGCTGGGCAAAAATTTCTTTGCCATTGCTGTCTTGCAGGTATAGTTTATGCAATTTTTATACTTTAGGAAAAAAAAAACAAACAAAAAAAAACCCCAAACCACATTGTTACGTGCAGATAGGGCTTGAAGTGGAACTGAAGTTTTATCTAGGGCTTTAGTAGGCATCGGGATAATTTAAAAATATGGTCTCTACTTCCCCATTCATTTCCATATCCCCTTCCAGGAAGCTGAGCCTCTTATAATAAGCACCCAAGAGCATCTTTCTATTCCACACTTTCCTGCTTTGTTACTTAAATATTCAGAAAGAAATATTTTAAAAAGAGAATTTTTAACCCTCTGCTTAGAACTGACTTTATTCATGTTTGGCTGTCTGGCTGCGTCCTGCGTTACTGCCGTACCCAGCATGGGCTTGTACTGAAGTGACAGGGCATGAGCTCGAGCTAGAGGCTGTCAGTGCAGGTGATGGCTGCTTCCTTTGTGATTAACTATTGAAGGAGAGCAGAGGAAGCCTAAGGTTGGCAGCTTCATGTGGTTCATGAGAGCTCACTGAAGAAATAGGCTGGGTAATTAGTTTGCCACTGAGGATTGCTATGGGGATTTGAAACTATTCCCTGACTGTAGCATGATCCATCTGCTGCATATTTTGCGGTCTCTTCAGGTGCAGTGGGTAGTATCTCCTAATTTTTTAAGATACATAAAATTGTATATGTATGCTGAGTTAGTTATTGAAAGTGGTGGCAGTGTGTCTTCTGAATACATGTTTAATGTACATCGCATTTTGAAATATACTGAAGTTGTTCCTTTTGTTAATTTGAACTGTGAAAGCGGCTTGTGTCCAGTGAAAGAGCAAACGCTTCTTGAGGCTCCCACAGAAGTCCCTGTTTCTCACAGCAGCATCTGGGGCAGACTTCCTGCTTTCCTTCACAATGATATTGCTCCCATTCTAGGAACAGGGAGTATGCAAAACTCTGTCTCTTCTGTAAGTCTCTTGCTCTGAGCTTTTTTATTCAGGAATAGTGTACCGTGATGGCAGAGATTGTTTCAGAGCTCAAATTGACATTTGGTGTTCCCAGTAACTGCTGTAATCGCAGCTCTGTAAGGAAATTTGTATATTCCACTGCCCAAAATGTTGTTTGGAGTTGCTGGAGCACTGACCAGTAGTCTTTATCATAACTTCCTCTCAGACCCTGTATCTTGCTTACTGTGCCTGTTCCCACAGCGAAGGCAAAGGAAATACTTGTTTCATTACTGTGGTTTGAATTTGCAGGGACAAGTTTTTGCAGGTGTATTTTCTCCTGGGCAGCGCTGAACATCATTAGCTTCCCTCAGTTCCTCAGTTAACTCTGGCTAAAGTAGTTCAGGACTTTCAGGAGGGGAAAGAAGGGATGAAAGAGGAATTGATGGTGCCCCGGTCGATTAAGCCTGCTGGTGTTTCCCGTTGCTCCAAGCTGTTCAGTGCCTGGCTCATGCCAGGGACATGGGAGCATGCTGCTGCTCACGTTTACCTCCTGTCACCTCCTTACTCTGTGTTTTGTAAAACCCAGGCTAAATAAACATTCGAGCCAAAACATGCACGCTCCTCAAATCACTGCTGGTGTCTGGGCAGCACCTCCCCACCCAGAGCTCGGTGGCTTTTCCAGTAATACATCTTCCCGTGCCGTCAGCTGCTGACCCACTGTCACTGCTGGCAGAGGGAGCATTTTGCACTGCCCTACTTTTCTTTCCTTGTGATTTTTATGAAGTAGTGCCTTTTTTCTCCCTTATGTGTTAGTTCTGGAGTGAAGTTTTTCTCACTTTTTCACCTCTGCCGTTAGTGTGTTGGGTATTATATGCAATTTGAAGGGACTTACAAAGAGGATTTTTAAAAAAAAACATATATGAATGTAGATTTTGAGTGACAGAATTGGGTCAGAGTATACAACAGGTATAATTCCTATGTTTGTTTTATTGTCACATGCACATTTGAGAGACTTAAATTGCTCTCCTTTCTGCCTGAACGGCAAAAAGTGTGTTATCTCACAAAATATTTTGTCACAGCTGGCTGTACTTTAGTGGATGTACAGCACAGTCTGTATTTGCTTTTAATGTTCAAAGTGGGATTGTTGTCTGAGCTGTTGTTGCTACTTATAATTGGTTCAATTGGATTGTCCTTCACAACACCCCAACTGCTTCAGTCCCTTCCACCTGCCTTGTCTGCAGGAGGAAGCTGGGATTGAGAGGCAACATTTGGTAACTCGTGTTCAGGGTTGCAAACGTCTGGTCTGGAAGTAGGGGTAACCAAAGCTACGTTTAAAATGTGATCAAATAACTAATTTTTCCACGACAGATTCCCTGCATTCACTTTGTTTGTAGAGAACAATGATTAGGAATGTGATTCCAGAGACAAGCAGATGAAGCCATACATAGAACTTCACTGCTACCTCTTAAATTCATAGCACTGATTAAACAGCTGGAGCTCATGCTTCTAAACAAACTTCAGCGGCAACAGCTCATTTCTTCACTTCTGGCAGCCTCTGAAGATTTGCATGCTGCTGCAGTCTGGGTGAAATAGATATGGCATAATGTAAGAGTAGATTTTAAAATAATAAAAAAAAGGCTTGGGTTCTGTGTCTGCATCCCTTTTTCTGTGTGGCATTGTTAGTTTAAGGAGTTCATGCTGCCCCTTGTGCTGCCCCATTACCTGGGCTGGCATAACTGCATGTGGACAGGTCAGTAAACTGGGTAAGTAAAATAATCCTTACGTTTGAACATGAGTTTTCCCTCCTTAGTCCATCTACTTATTTTGTGCAAGATGATTTTTAATCCAGATCAGTTCACTGATCTGGTTTATGGAATTACCAAATAATTGTACAAACCCTGCCAATGGTGTGCAGCTTGGGAATGAAGAGCTGAGGTGATGGGACTGCAAAAACTCCATAAGCCAGCCTGGGCACCAGGACAAGAGATATGGGGAGCTGTGACTCAGGAGGTAGGGATCTGTCTATACCTTCAGTTAATGCAAGTTCTGTCTATCTCATGTTGACTTTATAACCTTTAAAATTTTTTTACAAAGCAGTCAATGCAATTCTGATGTGCTGAGCCATTTTTGGAGCTGAAATATGCCATGCTTAACTTCTCTTGAGTTTTTAAAAAACCCAGAAGTACGTGAATCCATGTGATGTGCAGACTTTATGCCTGAAACATTTGTCTTCACGTTCCTTTTTGTGATTTCTGAATTAAGTGAGACTGTTAGATGAAAGCTGGAGTATGGGCACGTGAACCTTACTGAGCATGTGCCTTTCTGGCTTCAAAAAAGGCGCAGAGCATATGCGCTCTCACCACAGTGTAACTACACTGCCTCTGATGCCAGAGTGGGAAGAGGACAGGTTTTTTCTGGTTTGCATTTTTTGTTTTCCAAAATACTATGTTTTTTTCTAAATTGTGAACTTTAACAAAAAAAAAAAAAATAAAAAAAAAGGAGGACAGCTTTGCAAATGTATAAATAAGTAACTGTGTTCGTGTGAGCATGGTGATTGTAACAGAAACAATAAACTTAATCCGTGCCACCAACTAAGCATATTTTATTGTGTATGTGTGTTTGGGCTCTGTTGCTGTGGCCCATCTGCTCTAAAGCTACACCAATAAGAACATTTAACTTTCAGGAAAGATCTTGCAGTAAAGATTGCTTGAGGATCTAAATGCATTGAGTGAATGAAAGTATCAGCGAATGTGAAATGAAACAAAAAATATCAGTGAACATGAAAGTTAAGCAGCGTATGTAATATTGCTGTGATTTTGATATGCATGTCTTACCTTCTGTTCTTTTCTTCGGATTCCCCTAAGAAAGTGGTTTTGGATATTCCCCTTTTTATTAGAACTCTAACTTCGGTTCTCTGAAGGTTCATCATTCTTGGTCTACCTCATCATTGCCTTAGAGCCCCAAGAAATTCCCTGGTATCTCTTAGGCTTTGCCTGTCACCAGGGATTTCCCCTTGCCGTGGAAAAGCATGCAGCTTCCCTCAGCATTTTCTGAATTGTGTTAAGGAGTGGATAATTGTTCCTTCTGAACTCCCTACTGATGTTTTTCATCAGGTTTCCTATCTTCGGGTGGATTTCAAATCAGTTTATTTTCCTCTTCTACCTTTCCCTCCTCCTCACTTACTGTCACACTTTGTTAATTATTGAAAGGTTTCAGGAATGTCAGCACATGCAAATGCTGTCACCAAGCCAATGTACATTGGCTAAGAATATGGATGAAAAGCAAGTCTGGTAATTTATGCAAGATTATTAGGCTAAATTAGAAGCAGTCTGGGGAACCCTTCAACTCGACATTAGGCAAATGAAGGTAAAAACTGGAAAGATTAAAAATTCTCTTTGTAGCAACGTGAAAAGTCACTTGAGAATGTTGTTCAGATGATATTGGAGAAGCTCTGACTGCTGCAGTGTGAACAGCATGAGCTCCTGTGGCAATTACTTTCTTGGTACCTTTTACTATCGTTATGAGCTAATTATGCAGCAAAGTAAAATCCATAAATTAATTGCTAAATACTACAGAAGCAGTGCAGTAACTGTTGTAATAGTTTCAGGGACTATTACCATAGTCACAGTAGCTCGGTGAAGTTGTTGCGGTTTCTCAAGGACTCTCGCTCACTGATTCAACCCAACCCAAATCACTTGTAATGCTGGAAACCAAGGCATGAGCATTACTCCATACTGCAGGGAAGCTGACTGCAATGGGATGGCATGTTTCACTGGTATTATGCACTATGATTTTAAATTCTACCTTCTGTTTTGCTAAATTCTGAAGATTTATGCATTCCTTTTTGTGTAGGCTGCCTTACCTTTAAGAATGATCGCACCTTTTTCTCTCATTTGAGTCATTGATTTTCTAGCACGAGAACTTTCTGTGGGCAGGTCAGGGCTGTAGCTTACTCTGATGTGCAAAGACTGGCCAATGGATGAGCTGTTCCAAATATAAATAGTTCCCATGGATACTTCAGAAAAGGTGGAATAGTGTTGAGTCACCTAAAAATGACACGCAAAGGAAAGCTGTTTGGGACACGATGGCTTTCCCTGTCCCTGCAGTCACCACTGGGTTCTGTGATGGGCTGGCCAGGGCTGGCCGGGCGCTGCTGGCCCAGAGCCTTTAGCGTGAGCAAGTCTGTAGGACAGCAGCTGTTGTGGTGGGAGAGTCTCCAGCTTCTTGGAAAGACAGGACCAACTTTGGAATGGTCTCAGGGATGTTCAAAGCCACACGAGATGCTTCACCAGGCAGTGAATCAGGGATGAGCAGGACAGCATATATCTGTTCTGCAAGTTTTGTTTATCTTTTAAGAACTTGTTTGTAAATGTGTAACATGACGGATGGGTAGGTATTTAAAGCTACAGTGTCCAGCTCCAGGCAGTCATAACGCAAGCTGTGGCAAAACAGGCATCTCCTTAGAGCCAGTGGTGGCCAGCTCTTTTGGCTTTTGATTTATTTCTTAAACAGTGTCTGTAGAGTTAGGCATCTACAGGGGAAGATTCTGGTCCCAAGACTCTGATTAAACAAGCCAACACGCAGTCCATTGTCGCTGGACTTGTTCCTGCTGCTTTTGGAATGGATGAGAAAGGATGTCCAGAATTTGAAGGAGGCAAAGTATGCTTACAGGTCCTGGTTTAACTGGAGAAAATGAAGAAAACCACAAACTTTCTCTGTTGTTTTCCCTTGTTGGGGATTTTAGTCAGCACGTGTACCAGGCATTTCTTCTACTTTGGACAGATCTAATCTCGTGGACCATAATAACTATTTATGGAACAACAGGATACCAAACAGTTTATAAATGCTGGGCTTGTTTACTTCTGCTCTGTGACTGCTCATTTCACATAGGGGTTTCCTCATCTGTCAACAGTAAAGAAACTTAGCTGAGTAGACACATCTGTGAAGAAGTAGTTGGCCTTGCTCTGCCATGGTGTCCTGGCAGATGATCTGTCCTGCTCAGCCAGCAAAATTTTCCACCTGTGCTTAGAAAGGAAGGTATTTTACCAGGAAAGAGGTAGTGTTGTGTTTTCTAAGAGGAAAGGAAGAATGGCTCTGCTTCACTCCTCCCAGGTCTGGCATCTGCTGCACGTGGAGGGCGAGAGGAAAGTTTGCAGTGCTGATCTTCTGTCTCCTCTTTGAGAAGCAGGTTGTTTGGTACAGCATTTTTAGGATTTGCTATGACTGGGGGACTCTTAAACCATGTCCAGAGAGGAAATGAGAGGAAATAGGGATAATAGTGTGGTTGTTTTGTTTTTTCCCCTTTGTAGTAGGACTTGATTTCCCATGTTTTACCATCTCTTGTGGGTTGTTGGACAGAAAACATTGAGGGTGAACAGCACTTCATTCTGCATCATTAGCTGCCAGATATTGCATCCTTTGAGTAGGAGGGAACAGTGATGGTTCCAGCCCGTCCAGGAGAAAGAGGAGAGAAATCCTGTGAAACAAGCCACGTCTGGAGGGTTCTAAGATACAGAATAATTCACTTAGAAATTCAGAGCTGTGTGAGATTTGCAGTGCTGGCTGTGGTACATTCAGCTGCCATCTGAACAGTGGCTGTGCAGTGATGAACTGCTGAGATGTTTTGATAGATGCCAGTTAGGGGGATGTTTTTGACAGGTTTTTTATGATGATTAATGTCACTCTAAGCAGTTGTTTGTGTTTCTACATGTTTGTTTTCATTCATCTCCTATTTGTTTCCCTTTCTCAGCAGTGCCCAGTTTACCATAATGAGATTGAGGAAGCTGAAATCAGTCTCAATTAGTGAGGCTACTGTAAATATTTTCACTGACAGAACTGTCTTTATTCAGTTAAGATCTCAAAATATTTGAATGTTATTTTATTATAAACAGTTAGAAGATCCAGTAATTCAAATACAGGGATACTAGGAGGGCAGTTTATGCTGAGATAATCCTGTCTTTAGCTAATCTAAAGAAATCGTGCTCTCTGAAGATGTAAGAACCCTGATAAAAGGCAGAAGAGAGTTGAGAAGCATGAGAGGAAATGGAAGAGGAAAAGGTTCCTGGAGACAAAATTGTTGATTACTAGATCTAACTTTATTTAACAAAGTTGTCTGGCCTGTGTAGAAGTGCACAAGGCGTTGCTGCTTGCGGTTGATAAACTGAGTAATGATCGGAGTTACCGGTATCTGGAAAGCATGAAGCAGCCATCACTGCTTCTGCCTTGGTAGGGGAGATGATCTGTAAGTATCCAAGACACATGGCCAAGGAAGAGCCCTCAACAGCTTGCTTGCAATGACCAGTCTGCAGCTGTTAGGGGGTGAAAAATTAAGTGAGAAAATCAGTGATAAGTACTGAGGCACTTAATGTTTTCTTAGAGTTGTGGGAGTCTCTTGCTTCTGTAAGCTATTTCTTAAGCACAGCACTGAATTTCAGCTGCTACTGGGTTTTCTTCCTAATACCTAAGGCCTGGCATGTCAGCCCATCTAAGGAGTTAGACACAGAAGAGTAGAGTTTTCCAAACTTGTCTGAGTTTTCAGGTGTTGAGAAGGTTTGTCTGGTATATTTTATTTAGGTTTGGGTTTACTTTTTTTTTTGTAGATTACAGTGCACCTTCTGGTTGTCAGACCATTAAACAAAATTCAAAAAATAAAATAAAATTGCTAGCAGATCACAGCTGTCAGGTCTCCTTGGAGCTTTCTCTTCTCCAGGCTGAGCAACCCCAACTGTCTAAGCCTGTCCTCATAGGAGAGGTGCTCCGGCCCTCTGCTGGACCCATTCCAACAGGTCCATGTCCTTCCATCAGCTTTCATCAGCTGCAAGAAGATTTTGGATGCTTGACTGTGGAAGCCAAGTGTCAGCTCCTCTGTGACTGACTAGGTAATGCTGCTTTTCACAGCAATCCTAGGGAGGGAGTTCCTTGTTCCCTGTCTCCACCTTGCTCTGTGCTGCAGCCCTGGGCTGGTTTCTCTATCATGCAAGGTGACCACTTCCCTCCCTTTCCTGTTTGTCCTCAGAGCTCTCCTCTTTGCTCCATCTGCCTTTCCGCATGGATGGAGCGTGTGGATTTTGTAGAATATGGCCCTCCTTTACCCCTCTTGGGCTTCATCTCTGTTTATAACATAGGTAATGGCAACCTTTGTTGTTCACAGCATTTTAAAGTCTTCTACAGCACTTCGTAAGTCCTGTATCAGGAAGCGCATTTAGCATGTGTACATCCCATTCATACTGCTTCCTACCTGTCTGTAGACTCCCCAAAGCACAGTCATGGTACAAATGAAACCTGAGGCAGGTCTCTTCTCAATTTATTTGGGGAGTTTTGCATCTCCAGCTATCCCGTTGTGAAACATCTGGTTCTAGATAGCGTGTGCCTACCAAAATCTTTGGTGGAAAACAACGTAGGAGGGCCTAAAAAACCTGAAAGTCACTTCGAGTCTTGAACTCCCTAGAAGCTGAAGATGGGAGAACTAAGTGTATTAAAAAGTGGAGTAACAGAGTTGTAGGTAAGTGGCTTTCACATTTAAATTAGGGTACAGGCATTTTAGAGGAGTGGTGATGAAAAGAGCCAGGAGAGGATTATGTTGCAAGGCATAGATTAGAGTTACGTTTCATGTTTGTTTATTTACATGTGTGCTCTGTATTTCTACCTTTTTATCTAGAAATGTGACTTTAGATCAAGTTTGATAGATTTTCACTTTACAAATTCTCTAGTTTTAGGAAGCAAGGAGGAAGAGGATGGGGTGGACAGACTCAAGAGGCAGCAGATAAGAGAGCATGTGCTGGCGGACCAGAGGGTTCTGGCTCTCTGGGGCTTTTTAAGGGATTGGAAGGGCTAGAGGGGGAGTGATTTGCAGCAGACCAATGCAAAGCTCTGCCTCCCAGGCCCTGGAAACTCTCTCAGTTCCCTTTGACAGGTACAAACTGGTGGGCTTCCAGTAAGGGTCACTCAGGAAAAGACCCTACAGTTCACATCACCCCTGCAGCGTGACAGCCACCTTTACTCCGCTGAAACGAAATGAGCTAATTTGTTTCCCAGCAGACTAATTGCTCGTGGTTTATTATAGAGACTACTTGGTGCCCTGTTCTGAAGACTGTTTGTTCCGGACAGCATGTTTTAGAATATGTTTGTGTGTGCTGGCAAATTTTTCAGGTTGTGTTTTTTTTTTTTTTTTTTTAAAGGTCACCTTGGGTTTAGGAAAGTTTAAAGAGCTGCAACAGCTAAATAGATACAAGAAATTCAAACAAATCCTGAAGGTGGTTGGACTGTGGAATTCTTTTCAGCTTTTCAGTTTGAACTTCCTTAAATATGCCAAATTACTGAACTGTCTCATTTACATCTGTATTCTAAGGCTTTCCTGGCTTTGTTGCCTACAGCTGCCTTAGAACTTTCCAGGTATTTCATTAAAATTATCCTTGTAGTATTGTCTGTGTTACGTCGTTCTGACCTAAACCTGTTTCTCAGATTTTGGAGCTAAAACAACTACTGCCATTGTGCAGTTCCTTCTGCTTGTGAGATTTGTTTTGCCTTTCCCTTATCTGTCTAAATGAATGACAGATGTTTTTGCAGGGGCTGGTCAGTGGTTTTATGCAGGGTAGCACAATGGAACCTCAGCTTTGGTCCTTGGGCTCTGCTGTGATTAACGTTGTGAGTAGCATTCCTGGAGGCTACTGGATTATTCTACTGGCAAAAGATTTTTCTGCCCTTTCTGTGCTGAGTCTTTCTGATTGTTTTAGAGTTCTGCATGCTGTACTCTCTGGACATCCCTGGAGTTAAGAGCTACTGCCTTATCTATCCTTTTCCTTCCATGGTAAACTCTTCTATTTGTCCTGCAGACCACCATGCCTCCTTCTATGCTGTCATACTATCGTGTAATGCTATAAGCGTGAAGAAACTTGTCGGCTCATTCTGGTGAACAACTGTTCATAATTTCTGTTATTCTCTGTCTCTGAACCTGTAGGAACTGTTTGGCAGCTGGATGATAATAATCTTACTTTAAAATTTGATGTGGTGCCATGTTTTTTGTGTTTGGAATGTACATTGGAAACAGCAGAAATGAGTTTTGGCTGGAACTTCAGTGCAATCTTGCAGGCAGTAAATAACGAAGACTTTAACAGGAAAAGAGAACCCAAACACTTTGTGTTCTGGGTTGGCTTGTGTGAATCAGCAAGTCCTGCATCTGTGTTGCTAAATAACAAGACCCGATTGCTAAATGTGGCCTGAATAGTATATCCATGTAGAGGCATAACCCATGGGATTCTGCTCCAGAATTGATTTACAAAAAACATCAAGCTGCCTCCTCTTCACATAGCTGAGCCCTGAGTCGGGACTTTCTCTTTTTAGTATTATTACAGTAATGTGCTTCTTTCTCCTCTTGTTTACACATGGATTGCTCCTTTTAGTCTCTTGTAAAACTGCTGTTAAGTTCATCCTCCTCATTTGTCATACTTCTAGTGACAAGATCTGCCTCCTTTCACTAACTCTCTCTTTTCCACACTATTAAATCCAGGCTTATTGGCCTCTGCAATACTCTGTGGACAGTTACTGCCAACCACTTAACTGTTAGCGGAGTTAAACATAAAATCTTTCTGTCTTTCCAAGCAAATCTGCAAACGTTCTGACAGCTCAGACAAGCTGTTTGCAAACCTATAGCAGATTTAATTGCAAAGATAAATTATTAGGTGATACTTTCCTGTAAAATATTTGGAATTATTTAATCCTTGTATCTGGGTACCTGAGACTAGGGAGAAAAACAAGATGAGGCAGAAGAGAGCCTGGCAAAAGGAAAAGAAACTTGATTTGAATTCCATACTCTTTGTCTGCCAGAGGTTGCCACAAACTACCCTGCGAGTTTGAATGTGGTAAGTTTGAGCAGCATGTTACCTATGTGCATACACTAGGCATGAGGTGCTGGCAATGAACTACCTTTGGGATGAGGAGGAGCTCATCTGTGGCTCTTGGGCCAGAGCTCATAGGTCTCCTGGGTAGCTTTATTCTCTCTGCCATGGTTCTCCTGCTCTGGGGACCAAGCTCTTGTCCCAGCATGGCATGTCACTGTGCATGTATGACTGCCAGGTTGTCTCAGCAGACACTTGAGAGCATTACACAGCGTTCCAGTACATTATGTGGATGTGCTAAAAGGTCTCTGACCTCAAGGTAGGTTAGAGCATCGATTGGGTTTTGTTGTATTTCTCAGTTTTATTTATTAATCAGAGGGAGGTGGAGTCTATCTAATGCATTGTGACCATCCTACAAGCAACTCTGTGCATTCCAGAAGAGTAAAACTGCCTTTTATTAACAAATAACAGAAATGTACAACAAGGATAGAAATTATTGTAAAGTGACAATGGTACTAATATAATAGAAGCTATAAATGTTAAGGATCAGCCTCATAGCAACTCTGTAAACGTTGACTCCTTTGCTGCCTTTACTATTTCTTCTTATAATTTTCATTTACAGATGCTCTAAGTTATGTTGATGAGGAGGAGAAGCTCTTTATTTGTTGTCTTTCAGTTTGCAGGCAACTGACGAAATATTTTGGCCACAGGGAACAAGAAGAGGTTTTCTTCTTGGCTGTGTCAGTTAAGCATAGTGGTTTAGTTCTCTAATTTGGAATGAGGCAGAAAATGAGAAGACTGATAATGAGAGTTCTTGTAAGGTGCTAATTTAGTGTGGCTTGTCAGTGTTTTCTGCAGTGCTTACTTGTACCATCTGAGATTAATTGATGCAACTCTAAATTTACTGTCTTGGTTTGCCTACAGTGAGGAGGTAATTAAAAAAGAAGCCCAGTAGTTATGTCTGTAGCTTGGTATCTGGAAGACTGAAGGAGAAGCTAGAATAATTCAATTACAAGCGTAAAAACTCTGCCTGCTGGGACCTGTGCCACAGAAAAGTGTAAATTTCTTTTCATTTCTTCCTGAAGGTGCACATCTCCTACAAGTGCTGTAAAAAGTAGTTCTAGAAGGAAGGAAACGAGCTGAGGTACTAGAGCAGTATTCAAAGTTTGTGTCACACTTGCAAGCACTAGGAATCATGTGTGAAAATAAGCATTAGCACAGCTCTATGGAAGCAGGCAATACGTTTCACAGCAGACATTAGTCCATTAGTCCTTCTGGTGACATCTCCACAGTGTCTAAGGTGCTTATTAAAAGCACATCCATTATGGATTATGCTTCATAAAGGGGACACTTGTGGGTATGGATCATCCACCACAACGTGATATTAAAGTTAGTTTTTAAAATGTATTTAAAAGAGAGAAAGGAATGTGCGCAATGAAGCCATAACTCAGTAATTCTTTGCTGTGTGCCTGATGTTTTATGCTGCTGTGGCATAAATGTGCTAAGAAAAAAATGCATATAAAATATTTTCGCTAGCTGACTCTGGTTTCTTTTGTGATCAGTTTCAAATCTTTGACTTCAACATGTCCAAACTTCACGTGGAGGTGGAAAGACATCCCTCATGCTGCCTGTCCTTTCAAATGATGTAACGAGGTAATGGTTCTGATAAAACATGTCCCAAAATAATTTCTGAGTCAATTTTGCCATGGGACTATTCAAGAGAAAATACCCCGAGAAAGTTATAGATGACTTAGAAATAAATGTAGCAGTGTTGGTGCCTACTTCACAACCAGCCAGAGGATTAACTTCAGCTTTTCTTCCTCCTTAATTTGAATGGAGAAAGATAATGAAGGAAGGGCTAAGCAGACTAAAGGGCTTCCAGAAGAAGACAACAGAGCCTGCTCTAGGATGGCTGCTGGGAAGCAGGAGGGGCAGTCTCAGGATGAATGGCAGTTCCGTGCCCTGTAAATTACAGAAGCAGTAGCGGTTCATTGGGTTTGACAGCCTTTGCTAAATCACTGAAAAGTGGTGCTTGTGTTAGAAGCCCTGGCTTCATCAGAAGGTTTCTGCCTGGGATTGTTACAGTCCTAAGTGAGCTACCTGCTTTTTGGCTGTCCACCGGTTCTTTCATGCCTGGGAGGCTCTAGTCTCCAAGACCTTTTTGCACTCGTGCTTTGATAGCACTTCTAGAGAATAAAACCTGCCATCTAGCTGCCAGTGTTACCCAAGTCCTGACTGCTACTTCCTTTCTTGTCTTTTGCTTAATAGCTTTTATTGGATCAGCTGGCTTGATGCTGAAATGATGGAGAAATGAAACCTCAGATCAGATAAACTGAAGTCCCTATTTCTCCCATGCTGTGTTTGGATTCAGGAAATGTCCTGCTTTGTGCTGGCCAAGGTGGTTCATGGGTACAAATTATGAAACCAGAGCAAATGTCTAAGCTGCATGATTTACAAATTTCTGGCCTGTCTGCTAATCACTGCATGTTTCATAAGGTTAGTGGGAGCTATGACTAACAGAGGAATTGACAGATTGTTATATTATTAATTTGACCTGAGGACAAAAGTGAAGCAACTTCCCTATTTATACTTATTAGTTGTCTAAGTTTATGTTAGTTTATAAGTTGCGCAGTTTCTGTAGTTTGTCAGAGGACTGTGCTGAAGAGTAGCTTAAAGAAAAATATCAAATTACAGAGGAGTAGCTGTTGCTTTTATTATCCATTTCCTCTACAGCACAACATTTTGCAGCAGTGCCATAATGTGCACCCTCACTAGATGTGCTGAGCTTTCTGGTTCTTTTATTCTCTGCTCTGTCACTGTCCTTTCGTCCTTGCCTGCAGCAGCGCTGCTGGCTCTGTGATAGTCCTGAGTCTCTCAACACAGTTCCCTGTTGTGTCATGGCGCTCTGATGTTAACTTATTTATGAGTCCTACCTCTTCATTTAAACTGCCAAGGTGTTCAGTTATGCGGGTAGATGTTGGGCATTTGCATACTCAGGAGACCTTTGACTAAACCGGAAATATTGAGACTCAAGATTCTGCATTTTGCTTAACTAATTTCTTGTCTTCAGCGTGAACTCATTGCTTTCCTTATATTGATTCTGCAGGAGTCGTCAAATTCGTACAGGCACCGTCAGCTCAGAGTTGAGGCTGAGGATTTACACTTAAACCACAAGCCTTGATTGGTCAAATTATCCTTGTGTGTTTTATGGCAGATAAATATGCCCATTGGCAATGGGATGATACTAGAGCTAAAGATTTCCAGTTTTGTTGAATGGCAAATTTAAGCTGTGACTTCCAGAGGATGAAATCCTGTAGTTGTATGCATTAATCCAGTTTTCACAAGCTCTCTCTGGCCAAACATTAGGTTAGTGGAATAGCTACTGACCTAATTGATCAATTTAAATGCGTTTTTTTTTTCCCCCTATTTTGTAATGTTATCACTTGCTTGACTGATTGAGATCAACAAGAATTACAGCACTTGTATAAAATGGAGCTTTGGCAAGCCCTTGTTTCTGAGATTTGACCTGGATAGGAATTGAGCTCTTGCAACTTTGATGTTCCTTGTTCCGTAGGAAGAAGGATCACAGAATCACTGATTGGGTGGGATGAGCCTCCCAGTCCTCCAGTGGGGACCTCTGGACATACTCTAGTCCAACCACCCTGCTTCAAAGCAAGGTCACCTGGGACAGGTTACTCAAGGCTATGTTCAGTTAGGCTTGGCTTGGCTATCTCCACAAACAAGGACTCCATACTCTCTTTGGGCAACCTGTTCCTGTGTTTGACCACCCTTGCAGTAAAATTTGGTTTTCTTATTTTGAATAGAATTTCTTGTATTTTTGTTTTTTTCCCTGTTGCCCTGTACATTGGGCATCACTTAGAAGAGTCTCTCTGCCTTCTTGAGTGCCCCATCAGATGTTTATGCACATTGATAAGATCCTCCTGAGCCTTCTCTGCTCAGGGCTAAACAATCCCAGCTCTCTCAGCCTCTCTTACGGCAGATGCTCCAATCCTTTAATCATCTTAGTTTGCTGGACTTGCTCCAACATGTCCATGTCTCTCCTGTAGTGGGGAGCCCAGCACTGGACCCAGCCCTCCAGCAGTGCTGAGCTGAGGGGAAGGATCCCCTCCCACTCCTGGCTGGCAGCCCCCTGCCTCATGCAGCCCAAAATGCTGCTGGTTGCCTTTGCTGCCAGGGCACAATGCTGACTTGTGTTCTGCTTCTCCACCAGGACACTCATCTTTGCTTGTCTTACAGTCTATGCTCCTTCTCAGAGATACCTTGAATAAAGGCCTCATTCATCTTTGAGTTATCTTTCTTCCTTCAGTTTCCTTAATTGCACCTTTGCTAATCATTTAAAAAGCACCCCACCAGTCCAGAGGTAGTGTCCTAAAACTAGTTGGAGGGCTGCTGCTTCTTTGTGCTTCTGCCCATAGTACCAGCAAGTGTTTTTTGAAAGTTCATTTAAATAGAGGCATTTAATTTTCATTTGTACAGAAAGGAAAGCGTTGGTGGATAGACTACATACGACTCAAGCCTTAGCTCTCCTCTGTTCAGGTTTTGTAAATCTGCACTTCTTTCTTTTTGCTTTCAAGCCCCGTATGCTTAGGAACTAACTTCAGAACAGTAAAGTCTCTCTGAAGCGGTGCCTCTGGTCTCTCTCACTGTTAAACTAATGAGCACTAAATCACCCGTCCTGGACTGTATACATCTAGGAATTTTAAAGAGGCTTAAGAAAGTAATGATTGAGCTGCTAACCAAAATGTGCAATCGCTCGTTAAAATCAGACTTTCAGCTGCAGGAACAGAAGGAGTAAATATATTATCTAAACTTGCAAAGCAACTTGAGAAACCACAAGACAATAAACTTGCTTACCAGGAAAACGCTTTCAAAGAAATATTAAAAATAGACTTCTAAACATTTAGGTGGCCATGGTATGACACAGACTAGCACAATTTCTGTAACTGAAATTCATGCAGTGTGAACCTACTTGAAGTTTTACTATGTACGTAGTGGTTCAAATCTCACAATTCATTGCCCTTTTTTTCCTTTTTTCTGTGACTTGTTGCACCACTTACGATATCTCATTTGCTTTACTTATATTACCTTATATCTGCTTCTTAAATGTTTTGTTCTCCCTATCCTTTTTTTAACTTGTTACTTCTTCCTTTGTGCCTTCTGTCTTCCACCAGGTCTACCCTGGCTCGACCCCCAGTGTACTGCTGTTCTTACCCTGCCGGAAATCCAGGACCAGTCAAGCCTCTCCTGTGTTACAAATGGATTCTCCCTTTCTTTGGTTTTGTACTCTTCCCAGGGAAACTGCTCTAACCACCTGCTGTGGGCAGAGATAAATACGTTGTTGTGTGTGTCTTGCCTTCAGTCTCTCTTCAGTATCTGTTGCCCATAGTCTCACTGCTCCCAATTCCAAATGAGAGGGCATGGCAGTATTCAGCGTAACGTTTTTGCCTTCTCATCCCCTAACTTGCTTTCTTTTCATTTATGATTTGTTTCTCACTCTGTGTCAGGTCTTTTCCTGAAATTTCTGCTCTTCTGTTTGCTTGCCTGCTCCCTTACAGTACTTCAGAATTTGCATAATTTTCCTCCCCACCTTGGAGAAAACTTGTCTTTTAATCCATTGCATTAGTGATTGTCCTCCTCTCTTCATCTCTCTGCTCAAGGATAACACTCCATTCATGTCCTTGAGCGTCTCTTGTCGGGGTCTATCCTAGGTTGCTTCCAGTACAGCTTACACCTCTTGAAGGCCCGTGGAAACTTTTAGACAGAGGTTCTGATGGCTTCTTTGTAGGCAGTCTTTGACTTCTTCACTGCTAAGCTTCAAGAGCCAGTCGGAGTAAGAGATGCATCATCATATCCTAATACAAGTAACAAAACATCTGTAGTAACAGCAGATTTTTAAGAAAGTGAGAATGTGAATTCTTGCTTTTTAAGGCACTGATTTTGAAGCTGATAAGGGTTGGGAAGAAACTAATCTCTGATCAGTTTATTCCACTGTGGTTTAGTGCAATGTTATGTTACTTTTGTGGGAAGCATGTTGCTGTTTTCTGTTTTAGGTGGGATTGCTTATCTGGTTTGGTGTAGCCTTGGTGCTTGAAGTAATACATGTCTTACTGTCATGTAATTGAGTAAAAACATGTGCGGCTGCACACATCTTATTCATAGCATTTTTCCAAACCTATTAGCTAATCTAATCTCAGTTAATTGGTTGAGTGATTTCAGTGTCTACCAGAGGTAATTCATCAACACTTCCCACACAAGACTGGGTCTCAAGTCAGTATTGCTGGATTAAAGGATACATGTCACTGTACTTCTCGCAGGTCGGTTGGGATGACATGTGAATGTCCAAGGCAAAGCTGTACACAAAGTGGAGTGGGAGAATATCACCTACTTTTGTGTTGTCGTGTTGAAACTCTGAAATTGCTCAGTTGGCCAGGGTTGCAAGTAGCACTTTTCTTCTTCCTGTGCCTGACTTGTTCACATGCCAGATCTTTGACAGCTGCAGGACATTGCTACAGAGGCAGTTTTCCTGTGTCTGAGCTTTATTCCCACGCTAGCTAGTGGGTAAAGAGGAGTAACGTGGCTGTTTGTCATTTGTGTCTGAACAGACCTCATCTCCTCATGAAATATATTGTTTTGAAAGCTAGCGTTTCACTCCTTGTGTGCAGCTGCTGAAGAGCATTGGCCAGCTCAAAAGAGCAAGGGAGGATCTTCTTGAAGCAGTTGATCGCTGCCAGAACTGCCACTTCTTGTTCAGTAAAGGCTGTGGACATAGTGACTTCATGTTCTTCACCAGCTGGAAGCCCAGACCACGTCGTGAGCATGCCATGGTTTCTGTGCCTTCTGCGCTGTTTCCCAGAAAGCAGCTGGGGCTCATTGGACGTGTATGGCACTTCAGTCCTTTACAGATACTTCATTTCTGGTGCTCCTGTTGGGAACTACATTGTGCAGAGAGGGATATTCAGTCATATGCAATAAATCTGAAACTTTCCAGCCATCTCCAGCTACCAAACATCTTAGGGAAAGCAAAGCTGTCCTGTGTGAACACAGGAGGAGGCTGGTCTCCTATGTGATAGGAGAGGGACTACTGTCTGCAGTACTCCTCAGTCTTAAAAGTTCCTAAGTGATCTGCCAGGCTAAAAAAGGGTTGTTGCTTACCTAATAGGTGAGAGTAAGCGGCTTGAGGTAGACACCAGAGAAACCAATTGAAAGCTTTGGGAGATACAGTGTGATGAACACATAACAAACATTAAGAAATGGATTTAAAGTCTTCTGCTTCCCAGATGAGAGCTGCATGAAACCAAACTTTTTGAAGCTTGGTAACATCAAATCCCAAAGGCAGAATAAGGGAAGACCTTGAGAGCAAAGGGAAATTGAGAGGTAGGAGGCAATGTGATTGCTGAGGCAGCTGGATGTGTAACAAATGGGATAAAAATATATGTCCCTGTTGGTGTCTGAGGGGAAGGAAGCAAGAGAGCGGGGGAGATCTGATCTTCTGTGGTGGGTCTGCGGTCTGAGCTGTGCTGAACTCTCCCTTGCCTTTTACTACAGGGAAAGAAAAGTAGAAGGGGAAATACACTGATACAGTCTTTCTGCATAATGTGTGTCTACTTCTATGCATCAGACCAAAAAAATTCAGTTCCTCGTGCATCAGGTCCTGTACCTGAGGAACTCCTTGCCAAAGCATGTGACGGCTGCGAAATGTCAGTATGAATTCCAGGGGAGTCTGGACAAACATTTGGAGGGAGAGATCCATTGCTGGGAGGGAAAGGAGGGTTGCTGATTAGACAAACCACATCAAGCTCAGGAAATCCACTCAACTGAACTGAAAGTGTTTGAAAGCTGTGTGAATGTTAGGGAGGAAATATTTTATCTCTCTGCCCTGTTCTTGCTTTACCTTGGACATTCATCTGTTGCCGTTTTTGGAAAAGAGATTTTGAAGTCTGATCTGACCCAGTGCAGTATCACTCACATCCTTACTGCTGGGCAAGCAAGCTGACAAATTCTTAAAGAAAATAAACCCAAGCTAAAAATCAAGAAACACTTCGCCCCCTACCCCCTCCCGAGACAACCATTTCTGATGCAGTAACTGTAATTGCCAGGAGAGCACACATCTCTGATCCCCCTGCCTCTGCTCTGGGGTTAGCGTTGATGGTTAATGCTTGCACAGCTCAGTGCCTTGAGATTGCTGCCCTCAGAGTCCAGGCTTCTCATGTGCATTTTGAGAAATGCCCATGATAGCTTTTGGTGGATGATAACAGCAAAAAAATAAAAAAGCAGGCAAAGTTTGTTCAGATTTGTGCTTTCCAGCATTAAGCTCACTCCTTGATATCAAAAGAATGAATATTCATGGAATGAAAGCTTGCACTAAGTGGTACAGATTTTTCGGAGCTGTGCTGGCCACAGGCAGGTTTGGAAGAAATTTGTTGAAACTGCTGCACATCAGTCGATTCTTGTTTCTACTAAAGATGGTCTTATTTCTACTAGAGCTGCTCTTGCATTTTTACTCCTAATTCCTATCCGGATCCCTGTAACTAGGGATGTTGTTTTTCAAAGCTGGTAACAGCTGACAGGAGTGGACCGGTTTTGTGGCTTCTAAAGCTTGGTATCACCAGAGGGGCTGTCGATTTGATTCACTTCATCACTGACCAAGATGCTAGAATGAAAATAATTTCTGCAGAGCATGTATCAAGCTGTTGCACTGGAAAAATGTGCACTGGGAATATTCGGAAGTAATTACTAGAAGATAAGAATGGTAACATTAGTGACCTGATTTGTTCAGAAGAGAGGTTACTATGCAGTTTCTGTTGACTTCAACAAAGTGTTGTCTGAAAACCATTTCTTCAGTAATTTGTAGGCTTAAGTTTGGACAGTGATGTTTACACAGCATTGACATGAGAATCTGCAGGTTTTATAATTGTGTTGCTTGTGAACTTCACTGCCAAGTACACTTAGTCTACAGCTTGGGAAAAGCAAAATGTCCAAGAGGAAGGAAAGGTAGAGTTCAGGAGAGCTGAGCATGAGCATTACAGACACAGAGAGTAATGTGGGATGATGTTGTGCTGTTTCTCCTCTGTGGTTGTCTTTTTGGAATCTGTTTGAACGCTTGCCCAAAGAGCACCCATAAATACTTGTGGGAAATTCTGCTTCGTTGGAGTGTTGCTATTTTCCTGGCTAATGAAAATCTGCTGCTTCCCTTGTCATTGAGATCAAGGGATACTCAGCTGAAGTAGTCCTTCAACTTTTCTGTTTAGACAGGGGAATTTGAGAGTATCCTGAGTTAGATGGTTGTGGGCTTTAACTTTTTAACTACTCTAAGCTAATACGGGGAAGTTGGGTTTAGAGAAATAACTATTTGGGAAAAATTTGGAAGGGCAGTCAAAATGTTTTCTGGGATTTTTTTACAGCTTTGAATAATAAATCATTATTGTTATTACTATTATTATTTTTAAGGAACTGTATTCGGTAGTTTGAACTGTAGCTTTCTTGTTATTTCTTATTTCTTCTCTTGTACTTCAGTAAGTTCAAAGAAGTGACTGATATTTGTTGATTTACTGGAGGGTTATGACTACTTAAGACGATAAGATATTGAAAGAGCTGGTGATTAAGATTACTCATTATTTATATTATGGTCTTCATTTTCTTCTGCCAGCACATTGCAAAGCTTTCACGTTTTAGGCTGTGAGCTTTCATGACTCTCTCCAATTTTTCTTACCAAGGTGATTGTTTTGTTAAAACTAAGATTAAACAAGAATAAAATTACTGCAATTTGTCATTGCAACGGAGAGATTTTTTGCACTGTCACACTGAGCATGTCTGCTTCCAAAATGTCTGGAGTGAAAAGTTTAATGCCTCCACAGAATTGGTTTTAAAACTTTCAAGAAGTGGAATGAAAACACGAACACCTTCTCTATGACAGATATAAATTCTAAGTGCTTGTTTGTGGAGCACTTGAAAACTGTAACGGTTATGTGGGCCATCTAATTGGTTCGACAAACATAGGTGGGCAAATAGAAGAATGAGAAAATGAAACAAAGCCAGATGATGCTAAGAAAATACAGTGAATAGACTGAATTCCAGGGTGAGGTGGAGAGTAAGTTACTTCTTTTGTGGCTCCCTGATGGATCCATGGAGATGCTGGGTTACAAGGACGCTCTATAAACTTCATTCCACCCACTCACTAAAGCTATGGAAAACTTCTGGGTGCAGCAGGATTTCTGTGTCAAGCAGCAGTGCTGCACACTGAAAATACCTAATAGTGGGTCGCCTGAGAGGGTCAGTGGGACAATATCAATGATTGGAGTGAACTTACCGATGCTTTCTGTAAAGTATGAATGTAGTTCATGCAATTAAATGAAACTACTGGGACAAAAGTAGTGGATCAGCAATGCTCACTGCCCTTTGTAATATTCAGGAATGAATACAGATGCTGATGATCACTATGACTGAAGCATTTCTTTGGTTTGGAACTTAGGATCACTCAGACTGCATTTTGTCCGTGTGTTATAGCTCCCTTTGATAACAGCAAAAAGATGTGTAACTTCAACTTTCACCGTTATGTCTTGTTTTCTTTCCCACAGCTGTAGGAAAAGTGCTTTCTTTATCACCGGTGCAGAAAGAGAAGGCATATTTGTGTGGGTTTTTTATCCCCTCATCTTCACCAAAACATTTTCCTTTAGTAGCTAATAATATTTAGTATTTATTTCAGTGACTTACATAAATCTGAATTGCATAAACCAGCAGCATCCTTTTTTCTACTGGCTTTTCTTGTGGGAACTTGATGAAATGAACTATCCCACTGAAAAGTTCCTAGAATGAGGAGGACTGTTGTACTGTTCTTCTGATGGTGCAATGAGAGTAATTGGGAGAGTCTCTCAGCTGATTAGTGAATTAGGTAGGATGTTAATTTCCCCCTGAAGATTTGTAGTGTTTTGGAGAGCAGGCTTTTAAGAGCTTACCTTGTGCTCCAGGTATTCATCGAGTCTCAGAACAGAGTCCTTCAAAGTGACTATTGTGGGTGCTGTTGTTGCTGTTGCCAGATGTGTGTTGAACCTGGGGACATGAAAGCAGAGGACCCCCATCAGAGGATGCCATAAGTGTGCTGGCTGGAAGGATGGCTCTTATTTTTTTATACCTGTGTTGCAAGTAGGACAGAAGAAGTCAGCATGGTTCGTGGTTCTTTTTTTTCCTCAGAGGTCACCTCCAGTCTCTTTTTCCCTGTCTAATCTCTAACTCAAGCCAGACACTTTCTGTGTGGGATGATGAAGGAAGGATATAGCTGCCTGTGCTCTCTACTGTTTGCAGTTTTCTCTGCTGTACTCACTTGCTCCTTGAGTCAGTAAATCCTTTCAGTTTTGTCAGGTGGCCTCTTACATGGAAACTTTCTCCAGTGTCCAGTCTCTATGCCTTATCTCTGGAAGAGGTTTTACAAGCTCAGTGTCTTACCCTTGTTTTGTTAAAATACTTGTTTATTTTTAAAACCATGGGACCAAAGAAGAGAGGCTTGTATTAAACAGTACTGATAGTATCTGGAAGATTTTAATGCATTTTGCTTTACAGATAACACTTAGGCTAAAGGCTGGAATTAATAAGGTGACAGGGGAGACAGAGAATTACATTAAACTGGGCACAGGGTCCATGTCTCCCATACCGGTAATTTTCTAAGGACAGAGGGACCTGCTGGCTGAGGCACCAGGGTGGGGGGGAAACTCCCTCTGAAAACACTTTTTCCACTTTGGATGCATGTTTTGGCCTTTTTATTGTCTAGGTTCCGAGTCTGAGCCTCTGAGATGGAAAAAAACCTTGGAGGCTTTTGCATCTGGTTTAAGGAAGAAAAAGCCTCTGTCTGAACCTTAAATAGTAATAACGGGCTGCCCCCAGTTCTTCCTGCTCTACGATGTGAAGTGTATTGTGCAGCAGAGTAATAGAAACACATCTGGATTTTTTCCCATCGGGATTGATACGAATCGCATTAATAAAGCAGCTTTGTAATCTATCTGTAACTGTTTTTCAGTAAGTCATATTTTTCAGATATTAGTGATTGATTTTTATATATATATATACACACACATACACATATCATACAGGTGTACATCAGGTGGCTGTAGCTGGGAGATGGCACCTAAAGCTATATTATCCCATTACACTTAATAGAAGAAAAAAGCCTATTCTCTGGTTGGATGAATTACACTGCTTTGACTACCAGGCAAACTTGAAAATCACAAAACTGCTTCTTAAACTTGCTTCCTACAAGAAGGAACATGCCAAGGTAAATTGTTTAGGCAGTAGGAATTTGTTCATTGGAGAACGTTTCTACCTTCACTGTTTTTTTTTAGTTATGTCCATCTTCTGAATGGTGCAAACTTGGACATCGTGCAAACTTTTCCAACCAAAAGAACTTGTCCAATTTCAAAATGTTCAGAAACAACATCTCTTATGCTTTCAGTCCCCTCTTGGTTTTGCTGCAGAGTTTGCTCTTGTTGCTAGTTTGTATCTTGTTTTCTCAATGAAACTGTAGACTTGATTTGATATTGTCAGTGCTATGCCAGTTTTTTATGTCAAACCCAGATTGTGATGACTTTAAAAAAAATCTTTTGAAAATAACTGACAAAGAAATTCTAAGAAACATGACGAGGGACTATCTGTGTGATTGTCTTTAAGCATCAATTTATGTAGCATACAAAGAAGCTAAACAATTTACTTCTTGTCTGTGTTTCTTTGCATGTATTATCTGCCTGTCTTGTGTGCTGTAGACAAGTATTGGTGCAATGGCTTCTGCAGGCTTCCCCCCCACCCCCCTTACTTTTACTGATTTGCTTTCATTTCCTGTTTGTCTGCAGACAGACTTGTCCTTTGCCTGCATTTTCATTGGGGAGGCTTTCTGAGGAACACCTTAAAGTCACTGTTGGGAGTCGTACTGATGAGAATTTCAACCTACAAAAATATTCAGTAATAATGAGTCAGGACAGAAAATGCATGCAGTTTGAAAAGAATGGTTTCTTTTTATTTTTCCTCAGGTTTCTGAGCCTTTATTAGTTATTGAGGTCTTATTTCCAGCTATTAGGCTAGGAAAATATTTTTTTTATTTGTTTTTGGATTTTTTTAGTGTGAAAGCTGAGATTCTCCCAGGAGTGTGACACATGGAGCTGGGTCCTGTAGAACTTTTCAGAAAATAAGATTCCATGTAAGAAAATCGGAAGAGCTGACAATACCTCTGTTAATGCCATGGTGTGTACTTTGCAGTAGATAAATAATTTCCATACCATCTTAAAAGGAATATTTTGTCTAGGTTCTGAAATGGCATGGATCATTCTGGAAGAATGTGAGCGTTGAAAGAATGAAAACTGTTTTCTCTCAGAACAACCCATCTGTTTCAGTAAAGATGCTTGAAACAGCGACATTTCTCTGCCAGTATCCTCACTCTAGTAAGACTTAGGCAGGAAATTTTTGCTCCAAGCAGATTTTTGACCTGGGGAAGAGCGATATGCCAGAGGTGAAGGAACATCAGGCATTCAGGAGCTGAATGGATTACAAAGTCCAATCCCCTGCCTGTGCAGGCACCAAATCATACAACCCCTTTCATAAACTGACTAAGCTTCACCTCAAATAATTTCTTTTGCACTTCCCTGTTCTGTCGGCTTCCATCACAAACTTGTTTTGGAGCTTACCAATTTTAGATGTTAGTGACCTTATTTTCATCTTCAGCTGGTTGTGTCACGATCAGGTCATACTCATTTGTCTTTTGTGCCTGTTTGTTAAAAGAGCCTCAATAGCTATTTTCCTTCCACGCTGCATCCCCTGTGCTGTACGCAGCCAGAGCAGTCACATCTGTTCTGTGCTTGTGCTGAACAATATGTACGTTTTTGGTTGAGTTGATGATTGAAGGCTCTTTTTCGTCATTGCCCTGTTCTCTACATATGTACCAATTTTTTTTCAGCTTTCTTGGTGTACTTGCACAAAAGCTATATGTGCTGGCTAATCTAGATGGAAGAATTCAGTATTCCAGGCTCCTCCTGCAGTGGCATTATTATGTGTTATGAAGGCTGCTAAAGATTTCGTTACTCCTTTCAATGCTTTAAAATATGAAAATTGCTCTTATACAGTAGGATAACAGAAAGTTAGATATATACATTAAATTATGTATTAGGTGAAAGCAAGATTAGAGGTTTTTGAAACAGTGATGTGCAATTTGATGTGTTCTACCTGCTGTGAGTTCTGGAAAGTCAGACTTGGTGATGGGAGTGGGAATAAGCAGAGGGTAGGCAGGATCACTGGTAATGGCACGGCTGTGGATTGACTTTTCTTTGCAAAGCAGAATAAAGAGTAAACAAAGTTCAGTCACTGCATTTTAACTGACCTGTTAATTAGTATGTACGACAAAGGACAACAGATAAGTGATGGAAGCTGTGCCCATGTCGCGGTTTCAGCTGGGATGGAGTTAGCTTTCTTGCTAGCATCTAGTGTGGGGCTGTGTTTTGGATTCAGGATGACAGCAATGTTAACAGTGCACTGATGTGTTTGATTGTCAAGGTCTTTTCTGCTCCTCACACTGCCCCACCAGCAAGTAGGCTGGGGGTGCACAAAGAATTGGGAGGAGATGCAGCCAGGACAGTTGATTGCAACTGGCCAAAGGGATATTCCACACTAGGTGTCATCATGCTCAGTATTTAAAGCTGGGGGAAGCAGAAGGAAGGGAGGAATGTTCAGAGTTATGGCATTTGTCTTCCCAAGTAACGTTTATGTGTGGTGGAGCCCTGCTTTCCTGGAGATGGCTGAACACCTGCCTGCTGGTGTGAAGCAGTTGATGAATTCCTTGTTTTTTTCTGTGCTTGCATGCTTGGCTTTTGCTTTACCTATTAAACTGTAGTTACCTCAACCCCCAAGCTTTTTTCTCACTTTTCTGATTCCCTCCACCATCCCTGTTTAGGGGGGAGTGAGCGAGTGGCTGTGTTTTCCTGGTTGCTGGCTGGGGTTAAACCATGACAGCCCATCATCTGCAGTTTTCTGGAATGCATGTTATATCTTCACCAGAAAAACCAGTTTCCCTGCCTTTTGTGAGTGCAATGTTGCACGGCAGCAATTAGCCTAGATGAGTGCTGTCCTATTCTTTTTCATTAGAAAGAGCAATCTCCTTCCTGTCCCAGTGGAATGTGAGCAGGAACATAATTGTGCTAAGTGTAGGCCAACCGGCAAAGTTGCTGGCTGGTATCTTCCACGTGAGCTGACTCTTTCTGCTAGGGGGAAGGATTGGACCCTTTCTCCTTCCCTCCTCATCTCATTTTTTATTTGCACAGAAGGCTTTGAAACTCAGGCAGTAATTACAGTCTGCTTTTGCTTGCCTTCATCATGTTTCCAAATACCATGTAATCTCATCTGTTTGGCTCAGTGCTCCCTCAGAAGGCCTTGAACACCCCACCTGGCTTCTGGTAGGAAAAAGTAGCTGTAATTCAATCTTGCATCTTTGACAATAACACATGAAAAACAAACTGTGACATCGAAATGATGTTAGGAGACTGGTTTTTAAGCTAACATAATTCTACGCTGTCTAGAAGTTGGCTTTTCACCCTTGCATAGTTGTGTTTTCATATTAGAGGGTTTGGTGAGCAATGACAAATTTTGCACATTGTCTTATAAGCTGCACCATGAGGCAGGTCAGGACAAAGTTTCTGCCTTGTCTGAATTTTATAGCTTGGGAATTTTTTTGCCTTTTTTTTTTCCCCCAAAAAGGAAGCTAACCTTTAAACCAAGCTTCTTGTTATTTTTGTGTGTGCTTGTGCAGTTTTTCTTTTTGTCTGAAGCATTTGGAGAATCAGTAGGAAAGTCTGAGGATTTGGTTGAAGCGGTCAATCTGCTTTCTTTTTGTCTTTAGTAGTTTCTCTCAAAATTATTCAGTCCCCAAAGTGATTATTTGCATTATATAGAGACACTAGGTAAGTTGTTCAGGGCACTTTGTTAGACCTTATGCATGTCAGGACATAGTCAGCAGGAGGTACCAAGCTGATATTAAATCAGCCTTTGATTTTTGTGCTTTGTTGGTGCGTAAGCACAGGATATTAATGACTGGAGAAAGGTTAAACTTTACGTGTCTTCCTGTTTATCACAAAGATACTGGGTACAAACAGAAAGAGGTTTTGGCAGGCAACAGGCTTGCAAAATCCATGTGCTGCTTATCTGCAGTTATGTTTGTACAGAAATTTGATTACCGTATACGAAGGTAAGTATTTCAGAATCCCAAAGAGTCTAAGGGGTAGCTCTTGATTCTCAACTGCAGCAGACTGTAGCTTGGGCACTTGGTTACATCCCAGCAACATTGTCCCAGTGTGAAAATGGTTTTAAAAGAAATAGACCTGTGCAAAGTTTTGAAAGATCATCTATTGAATTTTCCTTCTTAAATGAAAAAGCTATGACTAACCTATGCTTGACAGATGCAAACTTGTTCTTAAAAATAATACAATGAAATCAGAAACTAGTGTAGTTGATGCAGATTCTGTAAGCTGTGTCCAGGCAATAGATTTCAATGTGTAATAATCCCAAGCATAAGAAACCTCTTACTAATGTTTAATTTAAGTTTCCTTTGCTGCATTTTAAGCTCAGGGCTACTACTTCTATTTACCAGGGACATGGAGATATTACCTTTCTCTTTTGTAGCAGCCTCGTAATTTTTAACAGCTTACCATGTCTTCTTTCATTTTTTTCTTCTCTAGACTAAACAAATTCATTTCTTTCTAGCTTACCTCAGAGATCATGTTTTCTATTCCTTAGATCTCTTTCACAGCTCTCCTACAGCCTGTTTCCAGTTTATTCATGTGTTTTGCGTGAGACCCATGGTCATTGAGCTGATGCTTTCTGATCCTGAATAAAGTGGAGTACTTAACAGGTTTCACAGCTGTGTTACTTACATTTTTTCACTCGTGATAGGATGTTTATCTTTTCTGCAAAGGTATGACAGTGTTCTGTGCATGAACCACAGCGCAGAGTATGAAGGCCCTTTAAGAGATGTTGGAGCAGCTGGTTCAGCTCTAAATAGAGCAGTGAGCAGGCAATGGGAAAATGCCTGCAGTGATGAGTTTAAACAGCCTACTAGTTGGTGGAGACAAAGAGGACAAGAAGGCTGATGATGTTCCAGATACTTTCTTCTGGCAGAGCTGCAAAGGAACAAGTGATTACACCAGCACAGAAACAGACAAAACCCAAATGCTGGTTATTAGGAAAGGGCAGAGAGCAAAGCCAAGCAGTGTCATACCACTGCACAGTTCAGTGGCATCTGTACAGAGAATGGCCAAGTAGTTGGGGACTTTTCAGCCTGAAAGGGACAACTGTAGGTACGCTCAGGGTCTGTAGGTACAAATAGCACAGGAGAAGATGACTAGGGATCAGTGGCTCGCTATCTCTTCCAGAGAGGAATTAGGGGTCTCTAATGACAGTAGTAGGGTACACTGACCCAGTGTGGCCATTCTTCAGTACGAAGTTATCTTTACAGCATTATATGATTTTCTTCTAAACTATTTCTGCAGTTTGTTGAGATCAACTCAATGTTTGGCCTAATCTCTACTGTTAGAGATTTTCTTCTTGCAGCCATCCTTTTTTTTTTTTCTTGGCTCTTTTATTTGCTGATTTATTAAAAGTAGTATGTTGGTTGTAGGATGGGGTTAATCCTTATTAATGCCGTTTCTTAAATTTTTCAGCTGCTTGAGGAATCCTTGAGCTGCTTGGATTTTTGACAGAGGATTAATGTCAATAAGAGATGTGAAATCAGGACATCACAAGCCTCCTCATTCACTATGCTGTCACACCATGCTGCTCCCCAGAGAAGGGGGAGGCAAGGGAGAGAACATACATCTAGGTCTCACTAGGGAGAGAAGGGAAAAGGTTAGTTTAGATTTTCTCTCCTTACTTTTATAAATTCCTCTATTGGAGCTAATTATTCAGTACTTGAGTGCATTGGTTTGTATTTTGACCTTTTTATTAATAAAATTGGTAGATTTTGTGCCTTCTATCTAACTGTGCATGCTTTTGAGCATAAGCTAACAAAAGAGAGGATAGAAATCATGCTGTGGAAAAAAAAGTCATTCTTTTGTGTGCTTTGTTTTTTGTTTTAACAAAAAAAAAGGCTGTATACGCCCTTTTAGAAGTGCAGTGTGCAGGTTATGTACATGAGGTTCTAGCAGCATTTTGGTATTTTCTTTCAGCTTCCAGTTTTTCTTTGCTGCTAAGACTCTCTAACTGAAGAGGAAACAAAAGGGCAGGGTGTCTTAAAGAAGGAGGGGGGAAGAAGAAAGGAAAGAAGTATCTGAGAAATAAGTCCCCGCTGGAGCTTAGTGGCTGCCAATCTCCCTTTCCTTAGTGTCATGGTTTCTAGAAACATGGTGCCATCTTCTCTACTCTTTCAGGGGCTTGGCCTTATCTTCCTCCTTCATTTTTCTAGACCAAGACTATTGATCAGTTTGTTTATTTTACTTTCTTTCTGGTCTAGTTTATTCCCTTCTACACTTGTGTGTATTAATTGCCTTGAAAGCAGCAGGTAGGAGTAGGGAGCCGATTCTAGTCCAGATTAAATATCTGAAATTGTTCGATAGCTGCTTTGATAGAGGCGGTGCTACTCTAGGATTTGCAACGTACTTTGGGAAGCTAATGCTGCTGATGTTGATTGAACACCTCAGCACACATCAAAGAGGAGTAGCTGTAAACAGGTCTGTGTATCAAGGACAGAATGGAAATGGTCAGAAAACTTGTCTAGGGAGCTTCAAGCAGGCTGGTTCAGCCCTCCAGGTAGAAATGGTTTTGAGTCACAACTCTTTTTACTTGTCATATAACTGGAAATGTAATTTTTTTGTGTGGCATAAGCTGTAATCTCCTAAGAACAAGTGTATATCAAGCTTTCTTGTGTATATAGATTCATGTTTAAGAATAATTTCCTGGCAATACACATCCCTTCACTGTGTGCAGTGACAAATTGTATTGGAGATTTTGTATAAGGAATGTCTTTGTATAAAGAACGCAAACTTGAGAGCTGGGAGAGGTTTGGACTGTACCTTTTAATTGCCATATCCAGCATTTCATAGAATCGTTTACATTGGAAAAAACCTTTAAGATCATTGAGTCCAGATTTTGCCTGTTTAGATGTCATTTGCTGTTCTATTGGGGTATCCCATTCAAACTTGTGATTTTAGATGCTTGGCATTTCTCTCCAAAATTATACAGGTACCTCAGGTACCCAACTTTCTCACCTTTTCAATGGCTGTTGTGTGCTATGGGGTTGCGTTATGTCTGTTTTGGAGTGTGAAGTGGGGTAGATAGGAAGTGGTTAAAATTCAAATTTGAAAAAATCAAAGCCCTGGCCTTGTGTGCTGTTTGCCCACAGAGCACAAACCTATTTCCATTCCGGAGCTGTGGTTGTCAGTGAAGCCCACCTGCCTTTAGGCAGCAGCGGCAAACGATTCGGGTAAAACGCAGCACCCTGTAGATCAGCAGATCATCTGCTCAGTGGATACAAAATTGAACATCGTTCAGAAACATTTACTTTTTCTGTTTGACAAACTCCCACACATTCCTTGGAATGTATTTTAGGTGCTCTGCAGAGAGCATTCCCATGGCCTGTTTCAAGCATATCCTGATATTTCCTGAAGGGTCCTAGAATACGCCAGACACGCTTCAGAGCCGAGACAGAACACCACGCTCCTGGAGAGGTCTGGCAGACACCCTTTCCCTGTCACTGCTGGACATCGGTTCTGGCCTGCTCTAATTTATTGAGGTGGCAAAGCACTTTTCATAGCTCATGAGCTTACAGCATTCATGATTTCTTAATATTTCCAAAACAGAATTGCCTTCAAGATTTATGGGAGCTGAATATCCTCTAATTTGCTCTTTTTTTCTCCCCATATGGATGTAATATTTCCCCTAAAACTGTTCCTCCTGCCTCTTTCAATGAAGCAAAAGTACAAATTAAAAGTCAGTTTCTCTATCTTTGTGTACAATGTTGTTAAATATTACCAAATAATAGTAGGTGATCTAAGGATATTGTGTTCTTTGCTAGAAATATCTTGAAGTTTTCTTGTAGCAAATACAATAACAAAGCCAATGGTCATTTCACCCTTCTCTTTGGGCATCACTTTGGTCACCACTTTGGTCACATGCAGAAGGGACATATAGAGCATCAGATGAGTGCTGCTTCAGCTGCTTTTGGGAAGTCCCCTTTGGCCTCAGGGAGTTCCAGGAGGAGCTGACCTTCCTCCTGGTTTTACCAGGCACCTTGTAAAGGAGAATCTACATTAGGGACAGACATTCAATACTTCTATGTCAGGCTACCATAAACTGTCTTTTCCTGGTGTATAATTTGCAAATAGACTACTTATTTGCATCTATAAATATTACCAACTTTTGAACTGACACCTGACCTTACAGCCTGTACCTTCTTTTTTGTGCAGTGCTCTTAACTAGCTATGTTTTTTATTTCCACTGCACTACTTTGTAGCATTATTGTAGGGAATCTTCTTGTTCAGATCTGCGACCCTCAACATAAGAAGGATGTGGACCTATTGGACTGAGTTTAGAGGAGGCCACGGAGGTGATCAGAGGGGTGGAGCACCTCTTCTGTGAAGACAGGCTGAGAGAGCTGGAGCTGTTCAGCCTGGAGAAGAGAAGGCTCCGGAGAGACCTTATAGCACATTTAAATAGCTGAAGGGGGTTTGCAGGAGAGTGAGAGCTGGGGAGGGACTCTTTATCAGGGAGCGTAATGATAGGATGAGTGGTAACAGTTTGAAACTGAAAGCAGGTAGATCTAGATTAGCTGTTAAGAAGAAATTTGTTCCTGTGAGGGTGATGAGACACTGAAACAGGTTGCCCAGAGAAACTGTGGATGCCCCATCCCTGGAGGTGTTCAAGGCCAGGCTGGATGGGGCTTTGAGCGACCTGGTCTAGCAGGAGGTGTCCCTGCCCCATGGCAGGGGGATTGGAACTCAATGATCTTTAATATCCCTTGCAACTCTAACCATTCTATGATTCTTGAGAGGAGAATAAAACCTGTTCATATATATGTTTGATGAATCGTAGAATCATAGAATTGTCTGGGTTAGAAGGGACCTTTAAGGTCGTCTAGTCCAACCATTGACCTAACTCTGAGTATAAACCGTCACTAAACCATGTCACTAAGCACTATGCCAACCCATCTTTTAAATACCTCCAGGGATGGTGTCTTAACCACTTTCCTGGACAACCCGTTCCAATGCTCAATAACCCTTTAAGTGTAAAAATTTCTCGCAATATCCAATCTGAACCTCCCCTGGTGCAACTTGAGGCTGTTTCTTCTTGTCCTGTCATCTGTTACTTGGGAAGAGAGACCAACCCAAACCTCTCTACAGCCTCCTTTGAGGTAGTTGTAAAGAGTGATAATGTCTCCCCTCAGCCTCCTCCAGACGGAACAACCTCAGCTCCCTTACCCTCTCCTCATAAGACTCACTCTCCAGACCCGTCACCAACTTGGTAACTCTCCTCTGGACCCGCTCCAGCACTTCAGTGTCCTTATTCTAGTGAGGGGCCCAGAACTGAAGAAAGTACTTGAAGTGAGTACAGAGGCATCATCACTTCCCTCCTCCTGCTGGCCATGCTATTCCTGATACAGGCCAGGATGCTGTTGACCCTCTTGGCCACCTGGGCACACTACTGACTCATGTTAAGCCAGCTGTCCACCAACACCCCCAGGTCCTTTTCTGCCAGGCAGCTTTCCAGCCACTCTTCCCCGAGCCTGTAGCATTGCTTGGAGTTGTTGTGACCAAAAGGCAGGACCTGGCACTTGACCTTACCAAACCTCATGCAACTGGCCTTGGCCCATCAATCTAACCTGTCCAAGTCCCTCTGTAGAGCCTTCTTATGCTCAAGCAGATCCACCCTTCCACCTAGTTTGGCGCAAACTTACTGAGGGTGCATTCGATCCCCTAATTTAGATCACTGAAGCATCAAGGATTTTCCTGAAGATTACATGACACTGGAAACCAGAGTAGCTGGTGACTTAACAATCCAAGTGACCTAACAAACCAGCCCAAAGGTGCTGGTGAGTCCCAGGCAGTACCATCACCCTTCACTGTAGCTGCTGCTTGGGGAGAATGGGGACTATTCTGTGGGACCTGACTTCTGCTATTAGTTCAAGTAGTGGCTGCAGAGGAAGAGCTGTGAACATCAGGTGCCATTCAGGTTATAAAAGCTCTTAAATTGTATGAGAATCCTGCAAAGATTCCTCCTCTTGATGTTGGAAGGAGGTGGAAATAACTCCTTGGAGACTTGCCAGAGTAACAAAATATTACATTTCAGAGCACCCACATGCTTGAAAAAACATTGAACTAATTTGTCAGGTTATTGAAGGTTTTAGGATATTTTCAGAGTATTATTGTATCTCTTTCTTCTCTCCTCAATAGGCCTGTGGATTTTTGTTTTTTGCGTAAGATCTTCAGAAGCCCCAAGATATCTAACACATCTTCCCCACCTTTTCACAGATAAAGTTATATAGATTTTTATTTTTTTTATCCTCAGCTCTGGAAAAACATTCCTCTCCCTCTAGATCAGCTGTGTGATTTGTGCATCCAACTTTTATCATTATAGAAAAGTTACCTGATTGCAGTAGCATGGAGTTGCGTGGTGAGAGCAAAAACAGCCTGAAGGGAGGGTTAAACCAGTCTGTCACATCTATCCCACTGCCAGTACCCAGGTGAGCTGGGCTGCATCTGGTTCAGATACGTGTACATTGCCTTTGCTGTAAGGCTTTAGTGGAGAGGTACTCTCTGACTCTGAACATGCGGTACATTCCTTTCTTCATTTCTGTAACACGATGTGATTGATTTTGGTCCAGAACATCCCTGCTGCTGTTTTGATATGATAGGAAGAGCAGATTTCTGATAGTACTAGCATGTTTTCTAGCCGTGATCTTGATACTCTCAGAAATAGTCCCGTATGAAAATTAATATTTTTGTAGTTTCTTTTGCTAATTGTTTCCTTCCACTGTACTAATTGTTTCTAGAAGAAACAATTTTTTAGTAGCTGCTGTGTATGTCTGTTGAGGGTGTAATTAGGATAATATATTCCCCATAATGACACAATTAAGAAGGACTAGTTCTCTCTTTTGTAAATGAGTTTGGATAGATCACAACTGTTTGGTTTGGCAAGGACCTCTCTTGAATCATTTATGTGTTAATGAATGCAGAATAAAACACCTACATCTGTAGTGAATTTCCATTCTCTGTAAGCTCAGTGCTACTTCATGATCTGAACTGCTTCCTTTCTTGCCTGTGTTACGATAGCTGTTGTGTATAGGCATATGAGTGAGGCAGAAGCAGCCATGAGAGCAGATAACCCCAGCCTCCCTCTCCACATGCATTTCCCCAGTGCATTTGTACCACCACAGACCAGCAGGGTTATATGTAATGAACAATATAAAGGCAACTCTGCACCCCTTCCTCACACACTCACGTAGACAGCACATGAACTGGTTTTGTGGTTACAAAGCTGGGAGGAAAGCTGCCTAAGCTCTGGTTGCAATTTGCAGCTTATTGTCACTAAATTAATAGCCAAACAATAGTGTGGAAGTTCTAGATCGCTGAGTGGAAGTGATTGGCAGGCTCACAACTAGAGTGTTTTGGGTGTCCTCATGGCACAACTTGAGACAGATTTGTTCCACCAAGCGCCTTTGGGCAAAAAGAAAAGCTTCCACATTACTGTATTGCTGGTAAAAATGTAGAATCAACACCTGATTATGGTTTCTCTTAGCCTCCCTACAAAAATTTATCCTTCCTAGTTCAGGAGTTAATTTCTCTCTCATTTTGGTTTTCTCAGGTTCTCGAAGCCGGCACCAATGTTCTTGGATGATTCCTTCAGGAAATGGGCACGTATCAGGGACTTTGTACCCCCCTTTGGCATTAAAGGACAAGGTATGAGAAAACTCTACAATGTTGGAAAAGGTGGTCATTCTGCAGATGCCACATCTTGGTTTTCTGTATTGAAAGCTCAGGCAGTCCCTTGGGCTCAAATTTTCTCCTGTTCCAGAGGAACACTGTACTTGTAGCTCTCAAGCTCAAAGGGCTTTCACAGCTGGAAAGTGGACCTTAGAGGCTTGTCTTAGGGAGAATGGTTTAGCACATGGTGAGAGTTAGTGCAACAATGGCAATTCAGATGTACCATCAGATGTGCCATCTGGAAGAAACATTTTGACATTGCCTGCCGTAGCATCTTGTAGCATCTTGACTGACAGCAGAGAGTCCAAACTGATTTAAAGTACCTGTTGGTAATCCTTTAGAGAATAGGAAGGACTCCTCTTTCTGAGTATTGGAGCTTTGGGACTGGCCACTGCTTACAAATCTTTTGGTTGTATAATTATTTTATAGTTGTGCTGTTTGTAGACTTGTATAACAAATAGGAAAAATTTGTTCAGATGCTTTGGTGGTGGTTTGTAGTATGCCCTGTTCTCCAGCTGGAGCATGGCAGCAAAGACTGTCACTCAGGTACGCTGTGGGAGAGCAAGAGTGGTGCTGGTGGTGGTGAGATGGGATCCAGTAGCCCACCCAGCAAATGGTATGTTTTGTGAGTGACATAAGCTCCTTGGATCCTGCGTGTGCCACCAAAGGCCTCTCTGGGTGAGTTGTGGTGGAGCAGAAGGGTTACAGTCATAGCAGTGCTTTGTTGCAGGCCTCCTGAAGTCTGATGTATTTATGAAGAAGCACTTGCAGCATTGCATCAATAGCCAAGATTATTATTTTTTTTGTCCACTGACAAACTCAAGATTACAGATGACTCCCAGAAGATCAAAATACCTGGTGGAGTAAGGACTGCAGCCGCAATAGGCCTGGGTCTGTCCCTCTCCCTGGAAGCAGATGTGGTAGTTGTCAGAACAATCTCTGATCGAATCAAGGGCTCTAATGACAAATTTCTTTTGGCTTGCATCAATTCCCTTCTTTGTTTTGTATATGTCCATTCCTTGTCCAGTTGGTCTTTTGCAGCTCAATAGGCAACTAATTACTGTCCTCTAAATCAGCCAGCAGAGTTCGCAGCAAAGAAATAACAGTGGCAGTACACGTAGAAGGCTGCATTGACTGCAGGAAGGCTTGTCCCAGTCTAACAGACACACAAGGTGTACAAAGCTAGGGCAAGCTGCCTGATCAACATGGAGGTGGGATTTGCAATTGCACATGATGTCAGCTAGACCTAATAAAAATCATTCCGTTAAACTGAATCCAAATGGAGAAATGCACCAAAAGGGGATGACGGAACGGCTCTGGCAGCCTTCTCCCTGGGTTTGTTGCCAGCTTGTATCACCACTGCAATGTTATGTAAATCTGGTGTTTTATACTGGATTTCCTCATTTAAAAAGAGAAATGAGAAATTGCCATTATTTAAATGGCTGTGAGCTGAAGCCATGGGACGGAAACCGTTGAATGGGTTATTTTTTTTAATGCCCTCCTGGGACTGAATTTTTTGTGCCAAGTTTCAGTCTGGAGCAAGTTCTGTGTGTGGGAGGGTTGAATTATAAATCTCTGTAGCCCAGGATTTCTAATGGCCGTGCTGACAGGCTGTGAGTCCTAGCGATGCGAATGGCGCCCTTTCATGTTACACATCACTTGGAATTCTTGCATCAGTCTTTTCTGGCTGTCCCATGGGATCTATTCTGGCTCAGCTGAGTGATTGGATGATGGGATCAGCACCTCATTAGGGCTTTCAGTCAGGGCAATCTAATGATATCCAAACAACTGACCCAGGCAGGCAGCGTGGAGCACAGTCACGTGCTGCTGCGAGATGAAGACTATCAGAGCTGGGATGTGCATGGGAAAAAGAGTAGTCAGGGTGGCTGAGAAAGGGTAGAGAGAGACGTGCCTGTGTTGAAACAGACGGGCCAGGAGTTCTGCTCTGTGCGTTAGGAAGCCCTGTGACACCATCAGCTGGGATTTCTGACGTGCATCACACTGGGAAAGGCCATCGGTGTTTATAGACACCGACTGTAGCTGGGTTGGTAATGGGAAGATTTTGCTGAGAACTCGGTGAATATCGTCCATATCATCCGGTGTTTTCAAATCACTGTGATCTAGTCCAAGCACCAAATGGCTTTTTATGTGTGAAATACAGCTACAGGATGAGCTCACTTTCATTTATACTGCATGTTCCAAGAAACTCCTAGAAACTAATCTGTGGTAGCTTGAAAGTACTAAAGTTATGAAATCAAGAGATTCTTAGCAGTTTGAAGGCTAATCCACCATTTCTGCTTTCTCGTGTTAAAGTTTCTCTCTCGGACACTTAGCTAAGTTTTTCTTTACTTTGTCTCTGGAAAGAACTGAAAGAAGTCCTTTTTCATCCATCACTTGATGTTTACTGCTCCAAGAAAGAACAATTCCAAGATTGCAAAAGCAAGTCTTGCAATCTTCAGGGGAAAGCAGCTTTTGAGGAGCGTTGTCTGCTGAGCTGCACTAATTTGAAATAACACATCCGTATAAATTACATGTAAAAGAGTAGAAATGGCCCTGAAATTTTCAGGAAAGGACTACTTCTCTTTAAAGGCGATTATATCAAGGAGAAAGCAGTATGCTGATCATTTTGACACAGTTCATCAGGGATCTTCATTTTCTTCAAAACAAATCTGATTTCAAAGACAAGCCTTCCATCTCCAGATTCTACAAAGTTCTTAGTATAACATAGAAAGCATGTTTGTTCTTGAAAGAATGTTCTCTCCTTTCCTCCATTGGTCATTTTCTCATTTGGCTGTTAGCCACATGCAAGGGGGTTTTATGACCTGAGTGCTCCACTCTCTCCAGGAGCAATTGTGTGTAGAAAACCTCAAGGTGAATGAGGTTCTGAATATGAAAGTTTTAGACTTTCCCCCTTAATGGTGCCTGTTCTGAAATGGACTATTGCAGTAGGAATAATGCATGTCTTATGTTAGATTGGAAACTGCTGCTGTTGTTGATTAACCACCTCTGTGATTACTTGTCTGCTAGGAAAAAGAAGCACAGGAATACCTGCTAGGTGGTGACCCCACTGCTTTATGAACAGGACTTTCTGAGATGAGGTACACAGTAGGAAATCTTGTGCAAACTCATTTTGAAAAGTAGTCTCTGAGTGTCCGCAGCAAGGTATAAGAACTAGATGAAGAGGCATTTATAATGTTGTACCTTCTTCTTAACCTGTTTTAAGCGGGTGGAGAGTTTTGGTACTTGTTGACTCTTCCTCTCTTCACCAAAGATTGATCATAACTGATCCCAGTCTCCAGCGACCTGGGCTCAAAGTGGTGCTGAGAATTGTCAGGAGAGTTGTAGCTGGTATGGCAGATTGAAGGTGTCAGTGCATTCATCACAGATGTCTCTAGCCCTTTGTGGGAACTCTTGCTCTCTCTGTGTAGAGAATAGGGAAACTAATAGACATACCATATCTCTGAGAAGGTGTGAGTGTATTTGTTCATAGGTTTAGTGCCACCAAGGGTCGCTACACCTAGTTTAGCCTTGTGTGCAACAGAGGCTCTAGGTTTCACCCAGTGACTTCTGCAGCTGGCTATGAATGCATGAGGTTGTCTTCCAGAGTCTAAATCAAGATTTTCTAAATGATGAATGACTACCATGTTGTCAAATAGGCGAGTGTCATATTTACTGCACTTACTTTAAATAATGAGACCTTTAGTGCCGTGTTGAGCTTTGTTCTCTCCTTCTGTGTGACTTGACAGACTCTAGAAAAGGGGTGTGCTGGTATGAGTGCTTGGAAATGATGACTCCATATCTATTAATAAATAAAATGACTGATCTCTGGTCCTAAAGGCAGTTGAGCTCATTGTTCAAANCAGAAGAGGGTGGCTGGATCCAGGCTTCCTATCGAGAAAGGTCACTGGCCTGTATTAGCCTGTGACCTTATGAATGCGTGAGAATTATAGGGGAGGATATTTGTTGGCCCTGATGAAAACCATTGGGGAGCTGTGCTAACGCTTTAATGGTATGGACTCGTGTAGGGCAGTGTGTCTGCTGCTGCTTTGTTTATTAGTGTGTATATAGCCAAAGGGAGGGATGTCATTCAGGAACACGATGAAATTAGTTAACCTTAAGAGTTGTTGAGAAGATCAAACTATAACAAGAAGTTGGAACTCTAAAAGCTACAAATGTCAAGATGTCTTGTGGGGGACAGCTCAGGCTGCTGAGCACCCTCCTGTGTCCCAGGCTATTGTTTTGGCATTAACTGGACGGTTGGAGTGCCTCACACGTTTCACCATTTGTGAGGGTATGATTTGTTTGTAGGAATTCTTCTTGCCCAGCAGCCACCAAGCATGCTTTTTGCAGCTTTTTCTGTTAAGAGGAAGGAGACTGCAGCAATCTCAGGCTCTTAAACGAGCTAGTTTGAGATATTTTTTTTAATTGAAATTGAAATTCCTTCTTTTGTATTTTTACCCTTCTCTAGCAGTGCTTATATCAGTTTAATATATGGAAGTACAAATGTACACATGCTCTCCATATTGTTGCAGAGATTTTCTAGCATGTGCACTACTTTCAGGGTTAAATTTGTCAATGAATAAGCAATGGAAAAATTGTTTATAGTGTTAGTGAGATTATTAATCCCAGAGGGCCTCCTCCCCAAATTTACCTCTGTAGCTAAAGCAAGAGTTATTTGGAGAAGGGCAACAAACAGGACTGGAGAAATACCTGACTATTAATAGAATTTCTCAGTACATGTGGCTTAAAGAATATAAAAGACTTTCATAAGAAAGAGTAGCTATTGTCTGGCATCCTCTCTGTGTAATGAGGACGGAAGAGTTGCTGCAATTTTTAACTTAAGTGAAAACATATGGCACAGCATACACTAAAAAAACTAAACAAACATGATCCATGTAAAATCTCTTCTATACATTTAGTCAGTAATTGTGTAGTTGCTTAGCAGTAATTATAGGTCTTCACTTCTACCTTTGTTCCTTCTAGATTGTTTTAAGCAGAGAGGCTGCTTTGTTGGCCCTGACTCGGTTTGTCTTTGAAGGTGATATTTGTTTCTTAGGGAGGGAATGTCAAGACATTCACCATCTCAGAATTTGCCTCCCACCAGGAATCTAGGGAACAATTTCTCCCCCATGGTGATAAGAAAATATTAAGAACATGTTTGAAGTGCTACAGTTTTATCAAATGTAGTACATAGTACTGGCCAGGAGACTTCATATCTTCATCTGTACAAGAGGGACATCTGGAATTGGTGACACATTTGGTGACAAAGAAGTCAAGTCTTTGCCGAGAGCACCAATGCTAATAGATGTATTGTGCAACAGTTAATTGTTCTTGTATTTGGTTTTATTTGGATGTTTTCTTTTGTGTTAGTCCTTCTGGGAAGAATCATGGTTCAGTGCTGCTTAGCAGTGATTTCATGAGTCTCATGGGGGAGATGTCATTCATCTTCACTGAAAATGTTGGGTTTTGGGGCGTGCAAAAGTTGGCATATCAAAATGTTATCAGGAGAAAATCTCCTCTCTTTCACGCATGTCCTTTTTTTTTGCATAGCTTTTTCTTCCACATTAACTTTCTTGGCATGAGCAATACTTTATCTCTGAGAAAACATATTCACTTGGACATCACAATTGAAATTTACAGCTGACCCAGAGAAAAACTATCAGAAAAGTAGGTCTTCTCCAGCCTACTCTTCCAGCTTTTTTAGAGTACCACATGCAAACACCTCCTCTATGTTTAACTGGATCTGCTTGGTAATAAAGTGTCTCTCTTCTACTTTAATTCTCTAACCTTGTCTTTAGGTTTTTAGCTGTGCTCAGTTGTACAGATGATTTTTCCTACTGTGAGAATTTTTTGTTCTTCTTGTGTTCTTCCTTAACAAATAAACCAGGAGGAGCACAAACATCTGTAGCTGTTAGTTCTCTTCAGAGTAGGTATTAACACAAAATTGTTGTTGTTTCTTGAGTTTGAGACAGATTTCTGAACTAGTTTCCACTAGAATTTTACATTTCACCAAAATTGGTAACAGTTGCCATTATCACATGGGAATATATCTATAAAAACATTTCAGTTTCCCAAGGGAATAAGGCTGATTTTATAGCCTCGAGAAACTAAATGAGAGGTTTGAAGGGAAAAACTGTATAAGTTTCAGAAAGGTAGAAGATCAGCTTTTCATTCCTGAATAAAGTCTCTAAAGGGAAGTTATATTGTGAATTTTGAAGTTAAATCAATTCTCACCCTTGAGCTCTCTTGATGAAAGTAAACCCCTCCAGGGCAGTCCCTTCTTTCAATCAAAATTGATGCTTTGCTCTTGAATCTGCTTAAAGAATAGTCTTTTCCCCAACCCACTGAGAAGGGTAATGTGCCCCGAGTTTGCAGTTAATTGGCTGACTCCATATTAGAGTTCTTCCCAGAAGTGCTGAAGTGCAGTTGAGACATGGATGTTATTCCTGTCTTTTACCTCCTAGAGGGAAGAACAGGTCTTCTCTGGCTGTTGTGTTTTGAAGTGCCACATCTTAATGTTTCTGCAACAGTCAGGAGGATTAGAAATCCCTGTAGTAGTTACTGAGGCTTTTGACCTTGAAGACATTGCCTGGCCACCTGTGAAGGGGCATCAAAAACACAGCAACAACAGGAAGAAAAGCCCTCTATAACAACTGTATTTATTTTCGTTCTTGTCTTTGGACAGCACATTGTGAATCTTTCAAGGTCCATTTTCATTTGGCGTGAACTAGCCTGTTTCTACAGGCTTTATTGCTTCCTGTGCATCAGACTTGAGTTCGGATCAAAATGGTTAATGCATGGTTATTGCAAAATATTGCCCGTTTTTTGGCATAATTGTTTTTTAAATTAATGTTCCAACTTTCCAAGCCCTGGGATTATGGTGGGAACTAAACTTGTATTCTGAAAAAACAAACTCTTGGTTGTGAAGAAAAGAAAATCCCTGAAGGCTCTAAAACTGCGATGTAAATCAAGAGTCCAAATGTTATGTATTTTATTTATATCTTGTTATAAAAAAAGGCCTTGAGGGCTTTCTGGAGCTTAAATTTAACGCATGCCAGGTTTTCCTAAAATTGTTAGGGAGGTACAATGTATCTTCAGTCTTTCTTTTTTTTTTTCCTTTTATTTTGTATCTATGCAACAATATATGGATGATGCTTTAACACCATGAAAAATCAGCAATGGGAAGTATTGTGATATTGGAATTAGTGGCAGTTTTAAGTCCTGCTGTTAGTAAGGTGTATCTCAAGCAAACTACCTCAGCTGGCACAGCTAATGAGCTGAAGAAACCATTTGCTTGTTTTTACTCACAAGAGCTGATTTGGGTACAGATTCCTACAGTTTGTAGTTAACTGTCTTTAAGAGCTAGTTCATGTGTTTGCAATTTGCTTCTAAGTTCTGGAAGTCTTTGTAACTTCTTTTCTCCTGCCTAGACCTCATAAAGTTACCTGATCAATAAAAAGAAGTGGTGCGGGAAATCTCAGGCTCATTTTGGTATGTGTTGTACTCGCTGGATTTACAGCTTCACTAAAATACAAATAACATTTGTGGTGCACGCTGGCAGCCCAGAAAGCCAACCGCATCCTGGGCTGCATCTAAAGAAGAGTGACCAGCAGGTTGTGGGAGGTGATTCTCCCCCTCTACTCTGCGCTCGTGAGACCCAGCCTGGAGCACTGTGTCCAGCTCTGGAGTCCTCAACACAGAAAGGACATGGACCTGTTGGAACGGGTCCAGCAGAGGGCCATGAAGATGATCAGAGGGATGGAGCACCTCTCCTATGAAGACAGGCTGAGGGAGCTGGGGCTGTTCAGCCTGGAGAAGAGAAGGCTCCAGGGAGACCTTAGAGCAGCCTTCCAGGATCTGAAGGGAGCTCCAGGAGAGCTGGAGAGGGACTCTTGGTCAGGAAGTGCAGTGATAGGACAAGGGGGAACCATTTTAAACTAGAAGAATGGAGATTTACATTGGATATTAGGAAGAAATTTGTTCCTGTGAGGGTAGTGAGGCACTGGAACAGGTTTCCCAGAGAAGCTGTGGATGCCCCATCCCTGGGAGTGTTCAAGGCCAGGCTGGATGGGGCTTTGAGCAACCTGCTCTAGTGGGAGTTGTCCCTGCCCATGGCAGGGGGGTTGGAACTGGATGATCTTTAAGGTCCCTTCCGACTCTAACCTTCCTATGACTCTATGATTCTGTCTGTCTGCAACTGAACATGGTATTTCAGGGAGAGAGCTGGAGGGCAGAATATGTGGTGAGTCTTGGATCCATGGCCTTGTGCTGGGCACCAGGGTGGCAAATCTGTCTGTGAAAGATCACTTCCCAGCTCCTGTATGGAGCAAGAGCTTAAGGGGAGGGCAGGGAAAGAGCTGGAAGAGGCACTTTATAAAGAGCTGAACTTTTTGGGTAGTGTGGGGGGAAAAAAAAGTATACACTGGGTATGTGCTTGCAGCTTGTTTGTAAATACTGTGATTTGTTTAACCCATAGCATTGCTAGTGTTTAGCTTACTGTGCCCATGAAGTTGACACACGTGTGCTGCTGTTTTGTGACAGGGATTTATATGCAGAGGAGACTGGCACCCTTCAGGGATGTCTATCAACCTCGCTCTAGTCAATGTCTTCCTAAAAGCTGAGGCTGATGCCAAATGTCCTGCAGAAGTGCTGGTTAGAAGACTAGCAGCTGGTTGATCAGAGGTGGAGATGGGCTCTGACCATGGTTTGCTGGGCAAACATGAAGAACTGCAGCATTACACTGTTCCCTGACCCCAATGCATGGGATTCAGGTACTTACCGCTGGCAAAAAGGGCATGTAGAACTGCCAATTTTTGAGGAAGATGGCTGGGTATAGATATCTTGAAAAATTACAGCCTCTTCTTTTGGCGACTTGAGAGTGCATGAACAGCCCAATTTGCCTACTTTCAGGGCAGGTAGAAGGTAGACCCTGTGAGATGCCTGTAGGAAGCCCTGTGGAGTGGAAAGGTCTCCCATCTTTTTTTAATGATACAAGCGAGAAGCTTATGCATTTGAAACAACAATGTTAAGTGTTGTTGACATTTACAGTGAAGTTCTCTACTCCTCCACATAAATAACAGAGAAAAAGGCTAGAATTTAGACTTAGGCAGGTTCTTACTGTGTGGTCGCTGCCCGCCAAATTTCTAACTATTTACTTCTAGTTTTTCCAAATGTCTGAAAATTTCAGGGTCAACCTGAAGTCAAGACATACTTGAGTTCAGAGAAATCATGCAGTCCTGAGCTGCTTTTGAATCTTCTGATGTTCTAAGGCAAAGCTGATAGAATATGTCATGATAACTCAGGATTCTTAGATAAATGTAGTCAACTCCTCCTTTAAATGGGAGGAAAATGGGCAGAGGTTTCTTCCTTTGTTTATATAGTAATATTGTGTGTGTAGTGGTTGATGAATGGATTAAATAATCTCCCACTCTCCTCAATAATCTAAAGNTCTTTTTTTTTTTCCTTTTATTTTGTATCTATGCAACAATATATGGATGATGCTTTAACACCATGAAAAATCAGCAATGGGAAGTATTGTGATATTGGAATTAGTGGCAGTTTTAAGTCCTGCTGTTAGTAAGGTGTATCTCAAGCAAACTACCTCAGCTGGCACAGCTAATGAGCTGAAGAAACCATTTGCTTGTTTTTACTCACAAGAGCTGATTTGGGTACAGATTCCTACAGTTTGTAGTTAACTGTCTTTAAGAGCTAGTTCATGTGTTTGCAATTTGCTTCTAAGTTCTGGAAGTCTTTGTAACTTCTTTTCTCCTGCCTAGACCTCATAAAGTTACCTGATCAATAAAAAGAAGTGGTGCGGGAAATCTCAGGCTCATTTTGGTATGTGTTGTACTCGCTGGATTTACAGCTTCACTAAAATACAAATAACATTTGTGGTGCACGCTGGCAGCCCAGAAAGCCAACCGCATCCTGGGCTGCATCTAAAGAAGAGTGACCAGCAGGTTGTGGGAGGTGATTCTCCCCCTCTACTCTGCGCTCGTGAGACCCAGCCTGGAGCACTGTGTCCAGCTCTGGAGTCCTCAACACAGAAAGGACATGGACCTGTTGGAACGGGTCCAGCAGAGGGCCATGAAGATGATCAGAGGGATGGAGCACCTCTCCTATGAAGACAGGCTGAGGGAGCTGGGGCTGTTCAGCCTGGAGAAGAGAAGGCTCCAGGGAGACCTTAGAGCAGCCTTCCAGGATCTGAAGGGAGCTCCAGGAGAGCTGGAGAGGGACTCTTGGTCAGGAAGTGCAGTGATAGGACAAGGGGGAACCATTTTAAACTAGAAGAATGGAGATTTACATTGGATATTAGGAAGAAATTTGTTCCTGTGAGGGTAGTGAGGCACTGGAACAGGTTTCCCAGAGAAGCTGTGGATGCCCCATCCCTGGGAGTGTTCAAGGCCAGGCTGGATGGGGCTTTGAGCAACCTGCTCTAGTGGGAGTTGTCCCTGCCCATGGCAGGGGGGTTGGAACTGGATGATCTTTAAGGTCCCTTCCGACTCTAACCTTCCTATGACTCTATGATTCTGTCTGTCTGCAACTGAACATGGTATTTCAGGGAGAGAGCTGGAGGGCAGAATATGTGGTGAGTCTTGGATCCATGGCCTTGTGCTGGGCACCAGGGTGGCAAATCTGTCTGTGAAAGATCACTTCCCAGCTCCTGTATGGAGCAAGAGCTTAAGGGGAGGGCAGGGAAAGAGCTGGAAGAGGCACTTTATAAAGAGCTGAACTTTTTGGGTAGTGTGGGGGGAAAAAAAAGTATACACTGGGTATGTGCTTGCAGCTTGTTTGTAAATACTGTGATTTGTTTAACCCATAGCATTGCTAGTGTTTAGCTTACTGTGCCCATGAAGTTGACACACGTGTGCTGCTGTTTTGTGACAGGGATTTATATGCAGAGGAGACTGGCACCCTTCAGGGATGTCTATCAACCTCGCTCTAGTCAATGTCTTCCTAAAAGCTGAGGCTGATGCCAAATGTCCTGCAGAAGTGCTGGTTAGAAGACTAGCAGCTGGTTGATCAGAGGTGGAGATGGGCTCTGACCATGGTTTGCTGGGCAAACATGAAGAACTGCAGCATTACACTGTTCCCTGACCCCAATGCATGGGATTCAGGTACTTACCGCTGGCAAAAAGGGCATGTAGAACTGCCAATTTTTGAGGAAGATGGCTGGGTATAGATATCTTGAAAAATTACAGCCTCTTCTTTTGGCGACTTGAGAGTGCATGAACAGCCCAATTTGCCTACTTTCAGGGCAGGTAGAAGGTAGACCCTGTGAGATGCCTGTAGGAAGCCCTGTGGAGTGGAAAGGTCTCCCATCTTTTTTTAATGATACAAGCGAGAAGCTTATGCATTTGAAACAACAATGTTAAGTGTTGTTGACATTTACAGTGAAGTTCTCTACTCCTCCACATAAATAACAGAGAAAAAGGCTAGAATTTAGACTTAGGCAGGTTCTTACTGTGTGGTCGCTGCCCGCCAAATTTCTAACTATTTACTTCTAGTTTTTCCAAATGTCTGAAAATTTCAGGGTCAACCTGAAGTCAAGACATACTTGAGTTCAGAGAAATCATGCAGTCCTGAGCTGCTTTTGAATCTTCTGATGTTCTAAGGCAAAGCTGATAGAATATGTCATGATAACTCAGGATTCTTAGATAAATGTAGTCAACTCCTCCTTTAAATGGGAGGAAAATGGGCAGAGGTTTCTTCCTTTGTTTATATAGTAATATTGTGTGTGTAGTGGTTGATGAATGGATTAAATAATCTCCCACTCTCCTCAATAATCTAAAGTCTCCATGACAAAAAAAAAAATACAATAAACAAACTGTGGCTACAGACAACTGCAGTAAATTGCTTGCCTTGGTGGTGTGTTCATTATGCAATAACGAGAGAAAACAAGGGTAAAAATGGAGGATATTGGTGTCCATTTCCATTAATTTATCATTAAAGGATGGTAGCAGACCCGTGTGAAGAACATCTAAACCAGAGGGCTGTCTGAAGATGAAAGCCTTTGCAGAGGGCTGCTTCTTTGGGATTCAAAGGCTTTATTCTGTTCCTAGTTATGTCACTTACTTGCCTTGTGACCTTCTGTAAGTTTGATTCTCTCAGAGTGTAAAGACATTTACTGCTTTCAGAAATGAGGAGAGCAGGTGGAGGATCCAAGAGGTGTTTGGCTACAGACTGGAGAAAGGATTCAGTATTGATAACTTCTGCCTTGAATCTCATGAGGGTGAGTGGGAGGAACAGCACGCAGGAAGCAATGCTGCCGTTGGGTTTACTCAGGCTTCAAGTGACTACCAAAGCTGTGGCCACTGAAGGGTTGTTGGATGATCTGCATGAGATGAGTTTGGTGTGTGAATGCAGTTTCCAGTGTGAAGTTTGTGTTTCACAAAACATACAGGTTATTAGCACCTGCTGGGCTGCCTGTTTGGCAGCCGGGAAGAGGTCGATGATTAAATGCTTTCCAGAGATGAATTTGCCCTTTACCCATGCTGACTAGGGAAGGAGAGTGGCAGGGAAGAAGTGCATGGTTTTGCCTACGCTGCTCAGTTCCTGCCTGCTTCAGGATGTCCAAAGAATTCCATGGAGGGTGCGAGGCAGCCATAGCACAATGCTGCCAGCTCTTCTTGTGCAGGGTAAACATGATGTAGAGCTGCTGGGTCTGTGGGAGCCGCCTCTTTGCCAGCAATGTGTGGCAGGTGGTAGGTTGTTCTAGGTCTGAGCTGACTTTCCATGGAGCCCTGCAGGTCTCTGCACCGTGCTCTCCATGCTTCATGTTTCTGGGCATATGGTGCTGAGATGCTGAGTCTGCTGGGCTGATTTGCTGAGATTCTACACTGAGCAAAAG